>JAFJYJ010000104.1:1217500-1655070 GCA_019022615.1 Acacia melanoxylon
TTAATGGTAACTTTTGCACTTGTTAATCTCCACGTTTACTTGTCAATGAGGACTTTTCGACATTATTTTCCTTGGTTGAAACCTCAAAGTCATTCTCCCTTTTTGCAACTTGATCCAGATATAATTACTAAGTCATTCTCCCTTTTTTTCCCAACTTGATTTAGATATAATTACACTCACTTTTTTACAAGTTGAAACAAAACTCTCTCATATACTTACTTCGTAAATTGTAAAAGTTATTCTCTAAAAGCTAATCCAAACGTGTACTTAAAACTTTCAAATTATCAAATCATGGTTTGAGGGGAAACATTATGGGAAAATTTCAATTAATCCCCTTAGTAACAAATTAATTTCAATCAACCTTCAAAACTTTCTAAAACTTCATTGCACCCCATGGTCAAAATGAACTAATTTTTTTAGGTGAAAAGACAATGATGCCCTTAATTGATTTATCTTGTAAATTGTCTTATTTACTTTGTGAATTTTCATATTTATCTTGCAAATAGCCAAAATGTTTTTAATTCCCTAGGTTTTTTTAAAAAAATCCCTTTATTTGTCTTGTAAATATATTTATTTATCTTGTAAATTTTCATATTTATCTTGTAAATGGCCAAAATGTTTTAATTTCATATGTTCTTTCGAATCACTTTATTTGTCTTATAAATCTTTGTATTTGTTTTGTAAATTCCCTTATTTTATTTTATTTTCGTAAATGTTCTTCTTAAAAAAAAAAAAACATCATTATCTTTTTACTCACAAAAATTAATTTCATTTTAACCATGAAGTGTAGTGAAATATCAAAAAGTTTTGTTAGTTGACTAAAATTAATTTGTTATAGAGAGGCCGACTGAAATTTTCCCAAACATTATCCTAGTACACCATCAAACATTTAAATTGTCGATAACATGCATTTTGAATTTAATGTTCTTGCCGACATTATGGGATTTTCACCGATTGTTGTGAATCTTACCAAACTACAACTTAATTATTATTTATTTGTGAACGGTTTTATTATATTATGGTAGTCACTCGTCATTCTCTCTGAATCACTTACATTGTTTGAATGAACTCACTTTAGCTTCTATCCGTTTTTTTTTCCCTCTTTAATTAGAGGGTAAAAGTGCAAAACATCACATGTGATTTAACCTCGGAAGCGTCCAAAACCAAATGTTTTTTTTGGTATAAAAATACACATGTGGTTACAGTTTAGGAGTTAAAGTCACACTTTTTTTTTAGATACTACTTTATCTACCAAATCAGCTTCCACGTCATCACCGTTAGTCAAAATCCTCTTTTTTAACCGTCAACATTTTCCTGTTAATAGAAAGTGTGACTTTTGCTCATAAATTATAACCACATGTATATTTTTGCACATAAAAAAAATTATTTGGTGTTAGGCGCTCCCAGGGGTAAATCACATGTATATTTTTGCACCTTTACCTTTAATTAGATCTTGTAGATAAAATATTAACGGTTTAGATTTGATTATTTATTAAATTTTAACATCTCACTTGAAATATAAACTTTGAGCAATGATAAATTTATAACTATAATGTTAATCTAAACAACGTAGCAAGAGAGATAGAATGAAAATGAAGGATGATGAAAGATCACAGGCAAAATTGTGAACAAATGCGTCTATCTAATTATATTTACATATTTTATTGGCAAAAAATAATTATACTAGGCAGTTTAGGATTTTCTTCAATAAAACTAACTATGTTTAAACTTAAATTAACTAATAGTGCCAAATACCAATTAAATATTGTAGTATAAGGAAGAATATATATATTTTTATATATATATATATATATATATATATATATATATATATATATATATATATAGTCTAGTTTGTTATAATACACACATGTTGTATTTAAGGTTTATATGTTTTACTGTGATTTTATTGGTTGTATAACTGTTTTATTACTTTTGATCCTTAATATAAGAGTAAAATAACTAATTTTAAGATATACAGAAAATTAGTTATTTATAATAAACATATACTGATTTTGCTAAAATAACCTTTTTAATAATGTGCATTGGGTGTAAATCTCTTTCATATGTCAATCAATAGGGATGAGGAAACTTATAAATTTGACGTATAAAGTGGATTTATAACAAAAGTAAATCATTTGTGAGCTCTTAATTCTCTTATATTTGTTATTGGAGGGAGTATAATTTTATTGCTTTATTTTTTTTCTTTCTTTCTTATACATGTTATTAGTGATTGTAATAATTTTTTAAATATTAATAAAATTGACTTGTTTTTCTGAAAAAGTAAAGAATAATCTAGTTGGTAAGAATAATTATACTTAAATATATTTTGCAAGATAATTTGTTGGGTCAATGTCTTTCTTTAGTCACTTAAGCCCAATAAGGCTTAAGTGAGACTACTCACAACCCAAGAACCCTATGGCCTATGTGGTTTAGAGTTAGGTCTTGGATGTAGTAGTATATAAACCTACTTTCACCTCCTTGTGAATGCCAAGACAAACAGGGAGGCTTTCATCGACAATAAACCCTAGAGGCAGGCGTTCATCATTTGAGCGGTTGCCCACACAACCATCCTATCCCCTCGAGAGATAGTCCGGAAGATCGATCATAGAGCGGACTATTTGTTCGTGGAGAGGCTTTCAGATCATTGCATCTTTCTAGGTAATCAAAACGATGAAGGTTTTAACTTTTCCTACATCGTGTCGATACGATTCGCTTCCACGTTTCTGGTGAGTTTCCTACAGAGGAAACTTATAAATTTGACGCAGAAAGTGGATTGAGAGTATTATATTTATAACAAAAGTAAATCATTTGTGTAGCTCTTAATTCTCTTATATTTGTTATTGGAGGGAGTATAATTTTATTGCTTTATTTTTTTTTCTTTCTTATACATGTTATTAGTGATTGTAATAATTTTTTAAATATTAATAAAATTGACTTGTTTTTCTGAAAAAGTAAAGAATAATCTAGTTGGTAAGAATAATTATACTTAAATATATTTTGCAAGATAATTTATTTTAAAAAATATGATTATAATTTTAAGAAAGACCAACAATGACTTAACTTTTTTAAAAAAATATTTTCTTATTTTTCGCTTATATGTTTACAGCAATTTAAATCGAAGATATCTAATACAAAATTAATTGAATTTGGACCTAATTTATATATTGAGCTCCATTGAATTGTTTTAGTATCCAATATAAATAATATAGTTTCACAATCAATACAGATACAACCTGATAAATTATTAGGTGTGAATGTGTAGTTTGACACGTAATTCACTTGTATGACTATATATAGATGAAGCCTAAAAATAATAATAAAGAAGGCTGCCATCCACACATATAACATTACATCTGAATTATTGACCCAAAGTCTCCGTACAAGTCAATATTTATTATTATATCATTTTTATGAGTTTTGATATTTATTATATGATTTTTCTGCCAACTAAGATTGATTTGAAAATAAGTTATAATAATGAATATGCTCCATCTTTATTGTTGAGTCCAGAGATGAACCTCCCTATTATTGAATGTTTGAAAGGATCATTTTGTTAAATATATTTATACATAAGTCAATATTCTTAATTTATCAAATTTTTTCCAACTGTATAGCATATTCATTTGAAATATATGTTAACTTATGATCAATTTGGTCTTTTTAATTACTCCATCACCATCGGCCTAGCTTCTTAAAAGTATACCACTCTGGTTCTATTTATAAGTCTATTTTGACTAAAAAATTGATCATATTTATAAATCCAGTTTTAGGATAATAAATGTAATTTTGCTCATATTAATTGTACCAATAAAAATAAAGAGAGAAGAAAAAGTTGAAAGATAATCATTCATAAATGAGGACAAAGTTAAAAATTTACCCATAATTATTGAGCTAACTACCTCTTCTTGGTATGTATGATTTATCTATAAATATTAAACACTGGGGCATAAATTAATGAGTCATTCTTATCTTCTACTCCTTCTGATCCTTATTATTACCAACTAACAATTCTCACAAATCAATAAAAACAGTTAAAGCCAATAAAGTTGCCCTACAATTTTAGCAACTTCTAATATTACTCATATTAATTACATTAAACTCTAATATTATATTAATCATTACTCTCACCCACTACCATTATTAATTAGGGACATATATGAAAAAAAAATTAATGCTCCTTGGGAACAAGCAAGTGCCTTATAAAAATGATCAAATATATTTGTTAGTTGGTGTCTTATAATAAATGGCCAAATGGAGTATTTATCTCATACCGTAAAACATTCTTTCTCAAAAAAAAAACAAAAAATCTTAACTCGCTAAAAAAAAAAAAAAATCGGTACAAGAATCCATGTTTGGAAAAAAAAAATGCTACAAAAGACCTAATATATTTTTATAAATAGAAAATATCAATACTTAAAATAAGGTCCTTCTAATTAATAAATTTTTTAAATAGGAACTTTTCACCGATTTGTTTGAAGAATTTTTTGCTCTAGCAATTATGATTGAAACATCAAGTACTCGCCAAAAACAATTATGGTTACTTTAGTTAAATTAGAAGAAAATAAACACATGGTCACATAAGTTGACGTATTAATTAATATTTTATCTGATCTTAAATATAAGACATAGTTGACTTTTTTCGGAAGATTAAGGAAGCTAAATAAGTTACTTAATTATATCATATGTTGTTTATCATTAGATTATATATCAATTTATTAGTTAAACTAATTAGTTTAGAGAAAAAAAGTAAAAAATAAAAAAATACTCTAAAGTAATTTAACTAGCTTCCTTAATATTTTCAAAAAAGTCAATTATATCTTATATTTAAGACCATAGGGAGTATCTCACATATGCACATGTGCATATATAAATATACATATCTGTGTATATATGTATAAATAATGTTTGTGAATACGTGCATGTGAACATGTATACAAACGTATACATGCATGTATTCTGATTTTTTTGGGGGTAAATATATCAAATTATATACATACATACATAGAGGCGGACCCAGAAAATTATTGAAGGGGAGGCACTATTGGCAGGGGGATTCGGGGACAACGCCCCGATTTTTTTTTTCAAGGAAAGTTTTAAAGGCATTAAAAAATAAAAAAAATATAAACAAGAAAAGAAAAGAATATAAAAAAATATTCATGAAATTAAGTGAACACTGATGATGTAATAAGAGAGGCAATTATTTTACAAACCTGTCATTTAAAAAAGTAAGGATAAGTGCTATTAGAAATGCAGTTATATAAGTTATAATGAAGGGTGGGCACTCAATAAGTTCAAGTACATATATTTTAATGACAAAAGTATATTACAATAAAAATAATTACAATGTCATCATTCTAGGCCTTATTTTTTAGAATTCCATCATAATTGTCTTATTATCAATGCTATCAAATACATCTTTTTCAATATAAGGCACTAAACAATCATTCAACCATTCATCTCCATCCAATTACGAAGTGCAATCTCGATGTATTAAGGGTGTACATTTAATTTAAGGGTGGACAATCATTCAAATATGTATTGATTTAATTTAATTTTTTTATAAAAAACTCAAATTCAAGTGCCCCCTTAATATAACCTGGGCCTGCCCTTGTACTGTTGTACATACATAATGTGTGTGTGTATTGCATGTATTGAGATTACTTTCTCTTGAGTGGCATGCCTAAGTGCATGTGAATGTGATGAGAATCTGGACCTAATATTGGAATATCATATGTATATATGTGCCTACGTACTTGTGATTGTGTTTGTAGCTTTTCTTTTTAGTAAGTCATTATTTTGAGTCCATATATTATATAATGTTTTGAAAAATGAGTTCTACTATTTATGATTTATGAATAATTTAATTTTTTAAAATTACGTTGATATATAGATGTTTTCTTCACTTCAGTAATAAGGAAAAAAAAATACAAATATAAACTTATAAAAAATAAAAATATATATAGGAATATGCTTAGTTAATTAGAAGTGCTTATGGATTGGTTAGGTTTTATACATGGCCTTTAGGTTGGTGTTATAGGCTGGGCTAGGCTAAAGTACTAGGCCAGGTTTTGCCCAATACCAAATAATATTTTTTTTTTTTTTAAAAATGATTTATATTTAATAAAGATAATTACTTTCATCCTACATACATTTCCTTAAAAATAATATTGGCTAAAAATTAGCACTTTAAAGTTTTGAATACTAATTATATGTAAGTTTTACATAATATTTGATTACAAAATCAATTGAAATTTTAAATATTCTTTATGGATAATAAATTTAATGTATTATTAACATGTATAAAATAATATTTTTAAAATCAATCAATATTCATAGAAGAATCAGAAAAAAAATTGCAGGCAATAATATATTATAAATTTACACCATATCAATCTAGGTAGACAAAACCTTGTATTCGGTATTCTCAATTACTCTTAAATAAGATTCTGGCGGGAAAAAAAAAAAAAAAACTCTGAAATAAGATGGTTCTAATCTTGTGAAAGGAAGAAATCGAATAAAAGTTACTATAATATGACAATGCCGCACACATTATATGATGGATGATTTTTAAGGTAAATTTATTTAACTTTAGCTTATATTCCTTATCATAATTCAATCTACAAATTATAATCCCAAGTACGCTTATATATATATATAAATAACTACTTATATTTGGTCAAAATATTTTCCATAAATCTATCACTACTACAAAAATTCGATATTACTACCCTAAAAAACGTCCTAAATAAGAAATAGGTAGTAAAAAATGACAAATATAAGAAAAATGAGTGTTCAACGTCCTGAATTATTGTTTAGGACTTCTAAAATTGATTTTTGGCGTTCTAATGTTTTTTCAGGACGTCTAAAATCTGCCAAATAATTTGGCGCCAGAGGGAAATATTGGAGAATTTTTTGTTGGCGCCATGATATAAATTTGGCGTAAAAATTGGTGAAAATTGGCGACCTGATTAGAAATCAGGTCGCCAATTTTCACACCAATTGGCGATTGATTATATATCAGTCGCTAATTGTCAAAAATTGACGACGATTGAATATCGTGTCGCCAATTATCAAACGTGGCGACGATTATATATCGTCGCCTAATTGTCAAAAAATTGACGACGATTGAATATCGTCGCCAATTATCAAGCGTGGCGACGATTTTAAATCGTCGCAAAAAAGTTGAAAATTGGCGACGATTTCTAATCAGTCGCCACTTATACAAAATTGGCGACGATTTTTTTAATCAGTCGCTAATTTTCATTTAAAAACCCAAAAGCCGCGATAAACCCTATGTTTGTTTGTGTTAAAAAAAAACCTATCATTCGTATTTTCCGGCGCCACCACCGTGTCTCCTCCATCTTCCCTCGTTTCCGGCGTGTCCCCACCTTCTCCGACGATCTCTAAAGGTACGAGCCCTTGCTTTCATGGTTCGTTAGTGTTCGATCGTTATTGTTAAAAAAAACAACCCTTCACGCGTTCGTCATTTCCCTCTGACGGCACCCTGTCATTTTTCCCCTTTTCGCAGTCGTCTCCTCCGTCGCCACCACCGCGTCTCCTCCGTCTTCCCTCTTCGCGGTGCCAACACCCCTGTGAGTGTTTCTTCTCCCTCCTTCTTTTATGCGGTTTAAACTGACGACTGTATGGTTTGAAACTTTGAATCGACTTCTTCTTCCTCCTTGACGGTTTTATGGTTTTATGCTTTGTCTTGGCCTCCCCTCCCCTGAAATATATTCGCAGAAAATAGTTCATGAAGCACCACGACTCCCCTCCCATGTTTCCCTGTTTTTAATTGAAATATGATTGTGTTTTACCGTTTTTAATATGATTTTGTCTCGTTGCCTTGCCTTGGCGTGATTTTGTCTCGTTGCCTTGTCTTGGACTCTTGGCTATTCATGAATCAACAGGATATAATGGACTCTTGGCTATTCATGAATCAACGAGAATATAATGGACTCTTGTCTGCATTTCCCTGTTTTTAATGGAAATATGATTATGTTTTTAATATGATTTTGTGTTTAATATGATTGATAGAATATAATGGAGTCCAACCCAAATCAAAGCGTAGTTCAATAAACTTAGAGACCAACTCACGAAATGTGGACACTCAAACCGACAAACCATTGTGGAGATATGTGACTAGAGTTGATGATGGAACGAAGCGTAGTTTAATTATGCAAATGATTTTTCTTTTATTATATTTTGTTAATGTGAAATACACTCTTTATATTAAAAATATTATTTAATACTAAGACGTGTCGGAACGTGTCGAAATATTAGTATTTTTGAAGTAACGTGTCCGCGTCACGTATCGGTAACGTGTCTAAAACGCCGTGTCAGTGTCGGTGCTACATAGGTTTCTGTTACTAGGTGTTGGGAATGGGCATTTTGGAATTTTCTTGTTTTGATTTTGGTTTTTAATAATGTGTCTACATTGTTGCATGCATTATTTTGATTTTTTTAAAAAAAAATGAACAATTTTGAGAGAAATAAACGAACTTTTTCTTGTGCAAGTTGCTAGTTTGAGGTGATGCTATGTTATTGATATGCCTAGGCTTGAAAAGACTTGATCTTACTTTGATGATGCTAGTTAAGTGGTAATTAGCTTAGATTGGATGCAATTTGATGATGATACTATGCTTGGTACCTACATTTGTGCCTTCATGCCGTGACGTTCATTTCTAGTGTGGAGCTCCTACTTTAATTCTTGCTCTATGGTAGGGCGGTGAGCAAGTGAATTGAGTGAAAAAGAACCCCTATGTAGGTGTCTTTGAGTGATACACTTTATATCCTATGTATGTCTTTCTTGCTTGGACCCCATGCGGGGCCCCGTCCCCGAACCTCGACTCCCCCCGACCCCCGTCCTTTTTATAGTTAGTAAGTTTTGTTGAATTAAGCTGAAATTGGTTGTTATTGAAATTTTGGGATGTCTTACTTTTAAGGGGAAATCTTTCCGAAATTTCCTTAAAAGAAAGCATGTCATTCTTGAAATTGACATGAACTTGATCGTTGTTGGAAATGTCGTAGGTGGTAATAAAATGGGTCATAGTTGGATGAATGCGTTGAGAACTAGTGACGAATATGAGAATGGGGTGGAAGAGTTTATTGAATTTGCTAGAAGGAATGTGGCCACAAAAAATGGGATGTATTATTGTCCATGTGTTAATTGTTTAAATGGGAGTCGAAGGGTTATTGCCGATATAAGGGACCACCTACTTTGTGATGGAATACACCTTCGATACACAACGTGGATATGGCATGGTGAGGAAGTAAGTACCGGTGCGTCCCACGCAAATGAAGTTGAGGTAGATGATGATGATGGAATGGAGAAAATGATTAATGATGTTGAGGCATAATCTTTTGCACAATCGGGTGAATATGAAAGCGTGCGGAGTGATGCAGAGACACCTTTGTTCCCTGGGTGTACTAAGTATACACGGTTGACTGCGACCTTACATTTGGTCAACTTAAAGGCAACTTGTGGGTGGACCGATAGCAGTTTCACGTCGCTGCTTGAATTGTTGTGGGATATGTTGCCAGATGATAATGTACTTCCAAATCGTATGTATGAGGCCAAGAAAATCTTGTCTACGATGGGTATGGAGTATAAAAAGATACACAGTTGCCCTAATGACGCATATTGTACGAAAACGAGTACGAAGGCCTCGTAATTGTCCGAAGTGTAAAACTTCACGATACAAAGTGAAGAAAGTTAGTGTTTCGGAGAGCGAGACAACAAAAAGGCAACCTTTGAAGGCATTGTGGTATCTTCCAATAATTCCACGGTTTAAGCGTCATTTACTAGTGAAGCAATGGCGAAGAAGTTGAGATGGCATTCGATGAGAGAATATCCGATGGAAAATATCTTCGGACCCGGCCGACTCTCCGCAATGGAAGAAAATAGACGAAATGTTCCCTCAATTTGGCAAAGTGAGCCAAGAAACCTTCGGCTAGGGCTTTATACAGATGGCTTCAATCCGTATCGAACTCTTAGCAAGACTCATAGTGCATGGCCGGTTCTCCTTGTAATATACAACTTACCTCCCCTGGCTATGTATGAAACGCAAGTATGTGATGCTTGCTTTCTATGATGATTTCGGACCAAAACAACCCGGAACAATATCGATGTGTACTTGGCGCCTCTGGTTGAGGATTTGAAGAAGTTGTGGGAGGAAGGCGTAGATGTGTTTGATGCATATAAGAAGGAGCACTTCAAGTTGCGCGCAATGATTTTTACCACGATAAACGACTTTCCTGCATACGGAAATTTGTCAGGGTACAGTGTGAAGGGGCATAAAGCATGTCCAATATGTGAAGCGAGACACAAACTTCCATCAACTAAAGCACGGAAAAAGACGGTCTACCTCGGTCACGGGAGGTTTCTTCATCGGTTCCACCCATATCGTAAGTTAAGAAAGCGTTTTAACGGCTTACGGAGGACGAAAGCACGGCTCCAAAGGCATTAACCGGAGAGGACGTTTATAGTCGGGTGAAACATATCAATGTCATATTGGGTAAGCAGCAAAGGAAGACGAGTGAGAAGAATATATGGAAGAAGAGATCAATTTTCTTTGATCTTCCATATTGGCGTAGTCTTGATGTGAGACACAGTCTTGATGTGATGCATGTGGAGAAAAACGTTTGTGATAGCCTTGTCAGTACTCTTTTGCACATACCAGGGAAGACTAAGGATGGAATTAGTGCGAGATTAGATCTGGTTGATATGGGAATAAGAGAACGGTTACATCCACGAGTAATGGAAGATGGTAAGAGGGCATACATGGAGCGGCAAAGAACTCATACACTATCAAAAGCGGAGAAGAAAAGTTTGTGTGGATGTCTATATGACATTAAGGTGCCACAAGGATATTCTTCTAATTTGAGAAAGTGTGTCTCAATGAACGATTTGAAGTTAGTGGGAATGAAGTCCCATGATTATCATGTGTTGATGCAACAACTACTACCAATAGCTATAAGAGGCATTATGAAAGATGAAGTTCGATCCACTATAACAAGATTGAGTATTTTCTTCAATGCTATCTCGCAACAAAGTCATTGACATTGAAAAGTTGGATGAATTGGAGAATGAGGGTTATATTATTTTGTCCCAACTAGAGATGCATTTCCCTCCCGCTTTTTTGATATCATGGTGCACTTGATAGTGCACTTGGTAAGGAGGTAAGACTGTGCGGTCCAGTTTACCTAAGGTGGATGTACCCTTTCGAGCGATACATGAAGATCTTAAAAGGGTATTCTAAAAACCCTTATCTAGGAAGTCTCAATAGTTGAGAGATATGTAGTTGAAGAGGCTATGGAGTTCGCAAAGATTATCTATCGGGCCGACAATACAATCTCGGCATGACGAGGGGATAAGCGAGGAACTCGAGGAATCAAACCGAAGAATAAGCCTCGTGAAGAGGTGTTGCAAGCACACCTATACATCTTGAATAATACGGAAGAAGTTCAACCATACATTGATGAACACGAAAGAGTTTGAAGAATATGAATCCAAGGAAGAGTGACATGCAGATAGCGAATGAGCAAAAGAAGACGTTCATAAAGTGATTCGGTGAGAAGGTATTGCACGAGACCGGAGTGTCGATACAATCGAGTGGTTAGCCGGGGGCCTTCTTTTTTCAGTCATCACTTGGAGCGATTACGATGTAAACGGATATTCTTTCTACACAAAAGACCAAGATGACAAGATGTCTTGTGCAAAATAGTGGGGTGATGGTTGAAGCTGAATCCATGCACTTTTCGAGTTCGAAAGACAAAAACCCGGTGTTAGCATCAATGGCCTATTATGGAGTGATCGAAGAAATATGGGAGATCGGCTACAAAGCCAAGTTCAAAGTTGCTTTATTGAAATGTAAGTGGGTTAGCAATAATCTTTGTTGTAATAGATCCTAAATTTGGATTTGTCTCGTTGATCTTCAAAGACTTGGTCATAGAGATGAGCCATTCATTTTAGCAAGTCGCGAAACAAGTGTTTTATGTTACGAGACCACGAAAATGAAGAAATGTCAATTGTACTTCAAAGTAAAAAACGAAGTATGGTGAAGAATCCTTGAGCCTTGACGATACACTCCTTTCAAAGACAAATCCACCTACAACACGTGAAGTTGAATTGGTAGATGATGAAGAATATGCTGCAAGAAAGGATCATTGTGAAGGAATATGGGAAACCATGTAAAGTAAGATCTTGATTCTGAAATGATTTGTTTAACTACTATGTTCTTTTTGTGGTCGTTTAACATGTTGGTTCATTTTATTAATTTGTTTATTATTTAAAAACCTATCTAACATAAATTTTTGTGGTCTTTGATGAACAGGAATATGTCTAGCTCGACGAGTCATCGGGAGATAGGGTTGATATGCCCGTTGTGAGAAAGGGGAGAGGTAGCACACACACGTGGGTGCGCTAATTGCTCGTGTGATCGAGAAAAAGAGGCCGCATGTGGAGTTCGATGAAAATATGAATCCGGTTGGCGAGAGAGGAAGACGAGCTTCATTAGCTATTTAGGCTATATGGCTCGAAGCAAAGTGCGTATTGTTTACTCGGCTTGGAAGTTCGTTCCGAGAAGACGAAGGAGTTGATTTGGACACAGATTTTGGTATCTCACTTTCGATGTATCGCATTTGTATCTTTAGTCTTATTACTTGATTTCTTTCATATATTCTCTTTCACCTTGCAGCAAACATTTGATGTCCCTAACACTAAGGCCATGAACAAGCATTGGATGGGCGAAGTTCGTCTCCGTTGGAAGGATTTTAAGAACAAGGCGACAAAAAAGTATATTCGCGGGCCAAAGAGGGACGAGGATCCATGTATGACCTATGACTTCATTTCTCTAGAGGATTTGGAGGAGTTTGTGGCGTCCGCGAGAATCCTGAATTTACGGTAAAATTTGTCATATCTTATCTTTAATTTGAATCTACTTGAATTCGTACGATCATTTTTGTTTGAATTCGTGTCACAGAAACAAGCCAAGCCAATAGAGAGAGGCAAGCGAAAAATAAGTATCCGCATTGCTTGTCTAGAGGTGGCTACGAAAGCCGGAACGAAAGATGATGGACGAAGAGCTACGGCGAATGAAGGAAGCTTCCCAATCCGATCCTTCCACCGCTATCCAGGCCCCGAGCGTCCTCCGTCACAAGAAATGGAAAGTGCGAGAATGAAGGGTGACAAATACATCAATGAAGATGTTCCGAGGTTGCCTCAAAGATTGTAAGTAGTTAAATTAGAAGTATTAAATAGCCTCAGTTGTTTCATACTATAAGAGTTTAGTTATTATTTATGAAAAATCTTATGGTACAGGATGAACTTGAGCAGCAGAGCAGCCAAGGCTCATTCACGCAGTACACGGCGGGACATTTTGTCGACGGCTATTGGGAAGCCGGATTACCGGATCGTTCGAGGGGAGACGAGGGGAGTTAGTGTTGCAAAATATTTCGGACGACGTTCACGTTTGTATGCCGAAGAGAGCCATCAGGAGCTTGAAGCTAGAATTCGAGCAAACCTCGTAAATGAGGTTATGGCACAACTACGGGGTGAAATGCAAGCTATGGTACAACAACAACGTACAACCGACGAATCCCCGAGGATCCCCAGCAGCAAGGATATTTTTCAGCCTCCAGAGGTACATATTGGCGAGCCGTCTCACACTCCAGAGGTACATATTGGCGAGCCGTCTCACACTCCACAGGGAGGTATACCTTGCACTCTATATTTGGATGACCCACACGGCGGATTGTTGCCGATGGTCTTGTTTACCGAACAAGACAAACACCACAGCAAGCAAATTCCGTAATCCCAACGTCGGGCGACCGTGACGAGTGTGCGAGAGGGGAAGAAGACGGCCGTCCCGATTGATGACGAGGAGGTTACAACACTAGGCGCCGCCATCACATGGTTCATCCTTTGGCCGACTCATCTTATTGATATGGGGACGACACCTCCGATGGTAGGAAATACATAGATGATTGAGTATGAGTTGTTTCCGATTGATTTTCATTATATTGCTCATTCACTCATAATATGTTTTTTATGTTTTCATAGGATGAACAAGCTGGGCTTATTTCCCTACTTAGCACAGTGCGAGAGTTGTACAAGGACATCGGCCTTATAAACTTGCAGATGCCTCCGGGCATTGTCGGTGAGAAAAGACATATCCGATAACATTTGACAAGAAAGATTTGACGGAGTTTTTGACGATGGATTGTTTAGATATACAGTTTCTTCAACTTGCAATCCTGTAAGTTTTTTTAACCCTTTAATTATGTTAGTACTCTTGTTTTTGTTTAATATTTTCAATAACATTTATCATTTCATTTCATAGTGTCTGCCGTGAATTATGCGCAAGACAAAGCGAGCGGGTTCGTATGGATACTTATGTCCTGGATGCACGGCTTCGGCTCGCAATACGTTACCCAGGAGGTCAATTTATATTGGTTTAACAATGGGCGACGGAGAATCGTCTTGTTATCTAGCGCCAATACATGAAAGGTGCGTACTTTTGTTTTGTCTATATAAGATTTTTGTGAATAAATTGCTTTCTTATCTTAATTTAATATTAATACGTATATGTTGTAGGGGTCATTGGACGCCGTGTGTTGTTTGTCCCTGGAAAGAACTCCGTTATTGGTTTGATTCGGTAGGTGGCACTCCAAACGAGGATATCAAAACCATGTTTGCCGAGTAAGTACATTTTTGTCGAATCATCGATTCTTTTTTAAATGAATGGTTTAACATGTCTGTTAATTTCCATTTTAATGATAGGGGCCTCAAGACGTATAGACGACTTATCAATGCAAAAGAGCGGGGGGGTGGACCGAGGTGGTATAAACCGACGGTGAGTAGTTTCAATTCAAGTTATTTCATTGACACAGTAGCTTTCGATATGCCTTTATTCGTTTTTAACAATTTTCCTTTGATTTATAGTGCCATCAACAACCAGGGAGCACCGAGTGTGGATATTACGTTATGAATTGGATGCAATCCATCGTTACCAGTGGACGTGTTCAAAATTTTCAAAAAGTACGTAATCGCTTCCGTGATTCTCAAGTTTATTGAATTTTTGTTGTTGTACTTGAGTTGTTAATTATTTCCTTCACTTAATTGGTTTATCTTATTCCACGTTTTCCAATTTACGGTTTATGGGTACTAGGGATCCGTACTCGCGAGGATGAGATCGATTCGGTTCGAGACATGATAGCTAGACATCTTCTTCAACACATAGCCTAGTTAGTAGTGAGCATGATTAGTATGTTATTTTGTTAGTGATTCAAATTTGCTAACGTTGTTCATTTGTATCTATTTGATGTTTTGTCTCGTTCAAAATATGCAAGTTTGGTGTTATATATTGTGTTTATGTATTGTGTTAGTGTGATTCTTGTGTTGCTTGGTGGTTTCGGGCGATGCAAAAAAATTGGTAGATATCTCATAGTTGTAATCCTATTGATAGTTTAATTTGTGTCTTTCCAAGTTTTGTATTATTTTACTTGATTTTACTACACCGATATGATCCAAAACTTGGTAGCTAATCTCTTATCTCATTGTTACCGGTAATGTATGAGGAAAAAATTAAAATGTAGCTAATATTAAAAAAAAAAAAAAACTCAACAAAGGCGACCGATTTTGAAATCGTCGCTTTGTTCTCATAAGGCGACTGAATTAATGATCGTCGCCTTATGAACCCATTAAGGCGACCGAAATTACAATCGTCGCCTTTAAGGCGAACTCAATTAATCAGTCGCCTTATTAACCTTAATAAGGCGAACTCAATATTAAAGGCGACGATTTCAAAATCGTCGCCTTATTAACCTTAATAAGGCGACGATTACAAATCAAATCGTCGCTTTATTTGGCTTAATTGATCTAGAATCGAATTCGCCTTAATAAGGCGACCTTATTTAAGATCGTCGCCAAATTCAAAATTTTCCTCTACCCTTCTTCCAAGACGTCCCTAAAGGGACGTTAATTGGGTCTTATTTAGGTCGTCTTTTAGCATTTTTGTAGTAGTGTATAATCTAATTGATTGTTTAAAATCATTACATTTATTGAGAGATTCAGCAACTTGCAAACTAAAGGCCAGAACAAACGTTTGATGAACACAATGAAAACTCATTTACGTAAGTTAAAACAAAACTCATCTAACAAACTTACCTTGTATACCGTAAATCACGTACGTTAGAAAAACAACTTCAACCGTTAATCCAAGTCATATTAAACAAGCCAATGTGTTATGATACATCATTAAAGTACACTGTGAAAGGCTTTCCGATACATTTTGAAGGAAGCTTACTGCAGCCAACAACTATGAAACAAACATGATGTTAAATTAAAGTACGAAGAAAGCTTCATTCCTCCATTAATTGCACATTAATTACTCAAAAAGTTTTGGTTGACTTGGAACATTTTAATTTGTTTTTCTTAAACATGAAAATCAATTAGTGTCTTCTGACTAAATCCCAAATTAAATCCTCTTTTCAGACCATTTTGAGGCCACATTCTCACCTATATATCATCTTGATGCTTTAATGAACAACACAACTATCTGGTTCGAGATTCATGGCTGCCTCTTTCACCATAGGTGTCTCCTCTAAGACTTGAACTCGAGATCCAGAGGGATCTATAGAATGGCCTTACATTTTTTTATAAAAAAATATAAGAGTTAGTTGACTTTTTTTAAGAGATCAAGAAAGCTAAATAAGTTATTTAATCAAATCATATATTCCGTATAATTAAATCATATATTAGTTCATAAGTTAGACAAATTAGATTGGAGAAAAAACAGTAAATATAAATACTTTAAAGTAATTTAATTAGCTTCCTTAATTTTTCTAAAAAAAATCAACTAAGCCTTATCTTTATGATTATTTTCAACTATATGATCAGCAAAGCCAACAATTGTGCCATTTATTGTGATAATTTCACATGGGTTTCCGAAGGGAATCATACTCAAGTCGCTAATGACTTATTATAAAGTGCATGTATCATACTTGATTTTCTTTCCTTTTATCAAACCAACTTATGTTTGGAAACTAAATTGGATCCGTACTAATCCAAGTTGAATATATAGCAAAGATCTTCTAGTAAGCTTTAATGGAGTTGCTTATCTAGGGGCATATGACCTTGGATGGAACAGATTATAAATTTATGAAATTTTCACACACAAAGAAGGATCCAACCATATGAAAACTCACTGATGTTTCATCAACTAATATAGAGGGTAGTTTTTTCTCTGTTGCAATGACAACTCCATTGGCAGCTGCAAGAATCAAAAGAGACTTGTAAGTAAAAAAAAAAGTTATAAGAAACACTATATATCCATATTATTTACAAGATGATAGAATCTATAAGAAGAAAAAAAAAGGCAGAGAATCAAACACAGATGCAGATGATGTTTGCAAACAACAGACTTTTATCATGTAAGAATTAAAGCTTGCCCATGAAAATGATACCAGAATATCCATGGCTCTACCTTTTAGATACATTCTCAATGCTTTGATGAATGCGAAGAAATATAATTGCTTTTTAATGGTAAAATCTAACTTTCTTTTTATATTTGATGTCCCTTGGAAAAACAAAACAAAAATCTTTGCAGTGATAGAGAAAAAGTAAAACAATATAATTATCATATCTCAACCTAAAGACTTGAGACAACAGTAATATGAAACGTTATAGAGAGTGTCACCCTTAATGCCAAGAGAGGTTTGACCAGACCAAACATCGGTAAGAGCATGCTCAATCTGAACAAGTTTTCCAGAAGGACTGTTGAACAGGGCAGCAAAAATTAGTTGATATGACAGAAACACACTTTCATGGCCGCTTGGGCTCATATGCGAGAGTCGACTCGTAGCCTTACCTATAAGTGGTAAGTGAGAACGAGTATTGACTATCCCCCATGATATTGCAGAACAACCTGTAATGAAAAACTACCATGACAATCATCAAATGCGTAAAATAAGTACCAGATGCACTATCTTGAGAATTGAATTCAGATTGTAAATAACCATTCGAAGTCACAAACAACTCGATTTTTTCTCCTTTAAAAAAAATATACCACTTCATCTAATTCTAGCATTTGAAAATAACCGATAAAGCTAGGCTGAAAAGAAGGGGTAGTCCTTGTCAGCTTAGCCTCTTCTTACTGCTTCTATAACAATATATTGCCCAAAAAAGAAAACTTCCAGTTAGAAATAAATCCTTTATGTAATATATTTATATTGTAAATATATAATGTGTTCTAGAATAATCTTATATAACAAATGTCACAATGTAATTGGCTGACTTATTCTATAAATAGAAAGGTAAAGGCTCAGTCACTATTTATTCTGAGCTTTCATATTTTCATTAAAACCTTGACTTGACTTGGTATCAGAGTCACTAGGTCAGAAATGACATCTTTCCCTGGGAATTCCAATGACCCACCATTGTCTCATCCCACCGCCACCCTATTTGCAATCCCTAACTCTACTTTGTCCATTTCTCAGACACAATCCCCAATTTCTCATTTTTCACCCTTCCTTCACAACTCCACCGTGACCACCATACTCCCTTTACACCTGTCTTTTGTCTCCGTAGCTCACTCCGGCTTCGATCCTTCCTCCTCCGTTCCTCTTTCATCCTCCCATTCCCTTTCACCACTCTCATCATGTACCTTCCTTTTCTCCCCATTCGTTTCGCCACCACATCTCTCCTCGTCGCCCTCCCTCTCTGTTTTTCCTCAGATCCCAGTCCCAACCTACAAACCTTTTCCCAGCTCTGCTTTTCACCACTCTCCCTATGTCATGACTCGCTTGTGCCTCTACTAAGCTCACTAAACCAAGCAAATCCCGTCAAGTTGGACGGCGACAATTTCCTCACCTAGGAATCAACAGTTATGCAGATTATTTGCAGTCATCGCCTCGTTGGATATGTTTTGGGAACGAACGTGGTTCCACCTAAATAAACCTTGACTTTGCATAGTAGGTTTGCCCTAACCCTGCTTATGACGAATGGCATGTTACGGACCATATACTTCTGGGCTGGCTGTTCGGAACACCGACCGTGCAAGTGGCTTCACAAATGACCAATTGTAAGATCGCTTTTGCCCTCTAAAAGGCTATTACTGAACTTGTCGGTGCCAATACCCAATCTCAAATCACTTTTCTAAAGAGTGAGTTTCAGCAAATCAAGAAGAGTTCTCTGAAAATAAGGGAGTATTTAACCAAGATGAAATCTCTCTCATATAATCTCACTATTGCTGGTTTTCCCTTATCTATTACTGACTTAGTCACACAGACTCTGGCTGGACTTGATTCAGAGTACACTCCTATTGTGGTTCTCCTCACTGAAAAAGATGATCTAAGCTGGGTGGACCTTCAATCTAAACTCCTGACCTACAAGTCAAGGATTGAGCAACTCCATGTTGCCTCCTCTACCAATTTTTCCACTGCCTTTGCTAATTTGTCATTCCACCAATCTACCCTATCACAGAATCAATCACATTGGTGTGGCAGAGGAGGTCGTAGGGGTCGAGGGAGACATAATAGAGGCAAGTTCAATGGCAGAACTTCTTCATCTTCCTACCTCACCAACAAAATCTGGTGTCACTTATGTGACAAACCTAGACATGAAGTAGTTGATTGTTTTCACCGCTTTGACAAAATTTTTAAGAGCCCTAGACGAAATGACAGTGCATTTGCCTACAAAGAAACTCCTGAAATCACCAATGATCCGACATGGTATCTTGATACCGGTGCTACATACCATGTGACCAATACACCAAAAAATGTTGAACAAAGAGCAAAGTCAGGTATATGTTCTCTTTCAGTAGGTGATGGAGCCTCGTTATTGTAGTTGGTACAGAAAATGTTAAGCTACTATGTGATAAGTATGCTAAGATGAAATCCCTTGCTCTAAAAGATGTCCTTATTGCACCTCAAATGGCTAAGCAATTAATTAGTGGATTTAAGTTGACAAGTGATAATAGTGATGTATTTGTTGAAATTCACTCATATGGATGTTTTGTGAAGGACAAGACTCAGTATAAAGTTTTACTCCAAGGGACCACAACCAGAGGCTGTACTCCAGAACTATACCGAATTGACAACAAAGTGGTTCCTGGCAATACTTCTACTGCTGCTAGTTATGTTGCAGTTTTGCTTAAGAATTATAGGACTAGTAACAATTGTCTTAGAGTCATGGCATCGAAGACTTGGTCACCCAAGTAAACATGTTTTAAACCGAGTCCTTAGAGATTGTAATGTTACTTTTCCAACTAATGAAGATCCTATATTTTGTTATTCTTGTCAACTTGGAAAATCTCATAGATTACCTTTTTTCTGATTCACAATCTCGAGCTTCATATGCCATGGATTTAATTCATACTAATCTTTGGGGACCTTCTCCAATTAAATCAGTTGCTGGTTATAGATACTACATAAGCTTTCTAGATTATCATAGTCGCCATACATGGATTTATCCTTCAAAAACCAAGGATGAAGCCTTATTAGCTTTCAAACTGTTCAAAAACATGGCTGAAAATTTGTTTGAAAGAAAGTCAAAACTCTTCATAGTGATTGCGTTGGTGAATTCATAAATTTTCAAGCATTTCTTGATGACGATGGAATCATTTTTAGACATTCTTGTCCTTATACATCAGCTCAAAATGGTAGGGTGGAACGTAAGCATTGTCATATAGTTGAAAAAGGTCTTACTCTATTAGCTCAAGCAAATATGCCTACATCCTATTGGTGGGAAGCCTTTTCTATTGCACTATATCTTATCTATAGATTACCTATAGGTGTACTACATAATATTTCACCTTTTAAGGTGTTGTATCAATACAAACCAGATTATAAGTCTTAAAATTTTTGGTTGTGCTTGTTTTCCACGTCTTAGACCTTATAATCAAAACAAGTTGCAATATCACAGTACCAAATGCACCTTTCTTGGCTACAGTGGATCTCACAAAGGGTTCAAATGTCTAAGTTCCACGGGAAGAATTTACATTTCACAACATGTTGTCTTTAATGAACATGATTATCCATTTGCTAACGGTTTTCTAAATTCTCTTCAACCATAAATTCTAGACTATGTCAATTTCAATAGCATTCTTCCAGTAACATTTGAGAATTTATTTGCCTCAATGTCTCTTACAAATGACCTATTCTCGGATGGTACTCAATCTGTTAGGAGTGCCTCTGGATCACCTCATCATTCTATTGACCTATGTTCTCCTCCAGAACAGTCTCATGTGCTTTACAAATCAGCCCTTGTATCAATCGCTACTCTTGAGCTGATTAATGATTCATCAGTTTCGCCAGTTGGTACTTCAGCCTTATCACCAACAAATTTTTTGATTTAGTCTAATCCTTGACCTTATCACCAACAAATTTTTCCGAGGCTTTTGATTTAGATAACAAAATGCCCCTTGTTAGAAACTATTTAACCATTTCGCTAGTTGACTTTCATGTAGTCGACCCGGGCCAATTTTTTTTTCGTGATTTATTCGACTAAGGTAAAAATCGACTAATCGTAACGAGGGCAATTTTTTTTGAATATCCTCATGATTTAATCGACTATACGGGGCTTAGTTGACTAAAGACAGGAAGGTTTTTTTAAAAACCCCAATCGCGGCATTTGGAACCCTAATCGACTAAGCACCCTCCCCAAACCTCTCCCCTCTCGTTTTTTTCACCAAATCCTTGCTGAATCCAAACATCGCCGTTGTTCCAATGGAAATATACATCGGTTGAGATTTTTTTTGGGGACGAATTTCACTTTGGTTTTCATTTATTTTGTTGTTGTTGATTGTGTTTTGTGTATATTTGATTGATTTGAAACGTATTTCATATTGATTTGTTGTTGTTGATTTGAGTATTGTTAGGATTTTTAAACCCTCGTTTGAGGATAATGACAAGAGTAAAATTCCGTATGTTATTGAGAGCTTTCTACCATAACATGAGCTACATAAATGGTGATCTGCGGTCTCGCGTCTGCGGGATTGACACAAGCCTCTAAGATTCATTTTCATCTTCTCAAATATACACAAAACATAATCAACAACAAAAAATAAATGAAAACCGAAGTGAAATTCGTCCAAAAATAAAAAAAATTCTCAACCGATGTAAATCTTTCCACTTTCACATGTACATTCGTCATTTTCATCCATAAAAGAAGCCTTGATACACAACAAAATCACCCAATGAAAGCACCATTGGGGTTCGCATGGAAACAAGCTATGCAAATGACACTAGAGGAATACCCACCAACGGATTCAGCAAGGATTTGGTGAAAAAAATAGAGGGGAGAGGTTTGGGGAGGGTGCTTAGTCGATTGGGGATCCAAATGCCACGATTGGGGTTTTTAAAAAAAAAACTCCGACTAAATCACGGGGATATTCAAAAAAAAAATTGCCCCTGTCACAATTTAGTCGACATTAGTACAACGATCTCCTCGACTAAACATGGGAAAATGGTTAAATAGAACATTTTGTTAAATAGTTATTTAATAAGGGGAAAATCGAAGTTGGCAAAATTAAATGGATCTTCAAGGCTAAATTTCATTGGACATTAGTACCACGATGGCAACATCTACAATAAATGGATTAGCAAAACGGAAGGCGAGACTTATGGCTAAAGGTTTCCAACAGATTGAAGGTATTGATTTTTATGAGACTTTTAGTCTAGTTATTTAGGTCTATACTATTCGCATTGTGTTGACCATTGCTATGGCCTTAAATTGGGAGATAAAGCAACTAGATATTAACAATGCATTCCTGAATGGTTTTTTATCTGAACGTGTATTCATGGACCAACTAGCAGGGTTTATTCACTCTTCTAAATCTACCTATGTGTGTAAACTTTCTAAAGCACTCTATGGATTGAAACAAGCACCAAGAGCTTGGTTTGGCAGACTTCGAAACGTTCTCTTAGCTGGGATTTCCCAAATTCTAAGAGTGATATCTCTTTATTTATCTACTCTGACAAGAATCAGATCTTAATGCTTTTGATCTATGTTGATGACATTCTTGTGACCGATAGCAACTCCCATAGTCTTAAATGTTTTGCTACCAGACTACACAGAATTTTCTCTCTAAAAGATCTTGGCTCTCTTCATTACTTTCTTAGCATTGAAGCAAAGAAGGATCAGACTAGTTTGTACCTGACACAAGGTAAATATATTTGTGATCTCTTAGATAGATTTCACATGGGAAATACATCCCCTTGTCAGACTCCGATGGCTGCTTATAAATCTCTTTAGCATATTCAGGTGATTTACTTGATAATCCACTGGAATATATAAGTGTAGTGGGTGCACTGCAATATCTATGTAACACAAGACCATATTTCAGTTTCAGTATAGGAAAACTGAGTTAGTTTCTTCCTTAACCTACCACGGAACACTAGAATGCTATGAAAAGAGTCTTATGATATCTCAGAGGAACCATACATTATGGTATACATACCAAACTTGCAAGCATTCTGGACCTTGCTGCTTATTCAGATGCAGATTGGGCCTCTTGCTCAGTAGATAGAAGATCTATTGAAGGCTATTGTGTATTTCTTGGCAACTCTCTAGTAACATGGTCATCCAAGAAATAAGCTGTGATATCTCGATCCAGTTGTGAGTCAGAATACCGATCTCCAGCAAATACTGCATCAAAACTCAAATGGATAAAATCTCTACTTTCTAAACTGAATTTGAGACTAAAGAGCATCCCAACCATTTGGAGTAACAACACTAGTGCAACAGCCCTTGCTTCAAATCCAATTCATCATGCAAGGACAAAACACATCGAAATAGATGTGCATTTTGTGAAAGATCAAGTTTTGTCCAAGTTGCTGAAAGTTCAATATTTACCTACTGAGTTAGGTTGTTGATTGCTTAACCAAACCATTGCATCATGCATGGTTCTGGTTTCTTCGAGACAAACTTGGGGTCACAGTAGCTCCAGTCAAATGTTATCAACGACAAATCTCTATAGAATCAACTCAAAGGAAGAAGAAGGAGAAGGCTCAAAGTAAATTAGGGAGTTAGAAATAAATCCATTATTTAATATATTTATATTGTAAATATATGATGTGTTCTAGAATAATCTTATAGAATAGATATCACAATGTAATTAACTGACTTATTCTATAAATAGAAAGGTAAAGGCTCAGTCACTATTTATTCCGAGACTTCCTATTTTCATTAAAACCTTGACTCTTTCCACCAGCGAAAAGAAGTTGTTATTGCAAATCAGCCATTACCTTACAAAAAATGAGAGTAGGGCTGAGCATGAAACTCATAACCCATGAGTCCGCCCAAAATCAAGTGTAATTGGGTCATATTGAACCCACCCAAAAAGACTTTTAATGGGTTGGGTTAGAACCCGCCCATTTAAGATTTAAATGGACGGGCTATGGGCACACATACGGGCTACCCATACCTGCCCATTTAGTGTAATTTTTTTTATTAACTACCCATTCTGCATTCCACGTAAAGCATTCCTTGAATCCCTTCCTATTCGAGTATTCTGCCACCTCTAATCTATAACCATAATTGCCATAAACTTTCAATCTCACTCAATTTCTCTCTCTATGGCTCTATTTATTCGAACTTGTGAGTTGCTATTGACTGTACTTGTAAGGTAGAGAAGATTTTAGAAGTGGATGAATTTCCTCAAAATGAATTAGTTGGCTTTCTTGATCCAAAATTTGATGTTTTAGCATGGTAGAGAGTGAATGCTTCCAAGTATCAAGTTTTAAATTTGTTGGCATGTGATTTGTTGGGTATACTAGTATCTACAGTATCTTCAAAATTAGCTTTTAGTAGTGGGTCAGATACTCTATTCTTTTAAGTGAACCTGAAGATGATGAAGACTGAAGCATGCAGTTTCAATGGAAGCATGCCATTTTGTTTATCTATGAACTTGTAGGGTTGTGGTTGTAATGTTTTAATTTAAAAGTTGGAGTTTGAACATGAAGATTATGTAATGATGGTACTTGTCTAAATATATGTTGTTTTGTGTGAATTGTGATTATTGAACTTTGAAGATTCAAGTTTCAAAAATTGAAATGATGAATTTAGATGGATTCTTAATGATTATTTATGTTTTTTTTTCAAAAAAATAAACAAGTAAAATGTAAATGGGTTACCCAAAACCCGGTAAGCCTGCCCATTTATATGCTAGCTTATTTACACGGGTTTAAATGGATTAGGGTATGGGTATGGGCTAACCCATACCCATTTAAAGTTAATTGGGTGAGCTATGGGTTTGGCCTCGGGTTGCCCAACCCGCGTCCGCCCTAAATGAGAGCAAAATTCATCTTCAACGTCATCTGAAAGTGATCCTGCAACTTATGCAACTCCTTTTAGCTTGGGAGAAACGGGCTGTGGGCCTTTTACTCTCTCAGTGCTAATCTTATAAGGCCCATAAGCCCGCACTTCTTTCTTTCTCGAGCATGGTCCAAAACGCAACAATATCCAATATTTTAGGCATTAGGAAATTGCATGATATCTTATCACTCTTTGTTCCGTCCTCGGTTTCCATTGCTGTCTTCTAGTTTCTGAGTGAATTAAGAGGAAAACAAACTTGAAGTTCTGTACTTGGGAGCATATTAAGGCTTGGCTCGAACCCTTTGTCAACATTTCTGAGGAAAAAGAAACTGGGTTTCTATAGAGTCTCATTTCAGAAATTTTCTGATTATTTCATGAAATCGGTTTCCTATTTCCCGATTCGAATTCATTTAGACTGGCTTCTGTTATGGTGGAAGGCCGACAGTTTTGAATTTTTGATGGTGCAACTATTGAAAGTAGTTCGTGCTCAGTTTTCTTTGTTGGATTGTGCAGATGTTTATCCTCATTATGAAGTGGTGAGGCATTAATGTTCCTCCAATTCTCTCTCTTGAAATGAAGTTAAGCTTATGCAGTTTGTATCGATCTTCTAACTTCCCTGCAATCCTCAAATCTTCTGCTTTTAGTATTCCTTGTCGATCCTTTTGTTTTTCCTCGCTATCATCTCCACAAACATCTGTAAAAGCCCAAATTCCGCTCTTTCTAAGGCCAGCCAGATGCTCAACCACACTACATGACCTCAAAAAGTGGCATGACTGGGCCAAAAATCTTGCTTCTTCAATAGGGCCAACCTTTGAGCAGTCTGACAATGGACCAGACTCAAGTCTTTTATGTAGGGAGCTCAAATGGCTATTGGAGGATGCTGTTGAAGACCACACTCTCTTACCCCTGATGGGCGTTCAAAATGATGATAAGAGAGTAACAATGAGGGTAGAGGTAGATGAACTTTACAATCTATGGAATCAGAGAATCCATGAGAGGAGACCTTTTCAGTACATAGTTGGATGTGAGCATTGGAGGGATTTGGTGTTGAGTGTCCAAGAGGGTATCTTGATTCCGAGACCAGAGACAGAACATATTGTAGATTTGGTGTCCGATGTTGTCTCAAAAGATGACGAATTGAAGGTAGGTGTTTGGGCAGATCTGGGGACTGGAAGTGGTGCCCTTGCCATTGGAATTAGTAGGATTTTGGGGACTAAGGGTAGGGTTATTGCCACAGATTTAAACCCTGTAGCAGTTGCTGTAGCAGCATACAATGTGAAGAGGTATGGTTTAAAGGTTAGTAATTTAAACTTTGAAGCTCATTGCTATCTAAGCAGATGATATAAATGAAAAGAAAAGTAGTAGCCTTTTAGACTAGAGTAGCAACATAGCATTATTGCTTTTGGAAGATTATTGGCATTAGCATTTTACACTTCTGTTATAAATATAAGGTCCAGTTGACTTTTTTTTTTAAAGATATTAAGAAAACTAAATAAATTATTTAATATATTATATATATTATGCATTATTATATTTTATAAGTTAGATAAAATAGTTGGAATAAAAAACAATAAGTTATTTAATTAGCTTTATTAATATCTCAAAAAAAAAGTTAACTGCTCTTATATTTAAGAGTAGAGGAGTATATGATTTCTGGTGGCACTTCTTATGTGTCTAGTCATTTATGTGATCCACTTTGTTGGCTACTTCAGGAAATTATTGAAATAAGGGAGGGATCATGGTTTGAACCAGCGAAGGATGTAGAAGGAAAGCTTTCGGGTCTTGTGAGTAACCCACCATATATTCCAAGTAAAGATATTTCTGGTTTGCAAGCTGAAGTTGGAAGACATGAACCAAGAGTTGCTTTAGATGGCGGCGTTAATGGCATGGATGCGCTCCTCCATCTCTGTGATGGGGCTGCTTTATTCTTGAAGCCTGGTGGATTTTTTGCCTTTGAGGTATGGAGTTTTGATTTTCTGTTAGTTTAAATTTATCTTTTTTACTTCAATGTAAGAGTCCTGTTGTCCTAATTTACTTCCATTTTGAACTGTGCTTTATGCAATTTTAGATGACAATCTGACGGTCAATAGGATGGAAAATCTTCAGTATTTACTATTTAGTGATTTTAGTCAAACGTTGAAAGAAAACAATTTTTAAACAAAGCACACTGACCTTTCATTAAATTCTCACAAACTGTGCACATTCCTCTGCTAAATGAATAGCATGCATCAATTCAACAGGAATCTCATACATAAATTCACAGAAGTTAAGCAACTTCACCACCACATCATGTGTAGGATATCATTACCGTTATTATTATACAAGTCATAGCTATTCAGATGCGATGAGTGTCGATCAACCAAAATCTGATGCAAAACTGACAGACTTGTAGAGAAGTTTCTTGTTTGTTGGTCTCTTTTTCTGTGTCTCCCTTACGTGAGCTGCTACTGCAGTCTTAACTTCTGTGATTTGCTGTTTCCTGTGCACACTGTGTTGTTGTTAGTATCAAGTTTCAGTCAGATGAGAGCTGAATAAAAAAGAATGGACTATTGGATGAGAGATCTCCACCACCTAACTATTATCTCAAGTTTCTGGGGCTCCTTGACAAGGGACTGTCATCTCCTCCACTTTACTAGTATTGCCTCCGATCTTTAATAGTAGATATATTTACCTAGTTTAATTAGATTAAGGAAGTTAGTTAAGTAAGATAATACAACAATAAAGCCTTATCTCATTAGGTTATATGACTTGTATTTTCTAAAACACCTTAATTATCTGCCTTAATTCCCTTATTCCTATCCTCTTTGATTATTTTGAGGGAGCATCAATAGGGGTAAATTAAGAAAAGATTGAAAAATATGAAAACTATGTCTTATATTTAGGACTAAGATAAACTTTCCAAATATATTTTGTATTAAAGACGGAGGGAGTATAAGATTAAGATCCACTTTATAGTTTAAATATCATTATAAGACCTGAATGGAATGCGAGATGTGTTTATTTAGCAGAAGACCTGTGTTGCTTCTAACTTTCTCTTTCATAACTTATCTTTATTACAGACAAATGGTGAGCAGCAGTGCAGGGCTCTTGTTGATTACTTGGAAAATTATAAAAGCACAAGATTATGCAACTTTGAAATAGTTCCTGATTTTGCTGGTATTCAGAGATTTGTGACTGGATTTCGTCGACAAGCAATTTGAGTTGACGATATTTAGAGTGTATTTGGTTTTGGCGGTTCTCAATATAAAACATGTACTTAGTTTCTTGGAGTAGAGGCAGAGAAACATTGAACAGAGAGATGAACAACCTTGTCCAACATGGTTGACAGATTCTGAAGCAAATTTTCTTCTCAACATTTGGAGCTCTAGACTCTACTTGTAATGCCACTATTCAATATAAACTTTTTGTAACTTTCAATGTTTTGAAACCCGATTGGCCACGAAACTGGTCGGGATATTAGGTCACAAGGCCAAACCGGTGGAATTTTTATTTTTTTTTTAAAAAAAAGATTTAAACCCCCCCCACGAATCGGGTTGATGTCCAGATCAGACCGGTTTATTGATCAATTCATCAGTTTTTGGTCCGGTTAGGCCGGTACGGTCCGGGTTTTAAAACATTGGTAACTTCATAAATTAAAAATACTTGGACTTTCAATGAGATGAAGAGTATATTATACAAATTTCTGCTGAAAATAAAAGGAAGGCTTATGGAATAAAATTCAGTGAGAGAAGAGAGATATTGTAATTTTCTTTTTATTTTTCAGAAATTTTTATAGCCCTATAAAAAACGAAGATTTGTATGATTCCAACGATTAAAAAAAAAAATCAATATATAAAAGAGTATAGGTTTATATAATATTTGGTCTTTCAAGTTTGTCTTAATTTTAATTTTGTTCCCCCAAATTTTACACATGCAGTTTAATAAAAGCCTAAATTATTTTGCTCTTGAATTAATAGTACTTTGATCAATTTCACTTATTATGACGAGGCAACTCCGCAATTGGTAAATGATTGTTGAGAAGTGAAAAGGAATGGATTGCCCAGCTATAATGAAAATTGACTTTAAGATTATTTATTTTTCATCTTTACCCCTTATAAATAATTTATACGACATTAATTATGAGGTAAACTTTTTTCATTCTCTCTTCTCATTTTCTTTTATACTCCCTCTGGTTCCCTTTTTATAAGAGTCTGACATTTAAATTGGTTTGGTTCTTTTTAAAGGTGGAAATATGTTAGACCTCTATCATGAGCTTATAATTTAGCCTACTTTAAGCATATCTTAGCTTATTTAGTAAATAAGTTAGGTTTAGACTTAAGCCTATTGTCAGGCTTATTTAGGTAAACAAGCTACATGCCTATAGGCTTGCCTATTTAGTTGTTTTTTTAAAAAAATATATTATTATGCATAAGTATATATAATTTAATCTAAATTAATTTTGTAAATTATTTATAAAATTAACAACTAAGCTCTTAGCCTTAAGTTTTACATTTCATCATTTACCTATGAGCTTAACATTTTCATTCATCAACTGATCACATTTACTTCTCTTCTTTTTTATAGCTCAAGATGATAATGTTAGCTCACTACTTTTCCCTCGATTTGTGTCATTTGATACAACATAATAATTGCATTAAGTTTATTTTAGTGATGTCCAAATGAAAATGGTCCTAATAAGAGGAGTTTGTCTTATTTTATGCAAGAAAAACAAGAGATAAAATATAGTTTTACATGTCACTTGTTGTACTTAGTTGATTTTAAAAAATGCATCTCTCTATTCAATAAATGATTTTTTTATTCATACTTACTCAGACAATTGTTGCTACTTGATGTTCTTTTCTTTATCTTACTTACTCTTTTATTTCATATGAAAATGAATCCTTAAACTTTTAAAACATAACGTAGGCTTTTAAATAATATGCATAGGTTTTAAGCCTATTTAAAGGCATATATTTTAAGTAGGTCTTTAAATAGGCTTCAGGCTTTATTAGGCTTTTTGAAGGCTCAAGCTTAGGCCTCAGAATAAACCTACATACAAGCTCAGGCTTTGGATCTCCATCACATGCCCATGCCTATTTAGCTAAAGCCCAGTCTAGCCTAGCCTAACCTATTTTCATCCCTAGTCCTTTTTACAAGAGCCTGTGTTAGGATTAATAATTGATCAGTCCTTTGTAAATAGTTGTTAGTATTCATTGTAGATATGCTAGTTGTCATATCTTTATATATCTTTTCATATGCCATATGGATGGTGAGGATTTTTTTATAACAATATATTGTTATACTCACCACATCATATAAAGGATAAGAGCTAGAGGAGTATTTTATCTTTTGGCTATTCATTTCACTATTTTGTTTCATTATCTATCTTGGTACTAGAGCCAGGATTTTTCCCCCTGCTGCGATGGCTTTGTCTTCCTCACCAAGTTTAGACACTATTTCGTCCTCAACTGTGACCTCCACTGTCCCCATATCCTACGCTCTCTTTCAATCCTCGAGCCAAACTTCGTCGATCAAGGATGGGATGAACTAATTAGTCTAGAAGTATGTTGTTTTACCCTTAATAGAGGATAATCGTCTTCAAGCTCATATTGATGCTGTAACATCCTAATTGTTAGCTAATTTAATTACAATGAAGAAATAATTATTTATGATAAAAAGATTTTATCATGCAATTATTTAAATGAAAAAATGGTTTATCTAAGGTATAATTCATCAGAATAAATGAAATTATAGAATAATAAGTAACAAAGAAAAATGATAAAATAAAAATTAAATGATAAAATTATATTATTATTTTAAAAAAGATTTTTTTTTATATAAAAAAAGAAAGATAAAGGGGCATGTGGCCCTTATATCCAGTCACATGGGGCGAAGTTATATAAACCCCACCCATCAATTAAATGAGAACAATAACGGAGAAGGAGCACTGCCGAAGTCTTGCATGTTGTGGGTTAGATCAATAAGATTGATTTTTGCATGTATTTGAGCTTTTGGATTAGGAACAGTGTCATAATAATTAGTTTTGGCGAGAGGTAACAATTTTTCTCTTATTGTGTATGCTTGTATGATATTTGTGAGTGTTTTTAATTGCATAAAACTATGAAACTATGTTGATAATGCAATTGTCTTGTGGGATTTATTTTCATGAAGAAATTACTAGTTATATTATATTATTTGAATTTGTGTGGAACTATGAGATTGAAAATATTCTATTAGTAATTTGTGAATTATATGAGAGGGGATGGTGGATGTGGACTTGCGGGAGATTATTCAAAGAGAAAATAAAGAGATGAAATCTTATACAAAAGAGGAAATAAGGTGGTGGGGCTTCCAAGTGTACATTGGTTAGTCCTTTGGCTTATTTGTGTTTAATATGGCCTTGACACCCCACTAGTACATTAGAAGAGGAACCCATGGTCCGGTATTTTGCTTTGTGGATTTTGGCCGGTCCATATCACTTGATCGGTGAGCTTGTCAAGTTGAACTACCAGTCACATGGGTAAGTACTACCCTATATGTTCAGTCAGAGGAAATAAGGTAGGGAGGAAATAAAGAAGGATCGAGAATAAATTCTTGTATATGTGATAAATATGAAAAGTGATATATTGATATTTGCATTGATGTGTGTGTGTGTGTGTGTGTTGCCATGTGAAATTATTAACAAGACTAATATCTCACTTGACACCTCACGAGCAATTACTCGTATACCCGATGAGACGGATTGATGGTTACTATTTTTTAGCTAATGGTTCTCGTACGGGTCCATCAGGGAAGGCTTTGAAAGCTTAAGCTACTTCTGCTAACAGTAGTGCTTTCACCTTTTTAATATATGTTGCATTATTATTATTGCCACGTTAGGGCTCATTTTGCATACTCTAGTTTAATTTGAATATTTTGATTTGATTATTGGTTTAATCAAAGCCTTGATTAGTTATTACTCCTCCGGTCCTAATTATAGAAAGCAAATTTTGGAGTTGATTTTGGTCATAATTATAAGAGCAAGTTTTAACTTTTGTCAATTTTTTCCTATAATACCCTTATCTATACTTTCTCAATAATAATTAAAGACAATAATAATTTAATAATATACTTATATATTTTATAAAGTAAATAATATTTGCAACTCATTAATATCATATACACATGAATTATACTTTTTTTCTATAAAATAATTTTGAACAATTTTTTTTTCATATTTCTCTCATATTACCCCTACTAATACTTCTTCCACAATAATTAATTAAACAACACGCTTATATTATATCAAGTGAGATATTCTACTTTATTTTTTATTTTTAAATAAAATAATTTTAATATTCCTTTAAATAAATAACACAAACATAATTAAATTTATAATAAACTACATTATTTACACGGGCCATTTAAATTGGGTAGTTCAATTCAAAGTATTTGTTTTGGATAAACAATGTTTTTTCTGGGTGGCGGAGAGTATACACATACGCGCGGCTAACATTCAACAAGTGTTTCCTAAAGTTATTTTAAACGGGGCTAATATTCAACAAGTGTTTCCTAAAGTTATTTTAAAATTTAGGTAAGGGTATTTTAGGAAAATACATATAATTAACTAATTTAACTTCCCTCCTTAATCCTTCCAAATTCTAGTAATTTGCTCCTATAATTAGGACCGGAGGGAGTATTATTTTATGGGAAAATGGAGGATGTTACAGATGTCATTGCCCATATTCTGAAAGCAGGAATATCACCAAGAGGGGGGTGAATTGGGGATATAAAATATTCTTCAAAAATACTTTGAAACAGACTTAGTAAAGCAGAGCTAAACAGAGAGGAAATAGAAGAAGGAAGAACACAAGCAATTTATACTGGTTCGGTCTAAATCCTCGACCTACGTCCAGTCCCCAGACTCTCTGGGATTTCACTAACTCAAATGATTACACACTTTGTAACTCCCAGAGCAATTCTCTCACTAGAACTTACTCTCCCTTATAATTTGTAATCAAATAACTCAATCTCCAAGTCCTACGACTTGAGATTCTTACAATGAAAGATTTCAATAATAAACTCTCTAAAAGAGCATATTAATAAACACTGAAGAATAAATATCCGAAGATATTAATGAGGAGATGAAACAACAGATTGCAATAAGTTCGAATTGAATGCACAACGTTTCGGTGGTTAGCAAATTCAATGCTTCGTCTATTTATAGATGTTGCAATAAATGACCGTTGGTGAAGCTTGAAGATTAACCGTTGAGACTCTTGAATGTATCCGTTAGACATATGAAGCTCGGTTAATATTTTCACCGTTTAATAATTCAGGTGGGTTTGCAGTCACGACATTCTCTTCATTCCTTTTGTTTTGCCCGTTGTGAGACAGCATTAAATGCTCAGATGGAATTGCAGCAGAAGCTTTAGAATGATCAGAGAATTGGTTATCGTGTACATGACTCAATTTGGGAACTACATTAAATTCTTCTCTGACACACAAATTGCTTTATGATAATTTGTTATTAATCCATGATATAATCATATGAAACTCATTAGCAAACTAATTAAAAGCAATTAGGATTAGTAATGAGTAATGATATATAGAAATCAAAACATACACGATGATTTAGAATTTACGAAGATGGTTGATTTGAAAACATAGATGATCATGCTCGAGCATGACTATTTGTATGTTCAGGCATCACAGAAGAAAGCACATTGAAAGAATAGAAATTATTCTATGCTCGGGCAAGCTTCTCCTAGTATATTTTTTAAAAATAGTTTCTATCTCTGATGCTCAAACAAGAGAAGCTTATGCTCGGGCAACATGTCGCCAATGCTCGAGCAACCCAGAGGGCATGCTCGGGCCAAAGACAGACATAGGCGAAGACTTACATGTTTTAGTGATGCTGCTCGGGCATGCTTTCTCCTCCGTGGTGCTCGAGCATGACATATTCATGCTCGGGCACGAGTCATCCAGAGACGAAGAACGAAGAGTCGATTGATGATGCTCGGGCACACTTTTACCTTTTCTCGAGCATGCCTTTCACTCTGCTCGGGCATAACTCTCCAACTTGCAATTTTTCACTCTGAGCTTGATGATGCTCGGGCATTCTAATTACTCTGTTCGAGCATCCCTGAATTGAAGCATTATGCTTGGGCATTTAAAGTTCTTGCTCAGGCATCCTTTCTGAAAACACTTGAGCAACTCATTAGATTGAGTATGCTCGGGCATGAGCAACCCTTGTTCGAGCATGCTACAATTTATGCATAAATTACTTAATTCAATAACTTTTGAGTTTGTAATCATCAAAACATCGAGAACTAACATTCTCCCCCTTTTTGATGATGACAACTATAAGATGAGATTTTGAGATATACTGGATACAACAGTTATTGAATTTAGTAATGAAATGTTCAAGGTAGATAAAATTGCAAAAACATTGATACTGAACTTTTGAGTTTGATAAACTAACAGTTAGTACACATAGTTCAGACTACACACATATCTTTAACGTTAAATGACACAGATTAAACATTAAACAAGGAAAAAAAATCATGACAAGATTATCTCAAAATATCGCTCTCGTTGTCCCCCGTTGGCATCACTCAAGAAGGGGGAAGGTCAGGATGAGGAGTAGACTCAGAGGAAGGCTGTGAGGACAGGAATAGGACAATGGCTAGTGTAGGATCAGAGGCAGGAGGATCCCCAGAAGCAGAAGTAGGAGGCTGCTCTGAAGTTGGAAGCAAGAGGCTGCTCTGAAGTCGAAGCAAGAGGCATATCATGAGGACCTTTAGGGCCAAAGCTATGCACAAACGCATCCAGAGTGGTATCCATGTCCTTAACCATCTGTTGAAGACTCAATTGCTGTTGAGCCAAGTCCTGAACCTCCTTTTTGATCTCTCGTTGATGCTCAAACAGGATAGAAAAGCGAGTATCCATCTCTTCTCTCAGAGTCTTCATCTCAACATCAACTTGCAAATCAATGTGACCTTTCAAATTGACCATCTCACCTTGCATAGCCTTGATCATTTAGATATTGAGTTCCTGAAAGAAGTCCATAGCCTTCAACACTTTCTCAGTAAAAGGAGCCATGACATTCTGAACTGAGGTTTGAATGGAAGCCTGTGCAAATAATGGAATAGAAGTATAGGGATTAGCCTTAGACGACTCAGCCTCATCAGGAGGTTTTGAAGCAGATGGCTTTGAAGGCTTGAGAGGAGTAGGAGCTTTAATCTTCTTCTTCTTCTTCTTGTTCGATGAGACCTCTGTGAAAGAAATCTGTATCTGAATCAAATGTTCTTTGCCAAAGCGAGGTGGATACTCTTCTTTGTCGTCCGAGAGGTACCAAATATTGTTGACTTCCAAGATATGAGAAACCAATGCAGGAAAAGGTATGGTAGCGTGGAGCTTGACTCTGGCCTCATAAATAAATGAGATCATCTCTTCCATAATCCACTTGCCAATATTCCGTGGTTCCTTGGCAATGAGTGAAGCAAACCGCTCATAGTCTCTTTGCACAAAGTGTGTGAAGCTCTGGCCTTTCTGAGTGAGACTTCTGTTGTAGACATACCACAATACTATGTATTCATCCTTCATCATAGCCGGAGTGAAATTGACCTTCTTTCCATCATAAGAAACATCTGGGAGAAGAATTTGGTGGTAAGAAACATCTGACAGCTTCGAGGGATCTTCAGGAGGATCAACAATGCCGAGAATGACATTGAGATCGTGAGCGGTGATCTTGATTTCTTGCTCTCGAACCTTTGTAACCAAGACATCATCATCATCTTCTTGAATCTTGTCCTGGAGTTTCATATTGTAGTAGAAGATACGAACAACCTCTGGGGAATAAGGCATACTAATACCCAGTAGAGGCATGAAATGAAGAAGCCAATCGGTCATGTCCAAATTGCTTTCCTTCTTGAAATGATCCAAATCAACATATACAATTGGACAGAAAGGTATCTTCCCGAAGTAAAAAAGCAAAGTTCTCAGGATCATCAACGACAACATCTCTAGTAATCATACCCGGTGAAGGCTCAGGAAACTGTCCATTTGGTGGACGACTTGTTGAGACTTGTCGTTTCTTATTACCAGACGCTTGGGATTTCTGAGAGCCTGACACTTTTTGCTTCTTGCTTCCTGAGGCCTGAGATTTCTGACTAATAAACGCCTTTGGATTCTATGGACGATCTTCTTCTTCTTTTGAACAAAGTTCATCGATAGTCTTCTCAAAGTCGTCGGAGTCCGAAGGAGGTGGAGATGGTGACTTTGCTCATTTTCCTCTGTCTGAAGGTAGAGAGCCAGTTTGAAAGCGAGTCTTCGGCTGCGGAGATTCTTGAATTGCTACACCCTTTTGTGAAGGTTTGGTGGTCTTCGGCTTCTCGATGGCTTTGGGTTTGGTGGGCTTTTTGGAGGCTTGAACCTTAGGTCAATAATATCAAGATTTCTTTGCAGAAGGCTTTTTGGAAGGAGACTTATCGTCGAAACCAGCCATTGTGAGTCGAAAGTGAAGAGCTTTAAGTCCGACGATGAGTTTGACGATGGGTCCAACGTGAAAGAGGATAAATTTGGAGGGAATTTAAGGAAATTGAATCGGTGGGAATATTGAAAACGTTTAATTAACTCGATGTAACGGTTGAAACAGTCATAACGATCCGTAAAGGGATGTAACATAAGAGAATTTGAGAGAGGAAGAGGCACGGTTAGGGTTTCGGAGAGATGAGACAGAAGTGAGTGACTGACGGAGAACGAAACGACGTGCCTTTTAAAAGACGTTATTACTCGATGTTGCTCAAGCAGACTTCCTGTCTTGTTCGAGCAGGGATGAACAAGAGTATTTTTATTTATAAATTAAATTACCAAAACTAACCTCCCATCAAGTATGTTCTGTGAATACTTGATTTATAGATGATAATTGAATTCTTGGAGCATTGGGATAAAGTCTTCTGATCACAAAAATTTATCCATCAGTCTTGCATGCTCGAGCAAACAGACATGGATGCTCGATCATTGTTCCTCATTTTTCATTCTTCTTTCACATATCTCGTTGTTGCTCGAGCAGACTCCTAAGCATGCTCGAGCATAGATCAGAGATCTTAAGAGTTTTCATAATGTATCCCGTCGTTGCTCGAGCATGAAGTGTGACGTGCTCGAGCAGAATGCTTAGACTATGCTTCTTGAGGGACTCTTCACGTCGTTGATCGAGCAGAGAAAGAGGATGTGCTCGAGCATAATTCACTCTGTTACCCTTTTTTTCAACATCTGAACATAGCGTCCTGCATAAACACAAGCTAGAAACTTCGATGCCAAAGTTAGTAATTATCTTATTGAATTAAATCATTTGAGGAGAGAATACTTACAATTCATTGGGGTTTGCCATACCCAATTCTCAACGGATGAACATGAATTGTTCCTTAGCCAGTGGTTTAGTGAAGATATCGACCAACTGAAGATGTGTGGGGATGAACATCACTTTGACATCTTTCTTTTGAACATGATCGCGAATAAAGTGATGTCTCACATCAATATGCTTTGTTCTAGTGTGTTGAACATGATTCTTTGCCAAGCTGTTGGTGTTGTTACAAAGGATTAGGATCTCCTTCAGATAAATCCCCAAGTCTTGGAGTTGCTGTTTGAGCCACAAGACTTGAGCACAACAGATTGAAACGGCAACCTATCCAGCTTCAGTGGAGGATACAACCACAATGGTTTGCTTCTTGCTGAACCACGATACTAGTGAACCTCCGAGAAACTCACATTGTCCACTTGTACTTTTTCTATTAGTTTTGTATCTGACGTTATCCGAGTCAGAATATGCAACCAAGTGCTCTGATTGACCTTTAGGAAACCAGAGACCCAATTCTTTTGTATCCGAGAGATATCAAAAAATTCTCTTAACATGCTCAGTATATGATTCTTTAGGAGCAGATTGAAATCTCACGCACATTCCCACACTGAATTGAATGTTTGGCCGACTTGCAGTTAAGTATATTAGGGATCCGATCATTCCTCGATACTTGGTTATGTTGAAGTCTTTGCCTTTCTCTTCATCCGCATCTAAAGAGGCAGTTAAGCTCATTGGAGTGTCGGCTCCATTACAGTGTTCCATTCCGAACTTCTTGAGCAAATCACGGAGATACTTCGTTTGTGAGATACATATCCCATTCTTCCGTTGTTTGATTTGCAAGCCGAGGAAGTAGTTCAACTCACCCATCATAGACATCTCGAATTCACCCTGCATTTTCTTTGAAAATTCCTCACAGAGAGAATCATTAGTAGAACCAAAAATGATATCATCAACATAAATTTGAACAATTAAAATTTCATTTAGTTTATTACTCTTTATGAATAAGGTTTTATCTGCTTTGCCTCTAATAAAACCTTGATCAATAAGGAACTTGCTTAATCACTCATACCAAGCTCTAGGAGCTTGCTTAAGGCCATATAGGGCTTTTTTGAGACGATAAACATGATCTGGATGATGATCACTTTCAAAACCAGAAGGTTGTTCGACATAAACTTCCTCCTGTATAAAACCATTTAAAAATGCACTTTTGACATCCATTTGATTGAGTTTGAATCCCTTGATACAAGAAAAGACTAGAAGAACTCTTATAGCTTCCAATCTTGCCACTGGAGCATAAGTTTCTTCATAATCAATTCCTTCTTCTTGATTATAGCCTTTAGCAACCAATCTTGCCTTGTTACGGACAATGATTGTTGTTTTATCACGTTTGTTCTTAAATACTCATTTAATTTAGTCCCAATAACCATATGGTCTTTAGGTTTGGGTACTAAATCACAAACTTGATTTCTATCAAATTGATGCAATTTCTCTTGCATTGCGATAACCCAATCATTGTCTGAAAGGGCTTTGTCAATATTAGAGGGTTCAATTTGAGAGATGAACGCAGAGAAAGTAACTTCATTCAAAGTACCTTTTCTGGTTCTTACCCCTTGATTTACATCACCTATCACTTGGTCTAAAGGATGATTCCTAATAAACCTCCAAGCTTTAGGTTGAGATTGAACATTGTTTTCACAAGCATTTTCGAAGCGTTTCAAAAACATCTTCGAATTTTCAAGAGAGAGCGGGAGTAGTTTTTGAAAAGAATTGATTTCTATAAGCATTTTCTTCATCATCATCCAAGGACTTATCAGATTTGATTTCACTAAACACAACATGAATAGATTCTTCAACGATACGAGTACGAGTATTGAAAACTCTATAAGCCTTACTTCTATTAGAGTAGCCTAAAAATATACCTTCATTAGATTTTGAGTCAAACTTACCCAGATTATCCTTACCATTATTGTGCACAAAGCAATTACACCTAAAGATTTGCAGATGGGCAAGGTTGAGCTTTCTCCCTTTGTAAAGCTCATAAGATGTTTTCTTAAGATTCTTTCGGATGTATGCACGATTTGATATGTAGCAAGCAGTACTCATTGCATCAGCCCAGAATACTTGAGATGTTTGATTCTCATTCAGCATTGATCTTGCCATCTCATTGAGGACACAATTCTTTCTCTCTACAACACCATTTTGTTGATGAGTCCTTGGGGTAGAGAAATTGTGGTTTATCCCAGGAGCGTCACAAAATTCTTCAAAGGCATAATTCTCGAATTCTCCACCATGATCAGTTCTTATACCTAAAATAGAAATACCTTTCTCATTTTAGACCTTCTTGGTATACACAACAAACTGATCAAAGGTTTCATCTTTTGATGATAAAAATATAGTCCAACAAAATCTTGAGCAGTCATCAGCAATGACCAGAGTATAGAGATTTCCACCAAGGCTTCTTACTCTTGCTGGTCCAACTAAATCCATATGAAGTAGTTGGAGGGGTCTGTTAGATGAAATTTCATTTTTAGACTTAAACGATGATTTAGTCTGTTTACCTTTCTGACAAGCATCACAAATCACATTATTTTTGAAATTAAGTTTTGGTAAACCAATGACTAAATCCTTTCTTAGCAACTTGTCAAGTTGAAACATATTGACATGAGCCAATCGCTTGTGCCATAGCCAACTTTCTTCCAAGTTACTAATAAAGCAATTTTCAGAAGTAATTCTATTGCAATTACTAGAGAGGTTTAGAGTGTAATAATTACCTTCTCTATGAGCCCTGAATAAGGCTTTTGATTTGATGTTGACTAAGGGCAGATCATTCTTGCTGACTATCAAACATTCCTCAGAGTCGAAGATAACCAAGTTACCTTTGTCTGTGCTTTGGCTCACACTGAGGAGGTTGTGGCAAAGGCCTTCCACAAGGTAGACATCTTTGATTTGAGGTCCATCGTTGTTGCCAACTTCACCAATCCCAGCAATCCTTCCAGATTGATTTCCACCAAAAGTCACTTTGACACCATCCTTGGTCTTGAGAGCAGCAAATTTAGTATGATCTCCCGTCATGTGTATGGAGCATCCACTATCAATATACCATTTGTTGGATTTTGATGCTTTTAGACAAACCTGCAAGATACACAAGATCAAGTCTTAGGTACCCATCTTTTCTTGGGTCCTTTTGGGTTCGCTTGTGTCTTAGGAATCTCGTAAGATCCCTTAGGCACCCATTTGTATTTACCAATAGGTTTGGTTTTTCTTTCCTTTTTATGAAAACAAGAAGAAGTAATGTGCCCTTTATGATTGCAATAATTGCAATGGGCAAAAGGATTTGAAGAGTGGACTATTTTTCGGAAATAGTTTAAGTAATTATTTTCTCCAAATTTATTTTTACCTTTCTTTTTGTCAAAGTCAGGTTTGTAACCAATTCCAGATTTACCATTTGTAAATCATTGTTGCTTCAAAATCACATTGAGCATTTCACTGCCTTGAGTGAATTTTTCAAGTTTTTTTGTGAGATATAGATTCTTTTTCTCTAAATCAATACAATCTTCACAAACACTGTTTTCACAAGAAGTATTTTTTATTTGCTGTTCAAGAGTTATATTCTTCTTTTTCAAAGCAATATATTTTTCAGCAACCTTTTTGAATTAGGATTGTAAGACATTGTATTCAGCGAATAACTCATCATATGTAGGTTGTGAATCATATACCTCATTAAGGTTTTCAAATTGTTCTTCTTCTTGAGTCACGAGGCATATGTTGGCTTTATCCTCTTCTTCAGCTTCATCTTCATCGGATGAGCTGTCTCCCCATATTGTTGAGACATAAGCTTTCTTCTTAAAGTTATTGAATTTCTTCTTCTCTTTGTCTTTGTTCTTCAGTTGGGGGCATTCTGACTTGATGTGGTGTTCGCCTCACAAGTGCACAAGTCACACAAGTAATAAAGTAATAAGTAAAGTATCGTTCTCACGAGGATTTGTTTAACAAATTGGTCAAGCAAGAGGCTCAGTGAATTTCATCAAGTTGAGCTAGAACAAAGTTTTGATGTGGAATGAGAATTTTTAAAGACTATTTCTAAAACTTAAAATTGATAAACGTAAATGATTCTTTGACCTCAAGGATAATAGAGCCTATGATTCTTTTTCCCCTTTTTCATTTCATAAAACTTGGTTAATTTCCTCTCTAGTAGTATTTCAATACATATATATATTAGTCTAAGGTTCACAAACACTTGACACGCTCTCTCAAGTCAAAATCAAGTTTCTCTTCTCATTAAAATGCACAATCTCTTGCTATAATTAATGAGAATCAATCTTTAAGTAACAACCTTAATGTGACAATGCAAGATTAGTAAATATATCTCTATTTTACCAACAAACCATCCATTTATCAAGTAAACTTCAAGACAAGCATGATTTCAACCAAGTTCTACATCTATATTAGCTCTCTCAAGTCGGTGATACGGCCCGTATACTCAGTCCTCAAAATTAATGCTTATCACTTTATCACTTTATTCCGCAAGTATACGAGCCGTATCAAGTAATAAAGTGATAAGAAAAGTATCGTTCCCACGACGATCGAGTATCACAAACTTCAGTTAAACTTTAATTTTACACTTTTGTTTAAGTTGAACAAACTAAATTAAATTTAATTAAAATAAAATAAAACTAAACAAACTACCACACTAATTGAACGAGCAACATAGAGTCACTAATCTCTTGTTTGCCTCTTAGATTTTATCCCCACTAAATTAATTTTGACTTAACTAAATCAGCTAACCTAGAGTATTGATGTCTATAAATGCCTTCCGGTCCATTTATATACCTACCTTAATTAATTATGTAATGTCTCACATAACTAAATAAGATGCATTTTAGATCGGGCTCACTCTAATTTGATTATGCGGAGCTTCTATGTATATGTCTATCCTAGACGCAAATTAGATTAAAATCTAATTCCATATTATTTAATCACAAGGTCAATTTAAGATTCTCTCTTCCAAGTTCAACCCTATATCCCCAAAACATGATCAATGATGGTCAATCAATAAGCAATAACAAATAAGATAAGATTAAATAAACTGAAATAAAATTAAGCAAAACTAATCCATGGAAATAATCTCTAGAACCCAAACAAGTTCATAGGTTCTTTAGGTTGAAAAGAAAATTTAGCCACACATAGCTATAATAAAATCAATAACAAAGGATAGGAATTCAGATTCACAGAATAAAGAGAGAGGAAATAAAGCTTCTCCGTCGCCTCCACAGTCCTTTCATCCTTCTGTGGAGATGATGAAGATAACCAAAATGACTCTCTTGCTCAGCCGCTGCTGTCCATCCTTCGTTCTCGTTTTGCATCTCTTGCTCTGCTTTGGTATATTCGTTGAAAAGTTCCCTCGAAAAGTGGCGCCTTCCTCTAATATATATTGTTTTTGGGCTCGTGCCTTCCGCATCTCTGTGCGTCTTTTTTGTCTAACTACCGTGGCATATTTGATATATTATAACAATATATTATATTATCATATAATATAAAATATATTATATTATATCCTTTTCAATTTAATTTGTCGCTCAGGTAGTGATGCTTATTGTCTTTTCTATATTTTCTCCTCAATTAAATCACATAATATCTCCTACAAAATAAAATATGATATAAATAAATTTTCTGTTATAATATTCTTTTATCCTGTATTTAATTAAAAGATAGATAAATATATAAAAGATAATTAAATATGTATAAAATATTAATAAATCCAATCCAATATATATCAGAATTCATACTTATTTAATTATAAAATATATACTTATCAATTGACTATCACTGCATATCTGATGGGAATAAAGAATATTGTTGATCATCTGGCCCATTTGAGTAAAGTGGATTTAAATGCTCAGAGGAATGTTGCAATAGCCTCAATATCTAATGAGGATTTTTTTGACTTGGCACTACAAACTTGATCATCCAAGAAATAAAGTTTTACAATAAGTTCTAAATAACTATAATATTAAAGTTCAAATTAATGGTACTTTTGTGTGTGAGGCTTGTCAATATAATAAATCAAGAAAATTACCTTTTTTTAAGTATTTGTCTTATACCTCTTCACCATTTGAGCTTGTTCTAAATTTCTGGTTTCTAATTATGGGGTATAGACCGAAAATAAATTTTCATGTGAATGTGTAAATTTACGTTGATTTATTATTATATTAATTTTTTTCAATAGTTATAATCAATGATTATTAAATATGAGTAAAGTTAGAAAGTTGCTGAATTTTAAGTTTTTTTTTTTTTGGTTTGTATAAAACACGTTGGAAGTTCCACTAATATAAAGTTGGTTTAACGGTGAAAAGCCAACTTAGTCACAGTACAAATAAATTAATAAAAATAAAGAAGATTAATAAAATAATAATAAAATGAATTTTTGGTCTAGTAATTGTAAGCCGTGACACGTAGGAGGCTTCGCTGTTATCTTCTCGGTACCTCGTTGACTTTTTTGCTCAAAGACCTCATTGACTTGATTAGCTACGGCAAATGGTTGTCTAGCCCCGTTCCCCCTCCTCCTCACATTTGATTTGATGAGGTCGCTAATTTCATAGCCTAATTCAATCATCAATCTTTAACTCTTTTGTTCAATGTAAGTCTCCTGTACTTCATCAAACTTTATCTGGATTTTCTTTTTCTCGTTCTGTGATGTATATATAATGTATTCTTTTTCTCTGCATGTCTGCTCTTGTGCTTCTTTGGGTTGTTCTATTCTAAGGGGATTTCATCTTCTGGGCTCTCATATCTGGATTATATATTCTGCTGTTAACTTCTCGATTTCTTCACTGTCGTTTGAAGGTGGAAAGTGGTGTTCCTGAGTTTCTTTTGTCTTCTGGATTTCTTTTATCTTCCACGAGATGTATCTTCTAGATTATATTTATCCATCGAGTGATAATTACATACTTGCATGACTTACCCTTATAGATTTTCATTGCCTGATATGAATATTTCAAATTTTTCTCTGAAGTGAGATCAGCAAGGTCAGCAACTCATTGTGTGCGTTTTGCATGCCCCTTTTGATTAAAGGCATTGAACATGACTCATTAGTTTCTTTTAGCATTGCTTTATTCACCTGGAGGCTCTAGCCTATAGCTGTTCTGTGGTATTGGTTTGTTCTTGTGGCTAAAAGTGTACTTTATAATTTGCCTTCTACCTGCAGAAGAGGTCATTTTTGGCAGCACAAAAAATTAACTGAAATAATTGGTTGGGCTCCTTGTGTTACTATGGCTTCTTCAACACAACCTGTTTCTACGGATGAGCCGGTTGTTACTGTGGATTGGCTTTATGCTAACCTCAATGACCCTGACTTGAAGGTACTTGCATTTGTTGATAACATATTGGAAACCTTAATTTTAATAATATAATTTTTTACTGTGGTGTTGGTTTTTGGTGCTTCTACCTTTTCCCCCCTCTGATTTGTGTGTATATCAATCTCTAAATCAAGAGAGAGATTCTGAATTGTTGAATTAGTGGTTGGCAAAACAGAACTTAGGAGCTGGAGAAAAATGCATCCCAACCCTCTTTACCTTTCCTTCATTTAAAGTACATTGAAAAAGCAATCTGTAGATAAATAATTTACTATCTTTTTGTGAAAAATAAATATATATAGAAGACCAAAATGTTCCTAGTGTCATCTTAAGCGGTGATCCCTTCACAATGTTTCTTTGAACTATTAATACTATTTTAATAATTGGAATGAATCTAGTTCATATGGTCTTTATCCATGTGAGTGCTAATGCTTGTCTACCCTGCTTAGGTGCTGGATGCATCCTGGTACATGCCATATGAGCAAAGGAACCCCATTCAAGAATATCAGGTCTGGAAATTCTCAGCACATGATAGTATATATTGTAAACTAGAAATACTCTCTTGTTACTGTTTTACAATTCTTTATCTTTCTACCATATTACTATTTTTATTGTGCAAAACCATTCGAAACAGGCTGCACACATTCCTGGTGCGAGTTTCTTTGACATAGACAGAATAGCAGATCAAACTACATATGTGAGTTAGTCTTTCTTTTCTTATGAAGTATAAATTATTAAAAAGAAAAAAACATTTGTCCCCACGCTATTACAATGTAAGGAAGTTAACCATGCAGAGGAACTGGAAACTAAAAGCGAATAGCAGCTTTTTTTGGTATAATACCTTGAATATCAGGTAGTGCAGATTAATTTCTTGCAATTAAAGGAGTGATTTAAAACCAAATATCAGCTGATATATCTTCTGTCTTTTGATTGATAATGGTTACTATTCGGACTCTTGAAACTCTTTATTTTCTTTTCCCCCTTCTGTATTTCATTACTATTGTCTAGATTTGATTGTTTAAACAATAATTTGTTTGTAATATTAGACTCAGTTCATTTAACTGTAAAATACTGCCATCTTACACATTGTCTATGCCTTTATATTTAGAGAAACTATAATTAAAGGTTTTATGCATTAAAGCTTGAGTTATGTATATGTTAAATAAATAGTAGGTCAACAGGTTATGTATATGATAAATAAATATTATTTCAACTGGTTAAAAGGGATGTTTTCGTTATCAGCTTCTGCTCTAGTTAAGCTTTTTTAAAGTTTATCTTCGCTACAACAAAGGGTTATGTAACTATTGAAATTCATGGCGCTTTCATGTTTACTGAAGTTTTTTTTCCCCCTACTGTCATCTAATTCAATCTTTGTCCCCATTGTAGCTGATATAAGAATTTTTACTTGTGTTAGTTGCCGCATATGTTGCCATCAGAGGAAGCTTTCGCTGCTGCTGTGTCTGTTTTGAACATAGCAAACAAAGACAAAGTGGTTGTTTATGATGGCAAAGGAATATTTAGTGCACCTCGTGCCTGGTGGTAAGCCATGATTTTTTAAGAAGGTCCATTTACTAGTAACTTGACTGGAATGTGGAATAAGGCTTTTCTATGTAGCGATGCCTATAAACCTATAATTAATATCACTTTCGCCTGTTGACGATTAAAAGGATGTTCCGAGTTTTTGGGCATGACCAAGTTTGGATATTAGATGGTGGACTGCCAAAATGGCGTGCATCTGGATATGACATCGACACTAGTGCTTCTTGTGATAAATCCAGTGCCGCCACTGAAGCAGTAGAGAAAGTATATCAGGGACAATCAGTAAGTTCCAAATTATTCAACCTAGTTTGTTAAGCTGTCACTTTTCTTTTCCATGTCTCGGATGCAAACCACCTTGGAGGCTTGTACTTATTGAATTGTTTTGTTTTTTTGCAAAATTATTGTTGAACTACCTGTTGTAGTTTCTGACTTGGAGCCATAAATCTGCAAGTCTAACTCAGAGATTCTGACTAATCTGACCCAGAACTGTTTCTTCTAAGGACTTCTTTAAGTACTCAAATTCAGTTATAAGCTGAACTTTCTGATTTATTTTTGTTCTGCATTTTTGAATTGCCAAACTGTGAGTGAAAAACAATGAAAAATTGGTTAACAAATCCTGTATGTTAAACACTGAATGCAGTCAGCATCCACAAGTTTGATAAAGAAATTTACGCTCTTCATAATTTCAGAACAAAATTTTAATGTATTTCTCTTCAGGTTGGCCCAATCACATTTCAGACTAAATTTCAGCCACATCTTGTTTGGTCCCTGGAACAGGTGGGTTGCATTGTTTAAGTGATGTTCTGCTTCAAGTTTAAATGCTCAAAGAGCTGCTGACTGCTTAAGCATTTTCAAGGAAAGGTGTATAAAAGGGTTCCATTCTTTATATGTGATGTGGATGCTTTTACATGCCGTCATTAATATAGTTTATACTTTATAATGATCAGTAGTTATATAAACATGAACAGGTTGCTAACAGCGGAGGCCAAATTTATTAATATAATGAAGATAGCTTTTGCAGTATTTGGAAAAATTTATTTGGTACTTGTTAGAATAATTGTATTAGCTGTCCATTATCTAAAGTACCCTCCACTATGTTGTATTAGCTGCCCACTATCTAAAGTACCCTCCACTATGTCTTCCACTATGTAAAGCACCTAGCTAGTAGCTGTCCACTACGTAAAGCCCTCTGTTATGTCTGTCCTCTTCATATATAAATAGGTGTGTGATCAACTAATGAAATATATGAAGAAAGATGTTTGTTCTCTTTCTTCTCTGCTTCTCTAAGATAACATGGTATCAGAGCCTGTAGGTTCAAATTTGTTTTTCTGTTTATCATCCTATTCTGTTCGAGTACTGTTCCAGTGAACAGTAACGTTCGCAGATTTCAGCCAGTTTTGTACTGTTCCGATGAACAGTGACGTTCGCAGATGCAGACAGAAAGCTCGTGTTACTGTTCCGGTGAACAGTGACATTCCGTAGAAACACAGATTTCACTGTTTGTCACCGTTCTGTTTCCTTTCTGGAGAATTTCCAGATTCCGGTGACTTTGTGCAGATTCTGGCGAGTGTTCTGCACTTTCCAGCAAGAACCGTTTTAGTCTGTTCTTCTCATTTCCGGCCTGATCCGTGAGTTTTGAAGCTTCTGGTAACTGTTTGAATTTTCCGGCGAGTTTCCGGTGACTGTTTGAATTTTCCGGCGAGAATTTCCAGGTTCCGGCGACACGTTTCCAGAATCCGGTGAACGCTATGGGTCTTCGGCGACACCTTTTCCGACTATTTCGGAAGGATTTCAGGTTTGGACTTATCTATTCCGAACGTGTACGTAAGGTTCGTCTCAATTAAGGTGGTGTGTGGTGTTTGGTCACGTTTGGTGGCCGTTTGATCACGAGTTGTGATTGTTTATCTTGTGTGGTTTTTCTGGTTATTTCTTATGGCTAACCCCAAACCGAGTGTCACGACTGAGTTGCTCCCTGTTTCCAACAAAATTACTGACCACAAGTTGAATTGGACCAATTATTCCGATTGGAGCAAAACTGTTAAGGAACTTATAGACTACCTGGAGTTTCTGTATTCTGGGAAAGGGAACATTAATCGCATACATGACGTTTGCAAAGGTTTCTATCGGGCTGAGCAGCAGGATCGACCCCTGAAGAATTTCTTCATGGAGTTTAAGCAAATGTATGAGGAGATGCGGCGACTAATGCCACCCACAACTGATCTTCAAGCCCAAGTAAATAATATGGAGACTCAACTAATGAAATATATGAAGAGGACAGACATAACAGAGGGCTTTACGTAGTGGACAGCTACTAGCTAGGTGCTTTACATAGTGGAAGACATAGTGGAGGGCACTTTAGATAGTGGGCAGTTAATACAACATAGTGGAGGGTACTTTAGATAATGGACAGCTAATACAATTATTCTAGGTCGCGGTCCGAATCTTGTTTTTGCTGCTCCTCAGAACCCAAACCTCCTGAGGCCCTACAACCATCCTTCCAATTCTAGTGCTGTTGGGATTATCTGTTTTTTGTAAGGAGCCTGGTCATACGAAACGATATTGTCGTAAGTTGCAACAAAAGCAGCAAAGCAGCGGATTTGCTCCGATGATCCAATCATCTGATATCTCTAATAATGCTTCCTCAGTATCGACTGCACTTGCTCCAGGTAACTCTGATTCGTTACTTACCACTTCCTCCTCGCCGTGGATCATTGATTCCGGAACTCCTAATCATATGACAGGATCTTACAATGAAGTAGATTATTGGTAAGGGGGTATGCATTTATTTGTTCAGTGGTTCTTTGCTTTCGGTTATAGAAGTGTGTTAATTATTGCATCTATTTGGTCACGGTGGTGACGTTTGCTGTCAAGAATTGTGAAGCCTCAGCTTGGAGTTGTGACCATTTTCTGGTCATGTCTTGTTCTACAACATTGAGCCTTCATTCCCGGTGTGTACAGTCTGGTTCTTTGCTTCAAGGTTATGTTGTCGTAATGAATTCAAGCACGATCGGCATTTCGTTTCGTGCACGTTCATTGGTTTCTAGTGGCTGGATGTTTGGTTGTTTTGTCTTCCAGCACGTTCGTGAAGTGCTCTTTTGTCTTGAATGCTAATCTGCTGAATTTTGCGTCCTCCGGAGAGGTGTTTGGCAATTATTTGCGGTTTAGTTGTTACTTGTATTCAATCTACTTACAGCTTGAGGGGGAGTGTGTGAGAATTTTTGGATTATTTCTTTCGTGTTGATTATTTTTGTAACAAGTTGGGCATGATTAATATCTATGCTTCAACTTGAGGAGGAGTGTTAGAATAATTGTATTAGCTGTCCATTATCTAAAGTACCCTCCACTATGTTGTATTAGCTGCCCACTATCTAAAGTACCCTCCACTATGTCTTCCACTATGTAAAGCACCTAGCTAGTAGCTGTCCACTACGTAAAGCCCTCTCGTTATGTCTCCGTCCTCTTCATATATAAATAGGTGTGTGATCAACTAATGAAATATATGAAGAAAGATGTTTGTTCTCTTTCTTCTCTGCTTCTCTAAGATAACAGTACTGAAGCGAATTGTTAAATGAAGGACTTTTTCCTGCTTTTGTGCTATTTGGTATCATCTAAGAGTCTAAGGGCCCGTTTGGATGGGCTTTTAAAAAAAGTACTTTTTTTTAAGCTCCAAATTGAAGCTTTTAGAAAAATCAGCATTTTGGCTTTTTTTTTTGTTTTTTTTGTGACTTGTTTTTTGTAAAAAATATTATCTAAACACATAAATTAATAAAAAAAGCATTTTTAAAAAAGTGCTTTTTTTTTTATAAAAAAAAACATCCAAACGGGCCCTAAGAAGCATTATTATTTACTATTGATGTATTGCTACATCCTTTGTGATTATGTCTAAAACATGAAGATCTCTAGAAGCTAGACAATCACAACAAAGAAAAATGACCATAAACTTATCTGTCACCGCTGATGCATGATGCATTAGAGAAATCATACATGAGAGTTCAGGTGCTGAATATGACCAGGGTCTTTTATGCTCATTGGATTGGGCTTTGTGCTTAACATGATTCCACTTTGTTTATTAGTTTGGCATCTTGTGTGTAACATGAGTACAATGATATAATTTGATTGATAATTGGAATTATAAAGTATTAATGTGCTAGAGACATCTATAATTCAGGTGGTAATTGTTATTTGAAAAGTAGTTTTAAAGATGTTTGGTGGTATTGTTAGGCACTAATGTAGTGTCTTGAAATGTTTGGCCTATTAATACGAAGAGGTACTTTATGTAACTTGTATACTATTAGTATATTGCATGCCAAATATTTCCTTGCTTATAGTCTTCCCTCTCTTTTTAGGTGAAGAGAAACATTGAGGAGAAAAGCTACCAGCTCATAGATGCACGATCAAAGCCTAGGTATTTTACATTCCCTTTGGGTTACTTGAACATGATATACTGATATATAGAGCATAACCGGTTATACTAAAAAATTACAATACCAGAAAACAAAGTCTCTAGATGTAATTTAATAATATAATAAATCACAACTACTTTATCTAATAACAGCTAACAAATAATAAATAAGACAACAATAAGAGGAATACCAGAATCTAATTTCACTCCAAATAATTTACAAGTGAAATATTACAAGAGAGGAGAAAATACAAAATACATTATGGAAGAGAAAAGGCAATTATGGGATGAAAGGAAAGGTAGGAGGGGGGCATCCTTTTATAGCATAAGGTCCCCCTCCCCTTCTCAAAATACTTGATGTGGGACTTTGTGGGTCTTGCCACAATCAACAAATCTCCACCTTGGCAAGATTCCCACATTCTTAAATTCTTCAAATTACAAATTTTGGTTATACCTTCTGTTCAATATTCAAAGTTCAACAATGTTGACTAGATCCAAACAATGATGAAATTTGACAGAAGTAACCACTTTTGTCAGCATATCAGTAGGATTTTCACTTGTCCGTATCTTCTGGATCATGACTCTACCTCCTCATAAAATTTCTCGCATAAAGTGATATCGAACATCAATATGCTTGGTCCTTGCATGATAAACTTGATTCTTTGCTAATTGAATAGCACTTTGGCTATCAAAAGATACTGTGATGCTTTCTTGACTAATACCAAGCAATCCTTGAAGCCAAATCGCCTCTTTCATAGCCTCTGTAATTTTCATGTACTCTGCCTCTGTGGTAGACAAAGCCACTGTTGACTGCAAAGTAAACTTCCAACTAATTGGTGCGTTTGCAAAAGTAAACACATAATCAATAGTTGAGCTTCTTTGGTCCAAATCACTTGCAAAATCTGAGTCACAATACCCAACTAAACATTGATCATCTTCTTGTTTAAATATAATCCAACATCTATAGTATTACGAATATACCGTAGAATCCATTTCACAGCTTGCCAATGTTCATTTCCTGGATCATTCATATACCTACTCACAATTCCAATAGCCTGTGAAATATCAGGTCTTGTACAAACCATTGCATAAACTCATTTGCAACCAATTGCTTTCTTACCCTTCGGGAGTTTGGCCAATTTCCACATACCATTTTGATGAAGAATTGCATTTCTTCATTCATGGCATTCCTCCACTTTTCCTTTTCTAAGCTCGGGACAGCCTATTTATAAGTTGAAGGAATATCATCAGCTGCAATTGAGGTTGCATAAGCCACCATATCCATGAAACGAGTAGTCTTTCTTATTGTTCGTTTGGCTTGCTAGTTGTTGTTGAGGTTCATGAGTTGAAACCTCCCTCTCAACTGGCTCTTCTTCTCCCGTAGGAAAGTCTTCTTTTGTTTCCCCTTTTGTTCCCCGTACTAGGAAAATTATCTTTCCTTCAAACTCCACCTGCTTTGTTACACTATCAGTTTGTTTGGTATCTTCAGCTGCTACCTTTTTCACCATGGCAGATTGATCAAAAGTAATCCCTACTGAATATAATCTTCTTTGTCTTTGGACACCATACAATATCCTTTGACTCCAGAAGTGATCCCAAAAAAATAGTTTTCTTTGCTCTTGGATCCAATTTTGACTCTTCAACATGATAGTATGCAGTTGAGCCAAGCACATGCAAAGAATTATAATCTATAGTAGGTTTTCCATACCATTGTTCCAAATGTGTTTTACCACCAATAGCAATAGATGGTAGTCGATTAATGAGGTGACACATGTATGTTATTGCCTCAGTCCAAAATTCTTTGCCCAAGCAAGCAGTGGACAACATACACCGAACCTTCTCCAACAAAGTCCAATTCATGCATTCTGCCACCCTATTATGTTGTTTTGTGTATTTCTGACGTGAAGTTTCTAACGATGCCATTATCCTCACAAATTTTCTAAAAAGGATAATTCTTGTATTCTCCTCCATTATCTCTACGAAGACATTTGATTGTTCTGCCTGTTTGTGTTTCTATCATCGCCTTCCATTTGTGAAAAATTCCCAACACTCCATCTTTAGTCACAGATTGGGTGTATACGATGAAGACTAAAGATGGAGTGTTGGGAATTTTTCTCAAATGGAAGGCGATGATAGAAGAACAAATAGGTAAGAGGATCAAATGTCTTCATATAGATAACCGAGCAAAATACAAGAATGATCCTTTTCAGAAGATTTGTGAGGATGATGGCATCGTCAGACACTTCACCGTCAAGAATACATTTGAGTCCATCACAACCTTCCCATTCTTAGGTTTGGCTTTGTTTTTCAACTTTGGACAATCCTCCTTCTAGTGGCCTTTTTCTTGACAAAAAACACATTTATCTTTGTTGGATTTGGACCTTGATTTGGATACTTCTATTCTCTTAAATGCTACAAACAAATGGTACCACAAGCAACATGATTGATGATCCTCCAATCTTCCTCCCCCACGCTATCTGGTTTCCTTTCTTCAATAGCAAAGTCTAGTCCTTGTCACAAAATGACATCAAGAACTTTACTTTGCCACATCCCAAAATGTCCCGATTCGTCAAAATTTTCAACTACAAACTTCGCATTGGACGCAATTCTTGTCAAAAGCGAAGATGCGATCGATGAATTGTTGACATTTGATGCGGATTGTTCATTCTTTTTGTCTGTCATTTCCACTCCAGATACTATTTAATAGTTGTCAATGCAAAAGCCCAAAGTAATTCTTTTCTGATGTGGAAGTTCAGACTATGCTGCAACCATAGAGCATACTTAGATGGAACCTTGGCTTTGATACCAATTGTTGCGGAAGCAGGATATATAGAGCATAACCGATTATACTAACAAAATCACAATACTAGAAAACATAGTCTCTAAACGTAAATTAATAATATAATAAATCACAACTACTATATCTAATAACAACTAATAAATAACAAATAAAACAACAAAAGATAAAAACCAAAATCTAATTTCACTCCAAATAATTTACAAGTGAAATACTACAAAAGAGGAGGAAATACAAAATGCCTTATAGAAGAGAAAATGCAATTGTGAGATAAAAGGAAAGTTATGAGGGGGCATCCTTTTATAGCATAAGTCCCCCCCTTCCCTCACAAAATATCGATGTGGGACTTTGTGGGTCTTGCCACAATCAACGATCCCTGTATATGGTGACAAGGGCCCTCCTGTTTTGCTTGAATTGTTTGACATATTAGCTGTTGGTTACTTGATGATAGGTTGGGTTCTTTAGAAAAGGGGCCAACCGGGCCAAGCTTTCTCTCTTGCAAGTTTGTGGTGTATGTCTTGAGTCTGATTTCACTCTGTACTAAATATCTGAGAAAATATGCTCTATTCCATCACTCTTGTTTTTGGTTTAAAACCTACCATTTGGTTGCACAATGTCAACCGGAGTAATATGGATTCTCATAGTTTTTCTCTTCTGAAAGAGTAATGCATAAAGGGTACTTGAGAGCAATTTGTCAATATATCATGGACCAAGGACATTTAAAATGTCTCTTGAAATTGGTTGTTAGTTAATTTTAAGTGAATGGAGAAAGACTTGACCAGTTTGTGTTTGGTTGATTATTGAATTCGTTCCCCACATTTTCTGCGAGATATAAATTGTCCTTTTAGCTTTAGTTGGTCGTTTAGTGCATGATTGGAAAATCTTGCTTAAGGGTGTCCAAAGACATTGAAAGGCTCTGTAAATTGATGTTTGTTGTTTGGCTCTTTCTCTTATTCTTCATTACGAATTATTTTGTGTTTGGTTTGTCTTATTTTGCATTGATAAAATGTTTTTATCCTCTTTGGGAAATATTTGTAGTGATTACCCTCATACATATGGTGGAGATTTTATCATCTGGCAGGTTTGATGGAGTAGCACCAGAACCCCGAGAGGGTATACAAAGTGGTCATATACCTGGAAGCAAGTGCATTCCTTTCTTCCAGGTACAGACATTTGGTCTTGTCCATCTTTTTGGGAATACCCCAAAAAATCACTTTTGCGCTTTACACGACAAAACTCCTCTCACACATATTTATCTTGTACAGAGCAAAATCATTTAAACTAAGCTAAATCAAACACCCACTTTGTCTTGATTGCCCAAAAGAGAATTAGTTGATATTACTGTCTCTTGCTAGCCACTTCCAGCTGTGTGCAGCATCAAAATGCCTCTCTTTCAGCCCTCTTAAATTCAATGTAAGAGATGAAGAGATGGCAATCTGAACATCCTAGTCAGCATCACATTCTGAGATCTAAAAGGTGAGTCTTGGCTTGAATATGACCCTCTGGAGTGGATGAAACTTGGGGGAATATTCTTGCAGGGGATTATTAAAGTTTCTTTTGTACGTTATGTTAAGGTCTTGTTTCTAGAATGGACTATGACTGAGGGACTTGAATCTTCTTCCTGCGTCCTTGGATCATTGGTATGCTTCATTCTAACTGACAGTTATCTGCGTTTTATGTGTGTGTCCATGCTGTTTGTTTTTACATTCAGCTGTTGGACGCTTCACAGACACTGTTACCCGCAGATGAAATTAAGAAGCGAATTGATCAAGAAGGTGTGAAACTCCTTGTGACATATGTAATTATATATCCCTGCTGATATATTTTTGTATTAATTCTAGTTACCTACAACCCCACATAAATGCAGCTATCTCTTTGGATGGCCCCATTGTTGCCTCATGTGCCTCCGGCGTAACTGCTTGCATTCTTGTATTGGTACCTCTCTCTCTCTAAATTTGATAGTGAAATGAAATTGCTTGCTTTGGAAAATTAAAGGGGAAAATGAAGAAGGGAAAGTTCCCTCCTTTCTGGCTTCTTGTATATTATGTGCCCAACGTGACTGGGGGAAAACATGATACTTGTATCTTCTTTTTCTGAAGGTAGTAGAGTAGCTTTTGTGGGCTGGACACTGATCTTATTCACAAAACTGCTTTTTAGGAGAATTATTGTGTAGTTTCACATAGGCAATTTAATTACTAAAATATCCCACAACAAGGAAACGAGAATCTTTTGGGACTATAGTGATTAAACTGCTTATGTGGAACTGCATAACAATCCTTGCTTTTTTTTCATCTCACTTCTTCATTGCAATCTGTGTATATCTTCTGATATTTTCAGGGCCTCCACCGTCTCGGAAAGTCTGACATTGCAGTCTATGATGGGTCTTGGACTGAATGGGCATTGCAATCTGATACGGCTAAAGAAACTTCATGAATGCCACATTCTTGAATTCTCTCGAGCATTCAAGATATTTGCCCAAAAGACACATCTGTGTCTGCTTGTGCAAGGAAGCTTTTTTATCCAGGACATCAAAACCTCAGTGTGTTTTTTCTTGTGTCAAATGATTAATCTGCTAATAAGTTCGTGGTCCAATCTTATTATATGTCGAAGAAGATTGAATGAATGATTACTTCCATGTCCAAAAAGAAGAAGAAAAGTTAGTTCCTTTCTGGAATTAACTGTTTTAGTTCCTTTCTGGAATTAACTGAACCTTGAATGATTACTGGCATGTCCAAAAAGAAGAAGAAAAGTTAGTTCCTTTCTAGAAGTAACTGAACCTTGAATGATTACTTGCATGTCTAAAAAGAAGAAAAGTTAGTTCCTTTCTAGAATTAACTGAACCTGAGGCCAATGAGAAAAGGGCCATTTCTAGGGAATACCTGAAAATAAAAGGAAAATTAGATGAACAACAGAAACATATGACAGGCAGATGAAACAGGAAGAGCAAGATTTATGGTCACTGTTCTTCAATCTCTGTCTGTCGAAATGAACTGATTAAGATCTTTAAGGATGGACGGTATTGATTGAATGCCTTTATGATTTGTCAAGTTGGTGACAAACTCTTTTGGAACAAAGCTTCTCTTCCATGTACATCTTCTCTTCAAAAACTGGAGAAGTAAGCTGCTTCTGCATTTCTTCAATCGCAGCGAATACCTTGTTATCTTCCTGCAAAATAATACCAATATTAATTAAGAATTCCAAAAATGTTAATATTATTATTGGTCCTTATACTTTGATCGAATTTTAGTTGTAATCCCTATAGTTTCTTAAGAACTTTGTTGAGTTATAGTGCTTGTTTGAGTTAGTGTTGTAAAAGTATATTCACGCAAATCGAGGTTCAAAACTCTTCTTACATACTTACTTTATATACTATAAATCACAAATAGAAAAAAGTTTTTTTACCGTTAATCCAAACCGGCATTATATGGATATAACTAAAACTTGTCAAAAGTATAGGGATCCATTGTTAAATTCATATCAACCTTTTATGAAACTATAAGGACTAAAATTAATAATTTGAAACTACAAATGCCAAAACCAAAAAAAAACGACTAACAAAGATATTAATCCATCCCAAAAAATAATATAATACTACACTATCGTATTAGAATAAAATAATGGTGATTACATATAAAAAAATAATTTTAGATGCAAAATAAAAAGGAAAAATTGGTGAAAAATTCTTGTTTCAAAATTTTACTGGTTATAGGAATCTAAATTAGAGTATTAGTACTTTGTAGAAAATGTGTAGTTGAATACTGTTTATATATAAAACTTTATCAAGTCCTCTTGCCAATAAACTTTCTAAAAAGAACTTTTTACCTTTTTTTTTATAAAAAATAATATCTAATTTTAAAATCTATAACAAGTTGAATATATCTAATTATTACAATTTTAGCAACAAGCACGTTTTGTTTTCTACAGCAAAAATATCTTTTATCTGCACAAGATAAAAGAGTATTGGGAAAATCACTCTAAAAAAAGTTAGGTACCGAGGATCATAAACAATTACAAAATAGTTTTACACCTAATTCCTCTATCAAAAAAAGTCCCCAGAGACTTTTGTGTAATTAGTCGTTAATGTGAAATGACTAAATTGCCGCATCCCCCAAGGAATATTAAAGCAAAAGGCATAGAGGAATTTTAACATCAGTAGCTTATATGTATTTTAACAACCTCTTATGCCTATTTTGACAACATCAACAGTCATTTTGACAACGATATTTTCATACCTGTAGAATTTTTGAAACTTTAGTACTTATTGTCCTAAATTTCATATCAGTAGCTTATATGTATTTTAACAACCTTTTATGCCTATTTTGACAACATCAACTACCATTTTGACAACGATTGTAACGTCCTTCCATTATTACCATTTAAATAATCATTTTATACCAAAACATATTTAGATACCACCAAAATAAATTATTCCACATTAAACATCATATCAAAAGGCTTCGTTCATAGTACAAATTATAGTATGCAGCGGATAATCAAAATATGCAACTTACAAAAAGGCCCTAAAGTGCTGCAATATACATTAGATTATGCTTATGAAATAAAATGAGACATACAAGATTGATAACTCAAATCAAGTCCCGGATGACTTACCCTTAGTAATACCGCCTAAATTCTCATTTGAAAAAAAAAAAAAAACAATAACGAGGTGAGTCAAAGGACTCGGTAACTAGGGGTGTTCATGATGCCCATGACTCTGTGCATCCGCCCAAGCTCACAGAAAAATCGCCCTGCCCAGCCTAAGAAAATGCAGCCCAGAAAAAATTGAGCACAATTCTAGGCATTTTTGCGGGCAGGGCTAGGCATCGGGCAAGGTATGCCGCCCTACCCATTTGGCCATACCCAGTAATATATATAGTATTATATATTTTTTATTTTTTGATATGATGGTATTATATATTTTTTATTTTCACTTATGAGTATTTGACTATTTGTTAAGACATATGGTTGTCTTTTTAATTTTAAGACTCATGTTGTAGACTTATTTTGGAATATTTCAAAGTGAAGAATTATAGATTTCATTTGAAGTTTGCAATATTATTTGTTAGGTATGATTGAAGCTTCTTTTTTTTTCACATAGAGTGTGTCAGGGTATCACCACTTGGGCAAGGAAGGCCCATCCTGCCCAGCCCAGCTCATTATTGCCCAACTCAAAAATGTTAGGGCTTCTATCGGGTAAGGTCGGGTATTGGGCTGCATTTTACGGGTTTGGATTCTCTCAAAATCATTTTTCTCATTTTCTTCTCAGTATCTGATCTCCACCCTCAGATTTAAAAAATAGATAGTTCAGGTTTAATATTTTATAAAACTATTATTTTGAACATGAATAAATAAACTTAAACTGTTAAATCATGATCTATACGATTTATACCTGTAATGCAAACAAAATTAATAAAAAAAATTAATTCCTAAAACAATATCATCATTGTTTTAGAAAATATTAAATCTAAACCGTCTATTTTTTCATCTAAGGGTGGAAATGAGATTCTGAGAAGAAAATGAGAGAAGAGATTTTGAGGATATCTGCTCCTGCATTTTACTGCTCAATGATCTTTCGGGCAGGGCATCGGGCAAGGGTCTCACCCTGCCTAGCCCTATCTACAAACACCCCTACCAAAAACAACACATCCAATTTAACAAGTATACAGAGAATGATTACAAGATAGTTAAGTAGGCCAAATATGCATTCATATAACAATAAGTCTGAGTAGTTTTTCAAACCATTTAATAGTTCAACATTATTCAATATGCATGTAACTCCCTCAACCATCCTTATAACCACTGACAGAACCCATGGGCTATAGCATAGTAGGTTTAATCTCTTTGAAAAGATTACACCAAGCTCACCAAATAATGAGGTGTAGCCCGGCCAAAGGCTATAGAACTCATATCGGACTATGGGTTCCCTTTCTTTCTAATAGAGAAAGGTGTCACTATCTCAAGGGCTGACCTTTATCTTAGCCAAGGGCCTTAAAAATGTCAAAGTCATCCACTGCACGCTCAATGACGGTTATAACGCGTGGTATAAAATCAATCTCCTACCATCCAGTACATCTCAATATGCAGTGCAACGTCACAATTTCAACATCAATAATTTCTACTTATATTCAATATTTAATACCATGCATAATATATAATAACAATATAACAATTTAAGCTCACCCAACTAAAAAGTTTACTATCAAACATACATTACACACACACACGTGCGTGCGTGCCGTGCGGGCGTGATCATTCGTAAATATGAACATACATTTGTAATCACCTCAACAAGTATACAAGGTAAATTGGAAAGTTGTTACCTCAAATGCTTGATACAAGAGCTAAGCATGAGAGAATCAAGTCTATTCTAAAAATAAATATATAATTATATGTTAATATAATTAACCAAGAATATCAACTAATACAATAATAATTAATTAATTTAATTTAATTATGATTGGCTCACTTTATTCCTTAGAAAAATGACAACTTATCCGTTCCTCAAATCATTATTACAATCCCATCTCCTTCCTTCATAAATTATTTCTCACTAATTATGATCAAAATATCACCATATCCTCCAATAAATTATAAATGAATTATAAATTCGGATATAAGAGACCTATTACACAAACCTCAATTTTTCAACCTAATACTAACTTTTATAAGTATAAGTGTATAATCCAATTTATTAAGCAAATCTTCAAATCTCTACATATAAAAATCATATCAAACTTTAATTTAAATTCCAAATGCCAACTTATAATCTTATACAGTTCAAGACTTAGAAAAACTAAACCGATTAACCCAACAACAATACCTCCTAGTAATTCAAATAAATGCCTTAAACCTCATTTAATAGTTGAAATATCCTATAAATCATAAATCCATAATTTTTTTAAATAGAAAATAAAATTTAAATTCACATCACAACCAACTAACAAATCTAAACTGATTAAAATTATTTATTAATTATGCTCTACATATATACAGTTAGCTATCATCAAAACTAAAAACTTTACCAAAATTCTAACATCAAAAATTTCACTAATCGTACTATATTACTCTTATTAAAAGGATAAAAATACATAGCATAACTTTCATAAAGAAAATTTGTTGAAAAGAAATTAATTTAACTATATAAATGATTTTATAAAACAAATAACTTACTTTAAAAACTCAAATAGACTCTCTTTTCTTCTTTCTGCCCCCTCTCCCTCCCTTCCTCTCGATCTCACCCGCACACACTCACACAAATACTATTTCACACGCATACACACTCACCAAACACACATAGGGAGTCTAAAATCAAAGCGTTGGGGGAAATGATTTTTCCCCCCTCTCCAAGCAATTTGCTTCCTCCCTAAGGTGGCGCACGTCTTCGCTACATGTTTTTTTTAAAAAAAGTATTATTTTATTAATTATTTATTTTTTTAACGTTTTTTTGGGATATTACAACGATATTTTTATACTTGAAGAATTTTTGGAACTTCAATACTCATTGTCTCAAATTTCACATCAATATTTTATTCGTATTTTAACAACTTCTTATGCCCATTTAACAACATCAACAACCATTTTAACAACGATATTTTCATACCTAGAGAATTTTTGGAACTTTAGTACTTATTGTCCCAAATTTCACATCAAAAGCTTATATGTATTTTAACAACCTTTTATGCCTATTTTGACAACATCAATAGCCATTTTCACAACGATATTTTTATACCTGGAGAATTTTTGGAACTTCAGTACTTATTATCCTAAATTTCACATCAATAGCATATAGTATTTTAACAACCTCTTATGCTTATTTTGACAACATCAACATCCGTTTTGACAACGCTATTTTCATACCTGGAGAATTTTTGACAACATCTAGTAGCCATTTTGACAACATCAACAGCCAATAAGTACTGAAGTTTCAAATATTCTCCAGGTATGAAAATATCGTCAAAATAGGCTCATGAAGTCGTCAAAATAGGTATAAGAAGTTGTTAAAATACGCATAAGCTACTAATGTAAAATTTGGGACTATAAGTAATGAAGTTCCAAAAATTCTCTAGGTATAAAAATATTGTTGTCAAAGTAGGCTAATGAAGTTGTCAAAATAGACATAAGAAGTTGTTAATCTACGCATAAGTTATTGATGTGAAATTTGAGACAATAAGTATTGAAGTTGTTAATATGAGTAAAATAACGTGCTTATGAAATTTAACATAAACACTAATCAAAAGAATTGCAGGACACCAAGAATGTGTTTCTATTACAAAAACATCTCATATATCATAAAAGAATTGCAGGACCAACTACCTTGCTTGAACAATATCGTTCCATTGGTTGTTCCTCTGTTTTCAAGGATTGCAGGACATAAATTGCCTCCAGACATACCAAATCCCCCATTCACACCACTCTTCTATTTGATTCACCACGCAACCTTTTTCTTAATTTGAGGGGAAAATATTTGTCCAGTCATTAGCACCGGCATCAGATATCATATCTCCGATGAGCATTCCTCCTATCGCTCCACCCAACAATCCAGCTCCCATTCCCATTCCAAACTTGCTCCTCAATGTCAGTTGTTGAACCTGTGGATATCTGTAACCCGATTGAGCCGGTTACTCATATTCTGGTTGAGTCGGTGGTGGATGCCCGCCATATGGTGGAGGAGGCGGATACCCGTATAGAGCCTCATGTTGTGGCGACGGTGGAGGGTACGACATTGAGCTAGACCCCACGTGTGGAGGCGGAACTGTCGCAGGATCTCCCTTCGGTATAGCCGACAGAGCTGCCGAGAACGCTTTCCCAAATTTGTAAGAGATATTTAGGATACCTTTGGCTTTGCCTGACGGTTTCCTCACGTTATAATTCATATGCTGCAATGATTTTCCGTCACCAGCTTGGTTGACCAACTCTTGTCTCATGTAGCTCTCGGTGTCTCGGACGAAGGTTGAGGAGATGAGCGATGGGTTTATGCTTTTTTCCTTGGGCAACTTAGTCAATTCACATTGACAACTAATCGCAAGTCCTATGGACTCTTTTGTTATGTGAATTTGGTGTGAGACTTTTTTGTGGTTATGTTTGTACCTTGAGACTTAACAGTAATTTTCCCAAGAATATTTCCAACTGAAGAAATACAGTTGGAGAGGATTATACGTGAGTGGCTATGGTCCACTGCAGTGGACCGTAGCCGGATCCGGATTATACATAACCGTCGCCTAAATTACACTCTTGTCCCTAAAGTCTCGGATTAACTTCTTATATCATTGGACTTGTTCTCACACCTTATTAACCGTTTCCTAAAATCTCTCTCTCAATATTCCTCGTGAAGCCAATTAATACGTAGTATTTTAATTTTATTTGTTTATAAAACCTGTTACCGGCAGTTTCTATTGACAGGCAACTGTTGAAACATATTATTCAAAGGAAAAAACAATACTGAATCATAAAACATTCAGTCATATTTAGTTATTTACTGAGGCTAGCCATGGACACAATGTCCAGATCAAAAAATATTCTTAAATGGTAGTCAGAGGATTTTTATAATAAAAAAATCAATATATAGAAAAGTATAGGTTTATATGATATTCGGTCTTCCAAGTTTATCCTAATTCCACAATTGGTAAATGATTGCTAAGAAGTGAAGAGAAATGGATTGCCCACCTATAATACTCGCTTGATAGTGTCAACATTCAATGATTCTTTTCATCTTTATCCCTTAAAAATCATTTATATGAAATTAATTAAAAGGTAGAATTTTTTTATTCTCTCTCCTTACTTTCTTTTATACTCCCTTCAGTTTTTTTTTTTTTTTTTTTTTTTTTAAGAGTCTGAAATTTGAATTAGTTTGATAATTTTTAAAAAGCATGACAAAAATTATCTCCACATCTAATGAATTTTTTTATCTCGTGCCCTTGATAAATCATTTATATGGCACTAATTAAAAAGTTGACTTTTCTCATTCTCTCTCCTTATTTTCTTTTAGGGAAAATTAGAATCAAGGACCAATGACAAATAATATTTATTGAAAATGACCGTAAAAGTAGTAATTATTTAAGAGGACCAATAACTTAAATTTAAATTTTAAAATACTAAATAACCCTTGATTAAACTTCCTACATTCTAGCTCCTTCAATTAGGGCTGAGCAAGAAACCCATAACCCGGTGAGCCCGCCCACAACCCAGTGTAATTGGGCCAATTTGAGCCCGCCCAAAAAGATGCATAATGGGTTGGGTTAAAACCCACCTGTTCCGGTGTGGAACACAGATGTCCAGCCCAGTAGGCTGGTGCTTTGATCTTGGATCGAAGAGCTTATGTCGGAATATCTATGAGAGCGAGATATCCCGATGAGCAAGAAATCATTGCACACAAGGCCTTTCGCCCAAGGGGGAGGGGGTATGTGTTTAGTGGGGATGTGTTGTGATACAGAAAGTAAGTAGGCTTGAGTTAGAACGTGTGCACCTTAGGACTTGACCCCTGTATTTATAGGGATTCACCTGGTATCCTAACCGCTTGATCTATCATATCCCTTGATTATAGATATGATAGATCGTTCCATGATTGTAGGGGGAACCCGAGATACTTGATAGATCTCTACTGGGCCGTCCCCTAATTTTGCCGTGGATCAGGTCCGTAACAGTTGCCCCCAGCTCGGTAGTCAAGGTTTTGAGCTTCTGGGGTGTATTTTGTTCCTCGGGCTAGGATGGCCTCTTGCCCCCAGATCGAGGTGTTCCGTCTGGTTACCTACCCGATATCTGACCCGAGGTGGTTTATCCCGCTCCCAGACCCGAGGTAGTATCTCAAAGGCCGGCACTCCTGTTGGTGATTTCACGTGTCTGAGGTGAGGCCAGGTGGGTTGCTTGCTTTCGAGGCCAAAACCCTTCCAACTTCGTCATCATGACTCCCTGCCACCTGGCCTCTGTGGATTGGAGAGGATCTGCAACCGTCATTCCCTGCCGCCTTTGGATTTCGTGCGCATTTAATGCGCGTGCTTCCGGCACGTCACCTCGCCACAGTGAATTTGTTTTTACCCTTAATTCCTCGGCGCGCTCTTCGCCTTTCCTTCCATTTCGAAGTTTTTAACCCTCATTCTCCTTCTTTTTCCTTTAATGGGTTTTCGCCTACTGCTCTCCTTCTAGGAAAAAGCATGCTCTCTGGTTACGACGACTTTCAAGCTTTCTGCTTCTGTTGATTGTCCTTCATTCGTCCTTCCTTCATCCTGGTAAGTTTTTTATACCTCTTTCTTAGCTGTATTATGCTGTTTACCTGATTTCTCCATTCTGGTCTTAGTGTCGTAATCTGGTTTTCATGTAAACCAGTATGCTTGAGCTTCGTCTGGGGTTTCTGGGTAGTTTCATACTGTTAGGTTTACTTACTTCTACCTGTAGTCGTATGCCTTTACTCCTGGGGAGTCTCCACTATGTTCCTTATTACCATTTTCTGTCTCTTTAGGTTTGCATTATTTGGTGACAATGAATAGAACTAATCAACCTTCTTCATCGGGTCGTGACCTAACCCTCGAAGAGGAGGAAGCACTCCGTGCTCGTTATCCTCGCATGAGCCATTGGCTGCTTGGTACTCCTCTGTCCGAGGAGCAAAGGCTAGCCTCTTCCCTAGGTGGTAGCTCGGGTAGGAGAGCCGTCGAAGAGTCTCGTCCCCCTGCTAGACCTCTTCTCGAAGGTCGGGATGAGGTCGAGGTAGTGCCTGTACACCTTATCAATCTTTGCGAAACCCATGTTCGCCCTAGACCTACTCCTATGCCCGAGGGATATGCCGGCCCTTGATGGGACTGTTTAGAATCGAGCTCCTATTATATCGCCACTGGCGAAGATTCTAGGGCCGACGTTATCTTAGGCTCCTGCTGTCATAGGTCGGTCTCTACCCCAGCTTCTAGTTTTGGGAATCGTCTTCCTACACGTCCACCCATTTCTTCTTATCAACCGGCTGTTACGTCTGTGTCAGGTATTCTCACACTTACTGACCTTAGTATTTTTGTTTTTATAGGTAAATGGAGTCGTCGTCTTCGCCGAGTAGTGGCCCATCCGACGTTGGGAGGTCAGACTCCTCCAACCCTCTCCCAGATCTTGTTAAAAAATATCCTTGGGTGACGCGAGATGTGCTGACGACCCACTCTTTGATGACCGCCAACGCCATCCGCCAAATGAAACTAGGGGCCTTGGAGGGCTGTCATTTAAGCCCCCCGGGTGAGGACGAGCCCATCCGTGCCTCGAGGGCTGAAGGCCTCACCAACTTCTTCTTTTTCTACAAAGCTTATATGACCCGGCTTGGTATTCGCTTCCCGTTTACCAAGTTTTAGATGTCATGTTTAAACCACCTTCACTTAGCCCCTTCTCAAATTCACCCCAACGTGTGGGCCTACCTAGTTGCTTTTGAGCAGCTCTGTCGGTCCTTCTCAGTCCCTATTCCATGTACCGCCACCTTATTCTTTTTCTTCTTCTGTCCTTTTACTGCCCGGTCTGGCAAGGAGTCAGAGAAGCTGAAGAGGCTTACCTCTCTCCGGGGCGACCTCGACAAAAAACTCCTCACGGCCTTTTCTGACTCTTTTAAGAACTTTAAGGATGGTTATTTCAAAGTGGTGGCAAAACCCGGCCAGCAGCCCTGGTTTTTGAAAGGGGTCGAGGCCAGCGATGTTGAGTGGAGGTTTCCCCTTCATTTGACCTATGATCATCATAAATTGACCTCCACTTCTTACCAAGTAGAATCCGACGACCTTCCAGTCGATGCGGTCTTGTCAGTTGACCGCCTGGTATCATATGCTAATATGTATGGTGCCAGGAGCGAGGCTTTTTTCATCACCGGTGCCGGCTCTAAGCCGGGATATGTGATTTGTATGCATCTTGTGGTTTTATATTCACCATGCTTTTACCTTGATTATACTTTTTTACTAATCTTTGAAAATTTATTTTTGCAGCGCAAACAATGGCAGAACTGCCCCGATATCTTTCGGTCGTGGCTCCTGCCCCTAATGCTCCTCCGAAGAAAAATTCTCGCAAACGCCCTTCCTCTGAGGCTCGAAAGTCCTTGGAGGAGACCTGAGCCGGAGCAGCTAAGAAAACAAAGGCACCTACCCAGGTTCAGACTTCTCCGGCCCCTAGCATTGATCCTGCCCCGCCATCAGCCACTACTTTGGTAAAAGATAAACAAGTTTCTGCGGGGCCATCGTCTCCTCCTCGGTGTCCTTCAGTTCCCACCCCCGGTTTGAAGATCACCCGAGGCCTTGCTTGGGAAAAGGGTCCTAAGATCGAAGAGCTTGAACTCGCCTTCTTACCGCCTCGTCAGTTTATGAACGCCCGACCTCTAGCTGATATTGACGAGGGGATGGTTCATGATATTCAGATGCGCCTCTGTCAAGGTGTAGGGTTGGCCCAGGCGTTCTTACATCTGAAAGGGAAATACGTGACAAAGTTCGATGAGGCTCGTCAGCTGAGAACCGAGAAGGACGAGGCCGCTCGTTCTAAACTAAAACTTGAGGTTGCGCGGGCGAGCGCGGGGAAGGCCACCGAAGAGCTTCTCCTTACTAAAGAAGCTTTCGAGAAGAATGTCTCGGAATGTGCTGCTCTTAAAGAGGCTAACTCCATAACCCTAGACGCCCTCAAAGCTCTTTAAACCCAGCGGGCAGACCTATGCTCTGAGCTTGAACAAGCTCGTGCTGCCCTTGTCGAAGAAAAAAGGGCCCGCCTGGAGTGTGAAGACATTGTAAAAGAGGCCGCCGTTGACTGCTTCAAGATGGCTCTTGCTCAGATTCATCATCTTAACCTCGCGATCAAACTCAACCTTGCCGGGTACGATTACCGGGCACATGTTAGAGATGGAGTCCTTCATCCGCCACCCTTGTCTCCAGATGATGAATCTGGCTCATTTTTTTAGGAGGACGAGGGCGGGGAAGAAGAAGAGCGGGAAGGAGAGGAAGCTCCGAATGTGGGATCTCGGGATGGCGGTGGAGAAGGAGCCTCCAAGACTATTCCAGCTGCCGAGGTGGTCCCTTCAGAAGAAACCACTCCTCCGAGCTAATATAATAGATTTTTGTATAGTTTTACCGGTGTCTTGTACTGGATTTTGTGTTTCTTTGTACTTCTGCTTTATGTAAACATTGATTTCAATCGATCAATAGTTTATTTTGCCATCTTTGTTAACGTTCTTTATGATCGGGCCAGGGTCTTATGTGCGCAGTATCTGCTAATTATTTTCTTCCGATAGGTTGACTCCAGGGAATAAGGGGGGGAGTAAACCCGAGCTACCGAGGTCCGGATATTCTTTGTCCGGGATTTTGCCATAATAAGGGCAAAATGTCGATGCATAAACGTGGTGAAAAAACGCACATTTACACATATCGGCCTGATCGGGACCTGCTTGACAATTCACCTCTTTACTTAGGAGTATTTTTCGATGCATCTACTTTAAATAGAAATAGTGTTTTTACCATTTTGCGATCAGGGCTTGATTGCCCGAGTGTAGTCCCTTATGTTGGGATTCTCGTTTAACCGTGGCTTAGGTACCTCGGTGTTACTTTATTCGACCAATCAATAATGCATAATTGGTGTCTCCACTGGGGAGCCTTTATTAAATAAAATGTTTGGAAGAAATCCTGCTTGCTGTATTTAAGCAAAACATAAAAAATGAAATTTAAAACATTAAATCAACCGAAATAAATGAATTTAAATGCGCCTGTAGGCCACATCTTGGTAGTCAGACCGAGGTCTAACTATAATAAATTTTCAGCTTGTCGGCATTCCAGGTCCTTTTGACCGGCTTTCTTACCAAAGTTTCCAAAACATACGCTCCTTTGTCCAGTTTTTCCTTAATACGATAAGGACCTTCTTTGCTACTAGCTTGCCATCCCTGGCGTTCTTGTTCCTGATGTCGGCCCGTCGGAGTACAAGGTTTCCCCTATTGAAGGCGCGAGGTTTTACCTTTCGGTTTTACTTTGCCGCGATGAGTTGCTTGGCAGTTAGGTCTCAACAATGCGCCATGATTCTTGCCTTGTCGATCAGATCTAATTCCATCCTCAAAGCGTCATTGTTCGAATCTTTCTCCTCCCCGCGCCTTTCATCTTCCTCCATGTCGGTTGGCCTATCTCGACCGGGATCATCGCCTCACATCCATATGTTAAACGAAAAGGAGTTTCCGAGTGGAGGTTTGCACGCCGGTCCCGTAGCCCCACAAAACACTATAAAGTTGTTCGACCCAGGAAGATTCAGCGTCCTCCATCCGTTTCCTTAATCCGTCCACAATGACTTTGTTGGCTGCCTCGGCCTATCCATTCGACTGAGGGTGTTCAACTAATGCAAAGTGGTGAACGATATCGAGGTCCGACATCATCTCCCGGAACCCTTTGTCGATGAATTGCGTTTCGTTATCGGTGATTACTTCAGCCGGGATCCCGAATCGGGAAACGATACTGTGCTGAAAGAATCGCTGTATGCGGGCCGAGGTGATAGTTGTTAATGGCTCGGCCTCAATCCACTTCGTAAAGTAGTCCACTGCGGCAATGAGATATCTTAGCTGTCCGGGAGCTGTTTTGAATGGTCAGAGTAGATCCATCCCCTATTTGTAAAAAGGCCATGGGGCTGTGATGCCTTGCAATTCCGATGGCGAGCGCCAAAGAATCTTACCATGTTTCTGACAGCTTTCACATCTTCTTACTATTTCTACTGAGTCGGCCACCATGGTCGGCCAGAAGTAACCGACTCTAAGAACCTTTTGTGCTAGGGATTTTCCCCCATATGCCGACCGTTAATGCCTTCGTGTATTTCGGCGAGGACGTACCTTGCCTCAGTCACATTCAGACATCGCATCATGGGAGAAAGTAGCCCTTTCCGATATAATTGATCGTCCACCATTGTATACATGGCGGCCTACCGAATTAACTTTTTAGATTCCATCGTGTTGACGGGTATGATCCCTCTTTCTAAGTAATCCTCGATTGATTTCCTCCAATTCGTGGCTGAGGATATGCTCATGACGCAACTCAGTTCGTCTAGATTTTGTTGGACCACGGTTCGGTAGTTTCCAGGTCCTTTTGTGCTAGCCAGTTTTGATAATATATCTGCCTTGGTGTTCTCCTCGCGAGGGATGTGAGTGACTGTTACCTCTTCGAACTCGGCGATCATGTCCCTGGCTTTGTTTAAGTATTTTGCCAGTAACGGGCCCTTTGCTTGGTAGGTGCCATCTATCTGAGCCGCTACGAGTTGGGAGTCGGTTAGGACTTTGACTTTTTGAGCCCCGTGCTCCTTCGCTTGTTCGAGGCCGACAAAACCTGCCTCGTACTCTGCTTGATTGTTGGATGTCGGGAAGTTAAGGTGAAGTGAGTGTTCAATGGCGATTCCTTTGGATTCTCGATTATCACTCCGGCACCACTTCCCTTAGTATTTGACGATCCGTCCACGTACACTTTCCATTCTTGAAATCCGACATCTCTTTCGATGTGGATCGGAGTAAGTTCCCTTGCAAAGTCTGCCAACGCTTGTGATTTGATCGTGTGTCGGGCCTCGTATGTAATGTCAAATTCAGATAGTTCTATAGCCCAGCTTGTCATTCGTCTAGCCAAGTCCGACTTGTGTAATACTTGTCGGATTGGCTGGCTGGTCCGTACCACGACCTTGTGCCCCTGAAAATATAGACGCAGGCGTCTTGCCGCCATTAATAAAGCAAACGCTACCTTCTCCAGCTTCTAATACCTGAGTTCTGAGATTTGCAATGCCTTACTTACAAAATATATTGGTTTTTGACCGGCTAAGGTTTCACGAACCAGCACGGCGCTTATAGCTTCTTCTCCCACGGACAAGTACAGGAAGACCGTCTCTCCTGGGTCGGGCTTGGATAGGACCGTCTCTCCTGGGTCGGGCTTGGATAGGACCGGGGGGTTGCCAAACACTGCTTGATTTTTGTAAATGCCGACTCACATTCCCGGTTCCATCCCCCTTGTGCCTCCTTCTTTAGTAACTTAAAGAAGGGTAAGGCATTTTCGGCCGACTTTGGTAAAAACCTTGTCATAGACGCCAATTTCCTGGTCAATTGCTGAACTTCCTTCTTATTTGTTGGCGCTTTCATCTCTAACACGACCTTACATTTATCCGGGTTTGCTTCAATTCCCCATTTTGTGAGCATGAACCCAAGGAACTTACCCGCCGGGACTCCAAATGCATATTTTGCAGGGTTCAAACGTATCTGGTGCTTTCGCAGCTTCTCAAACGTTTGTTCTAAATCTCGGATATGGTCTTCTTGCACTTTTGACTTGACTATCATATCATCAATGTATACCTTCACGTTCCGACCAAGTTGGTCCTCGAAGACTTTGTTCATCATCCGCTGGTAGGTGGCCCCGGCATTTTTCAATCCGAAAGGCATTACATTGTAGCAGTAATTGGCCTTATCGGTTATGAAAGCCGTTTTTCCGATCCTCCGGATGCATCCCTATTTGATTATAGCCGAAGTAGGCATCCATGAAGGATAGGAGTTGAAATTCGAAAGAGTTATCGACCAATTGGTCGATACTGGGCATCGGGTAGGAGTCTTTGGGACAGGCTCTGTTTAAATTAGTGTAGTCCGTGCATACTCTCCAATTCCCGTTGGGTTTGATCACCATAACTACATTGGATAACCATGTTGTGTATTGTATTTCCCGAATGAATCCGGCCTCTAACAGTTTCGTCACATGTTTTTCTAAGGCTCTATGCCTGTCGGCTCCCTGCTTTCGCCTCTTCTGTGATACCGGGGCTGATCCCGGCTTGATAGCTAACCTGTGACAGTAGAAGGTGGGGTCTATCCCCGGTATTTCTGAAGCTCTCCATGCAAACAAATCTCGGTTCGCTACTAGGAACTTGCTTAACCTCTCCTTAAGCTCCGGGGTCATTGCTCCTCATATCTTTGTGATCTGTGACGGGTCTTCTCCCAGGATTAGTTCTTCTAAATCCCCTTCTGGCTCGGGTCTTGGATTCTCAAGTTCCTCATCTCTTATATCCAACTCCACCACACTAACAGGCCGGCCTTGCTGTTCTCCTTTTTGAATATGAGATGAAGATGCCTTCTCGTTCTCATTTTCTCGTATTTTCTCATAATAACATTGTCGAGATTCTTTTTGGTCCCCGGTTATAGTGATTACCTGGTTTTTGGAACTGACCATCTTCAGCTTTTGATGTTTGGTAGATACGATCATATCCCAGTGTGGATGGCCGGTCGGCCTAATATCATATTGTACGGGGAAGGGAAATCGGCAACGATGAACCTCACTCTCTCGCTTTGAACGCTTCTTTCGTTCCCAACGTCGGTTGTCAGTCAATGTAGCCCTTTGGCATAGATCGCTCTCCGTTAAACCCTACGAGTGTTGTTTTGCATGGTCTCGTGTCTTCGTATCCAAATTCATCCTTTTAAAGGCGTCCCACATAATTATATATCCGAACTTCCCGAATCAACAAAAATCCTTTTTACCGCATAGTTCACCAGGATTCCAAGTGATAACTAATCCGTCTTGGTGCCCTGGTACAACGTCCTTTAAGTCGTCTCTGGTGAATTGTAGTGACAGAGGCGTCGGTCGGACATGGTCATCTTTGAACTTGGGAGTGCCTCTTATTGAAAGGACTTCTCTCAAGTATTTCTTTCTTTGGCTTGCCGTATCTCCACCTCCGCCCATGCCTCCACTGATTACATTACACCTACGCTCCGTGTCTATTTCCGGGAATTGTTCATCATCGGTAGACGACTTTCGCCGAATTCCGTCAACCTTCCGACTAATTGGGGTCGGGCTCAAACTTCGGTCATCGTGTTTCTGTTTGTTGTTCTTCCGCCCTTGTGTTTTTATCAGGTACTGGCGTAATTTACCCTCTCAGATGAATTTTTCAATTGCATCTCTGAGTTCGTAACACTGATCCGTAGTATGGCTCGGTCCGTCATGGAAATCACAGAATTTTGTTTGGTCCATGCTAGATCGAAATCTTATAGGCCGAGGCCTATCGACTTTTTTCATTTTAGTGGCGGCTACTTCTTTCCATAGCTGGGCTCGCGAAACATTGAGCGGAGCGTACCTCTCATATCTCGTCCTCTTTTCCCATTTGTCACCTTTTGGCCTAACATCCCGGTTCTGCTTATGGGGATATGGAGCTGGATCTTCTTTACAACTACCCGGCTGATTTTTATGCCGTGGGGGTGTGTTTCTTCGTTTATCATCTCCATTTGTATTGGTAATCTCCATCTGATCTACTTCTAAATATTGCTTCGCCCGAGTATTAAACTCGGTGAGGGTGTATACCCGGTTCTTGAAGATTGAATTTGCTAACCGGGACGAGGGATCTAAGCCGTCTACGAGGCAGTGTACGTGAACACTTTCTGGGAGGGATCGCACTTGGATGGCGACCTCCTTAAATCTGTCCAAGTACTTTTGTAGCGTCTCCCCCCGTCGTTGCTTTATCTTACTCAGGGTATACTGAGATTTAGGTTGTTTCCTGCTGGTTGCGAAATTTAACTCGAACTTTCGCCCGAGATCTTGAAAATCATATACAGACCGTACTGGCAGCGTGCGGAGACATCTTTGAGCAGGTCCGATCAATGTGGCCGCGAAAAGCCGACAAATGACCGAGCCTTTGATTTGTCGTACGAAGATGAGTAACTCGAAAGCATCGAGGTGGGACCTTGGGTCCTGTACGCCGTCATATTTTGGCAAGGAGCTCAACTCAAACTTACTTGGGTATGGGGCATTCTCGATTTCTTCAGAGAAAGTGGCCGTTGTTTTGGCCCGCTATGTACTTCACACGATATTCCTGAGGAGAGCCCCTCGGTCTGAGCGCCCTCTCTCTATCTCAGTCTTCTTCATCCGAGGTCCTTCCCAGAAAACGCCTCTTCCGAGTAGAGATACGGTTACGGAGCTTATTAGGCTCAGGTTCTGTTTCTAGAGAGGCCGTCCCCTCCGGGTACAGGGTATACTTTGATGGTTTGACCGGCGGGGGGCTGCCATGATTTCGGGCCGCCTTCTTTCTCCTCTTTCTCTTTTTTCCCTGGTCCTGCTCTTGTTCCGACGCCTTGGATTGCATGAAGTGGTCGTTCATGATCTGTTGCATTACTCTGAAGTCTTATTGGCGCTGGAGGTTATTTTGCTTCTCCATAGTCTCCATCCTCCTCAGAATTGATTCCTGCATCTTCTGGACGAGGAGGAGGTATGGGTTTGGTATGTCCTTGCATTTATCTCCCTGCGGAGGAGACGAGGCTGTGTCTGACACACTGTTCCCATTCTTCCTAACATCGTTCTCGGGGATACCCTCAGACCGTGGAGGTCCTTGATCTTGTTGCTACCGACTTGCCTCATCCTGCGCATGCGATGGACTTTCACAGTGAGGGTTCCGACTACTGCTTCTGGTGTTAGCCATTGTTGGTCACGGGGATCGAAATTTACCGTCCCCACAGTCGGCGACAATGTTCCGGTGTGGAACACAGATGTCCAGCCCAGTAGGCTGGTGCTTTGATCTTGGATCGAAGAGCTTATGCCGGAATATCTATGAGAGCGAGATATCCCGATAAGCAAGAAATCACTGTACACAAGGCCTTTCGCCCAAGGATGAGGGGGTATGTGTTCAGTAGGGATGTGTTGTGATACAGAAAGTAAGTAGGCTTGAGTTAGAACGTGTGCACCTTAGGACTTGACCCCTGTATTTATCGGGCTTCACCTGGTATCCTAACCGCTTGATCTATCATATCCCTTGATTATAGATATGATAGATCGTTCCATGATTGTAGGGGGAACCCGAGATACTTGATAGATCTCTGCTGGGCCGTCCCCTAATTGGGCTGTGGATCAGGTCCGTAACACCACCCATTTAAAAATTAAATGGGCGGGCTATGGGCACACCTTTGGGCTGCCCATACCCGCCCATTTAGTGTATATATTTTTTTTATTAACTACCCTAACCCTAATAGCTACCGCCCTTTCCTCAAGTGAATCTGAAGATGACGATGAAGACTGAAACATGCAGATTCAATGGAAGCATGCTATTTTTTTAATCTTTGAACTTTAGTTGTAATGCTTTAATTTAAAAGTTGGAGTTTTAACATTAAAATTATATTATGATGGTATTTACCTAAATTTAGGTTCTTGTGTGAATTATTATTTTTGAACTTTAAAGATTGATTTTAATTTAGAATTTAAAATTTAGATTTATGTTTAATGCTTATATATGTTTTTTTTCCAAAAAATAAATAAGTCAAATATAAATGGGTTACCCAAAACCCAATGAAACCCGCACATTTATATGCTAACCCATTTACACAGGCTTAAATGTGTTGAGGTATGGGTATGGGCTAACCCATACCCATTTAAAATTAAATAGGCGGGCTATGGGCTGCCTAACCCGCCCATTGCTCTGCCCTACCTTCAATCTCTCCCATATCATATTTCAGAAGTAATTTGAATTTTATTTTCCTCAAAAATTACAACAGCCAAAACCATCAAGTTTTTTTTTTTTTTTTTTTTTTTTTTTTTTTTTTTTTTTTTTTTTGAATTAGAAGGATAGATGCTAATAATTTGAGATCAATAAGTGGGTTTCATGGCCACTTTACTCTTTAGCCTTCCCAAAGAGAAGATAGGGATTAGAAAAGAAACAGGCATATGCTTGAAACTTGCTTTAAAAATCAAGAAGGGAGAAACTTATGTAAAGAATCAAGAAGGGAGTAGGAGGGAGTACAGAGGAGAAATAGAGACATCGGAGAAAACGGAGACATCGGAGGAAGACACGGTGTAAGAGAATGAGAAACAAGCCAATTAAAGCTCACTAGCTTTGCGGAGGGTCTTCAACTGTTCTCCACTATTTATGCAATTAAAAAAGAATGAGATTATTTAAAGAGATTATCATTTCTGCTTTTAAGGCAGATAATTTTATCTGCGTTAAGTTAAAACCACGTCGCGGAATGATTGACTTACTCTGGATAATCGTAAGCTGGCCCTGAGAAGCGAGAAACTGGACGGGGACTTAGGCGAAGATGGATTGGAGAGCTGAAGAAGCGTGGGACTGTTTTGCCTCTTGGGTGTCTTAGCATTACTGCATTGGAGTTTTGGGCTATTGGGAACGGAAGAAGTGGAAGTCGCCGTGACCACCGTTCTACGGCACCTGAGGGTGGGGCTGGTGACCGGCTGAGGCTGTGAGCGTGGGGTCGAAGGATTGGAGAAGAACGCAAACTTGTTGCTGATGTTGGGACTCTGGTTTGTGATATTGTGGTCACAATGCTCCTGCTTCTCTGTTAAAACTTGGACTCTCTGTCTTTGGGAATGGATGTACAGAACGCCCTCCCCCACCCAGCAACCATCCTCTCGTAAAATTCAATCTCAGTCTTTAAGGAATTGAATCGTTGATGATCTGTTTATTGTTTGTTTACAGAAGTTTTTGTGGAAGTGATTAGAAAGGCAAAAAGAAATAGATTAGGTTCAGAGGGATTTTGATCTCTCTCTCTCTTCTTTCCATCTCTCATCTGTTTACCGGAAACCTGATTTTTCTGCTCTTTAACATCTGGACGCGTAAAGTAGTGTACTTGCACTAAGCTAATTTCAATCATTCCCTTAATGCAGATAAAATTATCTGCCTTAAAAGCTGATAATCCCTTATTTAAATTAGTCTCAACTTATTATCATCCATCAATTACTCCATATTCTAATTCAATTAGAGAGAATATAGAAAATTTGACTAAGGACAATTTAATCTTTCTATTTTAATGTTTTAATTGTTAGTTCTTCAAAATAATTACTACTTTTATTTTCTTAATGAATATTATTTTTCTTAAGTCCTTTATTATAATTTTCCCTTTCTTTTATACTCCCTTCAGTTTTTTTTTATAAGAGTCTGAAATTTGAATTAGTTTGGTAATTTTTACAAGAACATGACAAAACTTATCTCCACATCTAATGAATTTTTTTATCTGTGCCCTTGATAAATCATTTATATGGCATTAATTAAAAGGTTGACTTTTCTTATTCTCTCTCCTTATTTTCTTTTATATTCTTATTATTGTACATTCTCTTTCTTAATTTTCCTAATTTATTACCATTTTCTCTATTTTGCTTGCCTCTTCATAAATAAGGGCAAGTTCTTTCTTTTTTAAAAATGTTTATTTAAGTTACACTTATTGCTTTTAACCAATTTTAACCATTTTTTAAAACACGTAATATGGTTATTGAGCTCTTATAAAAATAATAAGATGGAGTACACTTATTATTCTACATTCTCTTTTCTACTTTCCCCCATTTATTAACCGTTCTTTTTTTCTTGCTTATCTCCTCATAAATAAGAGTACATTTAAAAAAATAATGTTTATTTTAGACATACTTATTGCTTTTAACTAATTTTAACCATTTTTTTAAACCACATAATACAGTCATTGAGCTCTTATAAAAATGATCGGAGAGAGGATATTATATCTAAAATATAAATCCTTTTTGTCATAGAAGTACATATACTCTTCTAGTTCTATTTATAAGATAAGAGAATAAAATTTTTGGTTCTAGTTATAGGGTAGAGACATAATTTTTTTTCCAACATATTTTAAATAAGGGTAAAGTTAAAAAGTTATTGAATTTTAAGGTTTTTCTTTATATAAAACACGTTGGAAGTACTACCAACATAGAGTTGGTCTAGCGGTGTAATGTCCACCCAGTCACAATACAAATAAATTAATAAAAATAAAGAAGATTAATAAAATAATAAATAAAATGATTTTTTTGTTTTGTACCACTCTGGTTCTATTTATAAATCCAGCCACCAAAAAATTTGGTCCCATTTATAAGTTCAGGCCAAAGTAATAAATGAGATTGTGACAATTTTACCCATATTAATTACACATATGAAGATGGAGAGAGAATAAACAATTGAAAAATACCCAATCATAAATGAGGGCAAAATTGAAAATTTACCCCATAATCATTGTGTCAACTAACTTTCCTTAATATGTGAGATTTGGTCAATCTGGACTTATAAATAGTACCAGATAATTGTAAGTCGTGACACGTAGAGGCTTCGCAGTCATCTTATCAGTACCTCGTAGACTTGATTAGCTGCGGCAAATGGTTGCCTAGCCCCGATCCCACTCCCCACAGTTACAGTTGATTAGGTCGCTAATTTCATCGCCTAATTCAATCATCAAACTTTAACCCTTTTCTTCAATGTAAGTCTCCTGGACTTCATCAAACTTTGTCTGGATTTTCTTTTTCTCGTTCTGTGATGTATATATTCTATTTCTCTGTATGTCTGCTCTTGTGCTTCTTTGGGTTGTTCCATTCTAACGGGATTTCATCTTCTGGGCTCTCATATCTGGATTATATATTCTGCTGTTAACTTCTCGATTTCTTCACTGTCGTTTGAGGGTGGAAAGTGGTGTTCCTGAGTTTCTTTTGTCTTCTGGATTTCTTTTATCTTCCACGATATGTATCTTCTAGATTATATTTATCAATCGAGTGATAATTACATACTTGCATGACTTACCCTTATAGATTTTCATTGCCTGATATGAACATTTCAATTTTTCCTCTGAAGTGAGATCAGCAACTCATTGTGTGCGTTTTGCATGCCGCTTTTGATTAAAGGCATTGAACATGACTCATTAGTTTCTTTTAGCATTGCCTTATTCACCTGGAGGCTCTAGGCTATAGCTGTTGTGTGGGATTGGTTTGTTCTTGTGGCTAAAAGTGTACTTTATAATTTGCCTTCTACCTGCAGAAGAGGTCATTTTTGGCAGTACAAAAAATTAACTGAAATAATTGGTTGAGCTCCTTGTGTTACTATGGCTTCTTCAACACAACCTGTTTCTACGGATGAGCCGGTTGTTACTGTGGATTGGCTTTATGCTAACCTTAATGACCCTGACTTGAAGGTACTTGCATTTATTGATAACATCTTGGAAACCTTAATTTTAATAATAGAATTTTTTTACTGTGGTGTTGTTTTTTGCTGCTTCTACCTTTTTCCCCTCTGATTCGTGCGTATATCAATCTCTATATCAAGAGAGATAATCAGAATTGTTGAATTAGTGGTTGGCAGAACAGAACTTAGGAGCTGGAGAAAAATGCACCCCAACTCTCTTTAACTTTCCTTCATTTAGAATACATTCAAAGTGGAGGCTAACTAATAGATAAACCCCAATAGAACAAGTTACATCGCAATCTATAGATAAATAACTTACTATCTTTGTGAAAAAAATGGGAGAAGACCAAAATGTTCCTAGTGTCATATTAACTGGTGATCCCTTCGCAATATTTCTTTGAACTATTAATACTATTTTAATAATAGGAATGAATCAAGTTCATATGGTCTTTATCCATGTCAGTGCTAATGCTTGTCTATCCTGCTTAGGTGCTGGATGCATCCTGGTACATGCCTGATGAGCAGAGGAACCCCATTCAAGAATATCAGGTCTGGAAATTCTCAACAGATGATAGTATACAGTGTGAACTAGAAATACTCTCTTGTTACTGTTTTACAATTCTTTATCTTTCTACCATATTACTATTTTTATTGTGCAAAACCATTCGTAACAGGCTGCACACATTCCTGGTGCACGTTTCTTTGACATAGACAGAATAGCAGATCAAACTACAGATGTGAGTTACTCTTACTTTTCTTATGAAGTATAAATTTATTATTTTAAAAAAACAGTTGTCCCCACACTGTTAGAATATAAGGAATTAAACCATACAGAGGAACTGGAAACTAAAAGCGAATAGCAGCTTCTTTTGGTAAAACACCTTGAATATCAGGTAGTTCAGATTAATATCTTGCAATTAAAGGAGAGATTTAAAACCAAATATCAGCTGATATATCTTCTGTCTTTTGATTGATAATGGTTACTATTCGGACTCTTGAAACTCTTTATTTTCTTTTCCCCATTCTGTATTTCATTACTATTGTCTAGATTTGTTGTTTAAACAATAATTTGTTTGTAATATTAGACTCAGTTCATTTAACTGTAAAATACTGCCATCTTACATATTGTCTATGCCTTTATATTTAGAGAAATTATAACTAAGGTTTTCTGCATTAAAGCTTGAGTTATGTATATGTTAAATAAATATTATTTCAACAGGTTATGTATATGATAAATAAATATTATTTCAACAGGTTAAATGAGATGTTTTTGTTATCTGCTTCTGCTCAAGTTAAGCTTTTTTAAAGTTTATTTTCTCTACAACAGAGGGTTATGTAACTATTGAAATTCGTGGTGCTTTCAAGTTTACCAAAGTTTGTTTTTTTTCCTTCTGTCATCTAATTCAATCTTTGTCCCCATTATAGCTGATATAAGAATTTTTACTTGTGTTAGTTGCCGCATATGTTGCCATCAGAGGAAGCTTTTGCTGCTGCTGTGTCTGTTTTGAACATAGCAAACAAATACAGAGTGGTTGTTTATGATGGCAAAGGAATATTTAGTGCACCTCGTGTCTGGTGGTAAGCCATGATTTTTTAAGAAGGTCCATTTACTAGTAACTTGACTGGAATGTGGAATATGGCTTTTCTATGTAGCTATGCCTATAAACCTATAATTAATATCACTTTTCCCTGTTGATGATTAAAAGGATGTTCCGAGTGTTTGGGCATGACCAAGTTTGGATATTAGATGGTGGACTGCCAAAATGGCGTGCATCTGGATATGACATCGAAGCTAGTGCTTCTAGTGATAAATCCAGTGACGCCACTGAAGCAGTAGAGAAAGTATATCAGGGACAGTCAGTAAGTTCCAAATTATTCAACCTAGTTTGTTAAGCTGTCACTTTTCTTTTCCATGTTTCGGATGCAAACCAGCTTGGAGGCTTGTACTTCTTGAATTGTTTTCTTTTTTTGCAAAATTATTGTTGAACTACCTGTTGTAGTTTCTGACTGAAGCTACAAATCTGCAAGTCTAACTCAGATTCTGACTAATCTGACCCAGAACTGTTTCTTCTAAGGACTTCTTTAAGTACCCAAATTCAGTGCTGAACTTTCTGGATTAATTTTGTTCTGCACGTTTGAATTGCCAAATTGTGAGTGAAAAAAAATGAAAAATTGATTAACAAATCCTGTATGTTAAACACTGAATGCAGTCAGCATCCACAAGTTTGATAAAGCAATTTATGCTCTTCGTAACTTCAAAACAAAATTTTAGTGTATTTATTTTCTAACTTACGTTTCTCTTCAGGTTGGCCCAATCACATTTCAGACTAAATTTCAGCCACATCTTGTTTGGTCCCTGGAACAGGTGGGTTGCATTGTTTAAGTGATATTCTGCTTCAAATTTAAACGCTCGAAGAGCTGCTGACTGCTTAAGAATTTTCAAGGAAAGGTGTATAAAAGGGTTCCATTCTTTATATGGGTGTGGATGCTGTTACTGCCGTCAAGCATTAATATAGTGTATAATTATCAGTATTTATATAAACATCAACAGGTTGCTAATAGCGGAGGCCAAATTTATTAATATAATGAAGATTGCTGTTGCAGTATTTGGAAAAATTAATTTGGTACTCAAGCCAATTGTTAAATGAAGGACTTTTTCCCTGCTTCTGTGCTATTTGGTATCATCTAGGATTCGAAGAAGCATTATTATTAACTATTGATGTATTCTGATAGATCCTGAAGATTAGGATCTAATAGAACAATTCAAGAGCTAGAATCTGAAGTTCTTGACCAAATTCACAATACAATTCTGTATATATTTATCTGCATAACCTCTGTTTACAACCTAAAGGGATATATATAAAGAAACATAACTAACAAACCAACTGACTAACTGATACAAACTTCCTAGGTAACTAACATATAATAAAACACACATAAAAACTTAGTTCTAAACTTCCCCTATTAACATAACTTCCAAACACATATAAATAACTTCCTAACTACCCTTACGCCTCTTCCTTGAATAAAGGAGAAGAGGATGACTTGGTATCCTATCATATTGCTACATCCTTGTGATTGTGTCTAAAACATGAAGATCTCTAGAAGCTAAACAATCACAACAAAGAAAAATGACCACAAACTTATCTGTCACTGCTGATGCATGATTCATTAGAGAAATCATACATGAGAGTTCAGGTGCTGGATATGACCAGGGTCTTATATGCTCATTGGGAAAACCGTTATTGGGCTTTGTGATTAACATGATTCCACTTTGTTTATTAGTATGGCATATTTGTGTAACATGAGTACAATGATAATAATTTGATTGATAATTGGAATTATAAAGTATTAATGTGCTAGAGACATCTATAATTCAGGTGGTAATTGTCATTCAAAAAGTAGTTTTAAAGATGTTTGGTGGTATTGTTAGGCACTGATGTAGTCTCTTGAAATGTTTGGCATATTAATACCAAGAGGTACTTTATGTAACTTGTATACTAATAGCATATTGCATGCCAAATGTTTCTGTTTCCTTACTTATAGTCTTCCCTCTCTTTTTAGGTAAAGAGAAACATTGAGGAGAAAAGTTACCAGCACATAGACGCACGATCAAAGCCTAGGTATTTTACCTTCCCTTTGGGTTACTTGAACATGATATACCTGTATATGGTGACTAGGGCTCTCCTGTTTTTCTTGAATTGTTTGACATATTAGCTGTTGGTTACTTGATGATAGGTTGGGTTCTTTAGAAAAGGGGCCAACCGGGCCAAGCTTTTTCTCTTGCAAGTTTGTGGTGTATGTCTTGAGTCTGATTTCACTCTACTAAATATCTTTGCAAATATGCTTTATTCCTTCATTCTTGCTCTTGGTTTAAAACCTACCAATTGGTTGCACAATGTCAACAGGAGTACTATGGATTCTCACAGTTTCTCTCTTGTCAAAGAGTAATGCATGAAGGGTACTTGAGAGCAATTTGTCAATATATCATGGACCAAGGACATTTAAATTGTCTCTTGAAATTGGTTGGTAGTTAATTTCAAGTGAATGGAGAAAGGCTTTACGATTATTCATTGGGCTCAATTTGAGCTCGTTCAGTTTGTGTTTGGTTGATTATTGAATTCATTCCCCCATTTGCTATGAGATATAAATTGTCCTTTTAGCTTTAGTTGGTCGTTTGGTGCTTGATTGAAAAATCTTACTTAAGGGTGTCCAAAGACATTGGAAGGCTTTGTAAATTGATATTTGTTGTTTTGCTCTTTCTCTTATTCTTCATTACAAATTATTTTGTGTTTGGTTTGTCTTCTTTTGCATTGATAAAATGTTTTTATCCTCTTTGGGAAATATTTGTGGTGATTACCCTCATACATATTGTGGAGATTTTGTCCTCTGGCAGGTTTGATGGAGTAGCACCAGAACCCCGAGAGGGTATACAAAGTGGTCATATACCTGGAAGCAAGTGCATTCCTTTCTTCCAGGTAAGACATTTGGTCCTGTCCATCTTTTTGGGAATACCCCAAAAATTCACGTTTGAACTTTACACGACAAAACTCCTCTCACACATATTTATCTTGTATGGTGCAAAAGCATTTAAAATAAGCTAAATCATACACCCACTTTGTCTTGATTGCCCAAAATAGAATTAGTCAATATTACTGTTTCTTGCTGGCCACTTCCAGTTGTGTACAGCATCAAAATGCCTCTCTTTCAGCCTCTTAAATTCCATGTAAGAGATGAAGAGATGGCAATCTGAACATCCTAGTCAGCATCACATTCTGAGATCTAAAAGATGAGTCTTGGCTGAATACGACCCTCTGGAGTGGATGAAACTTGATGGAATTTTCTTGCAGGGGGATTATTAAAGTTTCTTTTGTACATTATGTTCTATTATTAAGGTCTTGTTTCTAGAATGGCCTATGACTGAGGGACTTGAATCTTCTTCCTGCTTCCCTGGATCATTGGTATGGTTCATTCTAACTGACAGTTATCTGCGTTTTATGTGTGTGTGTCCATGTCGTTTGTTTTTACATTCAGTTGTTGGACGCTTCACAGACACTGTTACCCGCAGATGAAATTAAGAAGCGAATTGATCAAGAAGGTGTGAAACTCCTCGTGACATTTGTATCCCTTCTGATATATTTTTGTATTAATACTAGTTACCTACAACCCTACTGAAATGCAGCTATCTCTTTGGATGGCCCCATCGTTACCTCATGTGGCACCGGCGTAACTGCTTGCATTCTTGTATTGGTACCTCTCTCTCTCTATAAATTTGATAGTAAAATGAAATTGCTTGCTTTGGGAAATTAAAGGGGAAAATGAAGAAGGGAAAGTTCCCTCCTTTCTGGCTTCTTGTATTTTATGTGGCCAACGTGACTAGGGGAAAACAGATACTAGTATCTTGTTTTTCTGAAGGTAGTAGAGTAGTTTTTTTAGGCTGGACACTGATCTTATTCACAAAATTGCTTTTTAGGAGAATTATTGTGTAACTTCACATAGGCAATTTAAGGGTTCGATGTTTCTACTTTAGCTGGAGAAATATTTTTTCTGCCATACTCACATAAAAATGACTGGATCCCACTAATATTTTCTCTCTCTTCTCTCTACAATGAGACCCACTCATTTTTATGTGAGTGTGGTAGAAAAAAAAATTATGTAGCAAAAGTAGAAACATCAAACCTGGCAAGTTAATTACTAAAAAGTCACAACAAGTGAGCGAGAATCTTTTGGGACTTTAGTGATTAAACTGCTTATGTTGAAATGCATGCATAACAATCGTTCCTTGTTTTTTTTTCATCTCACTTCTTCATTGCAATCTGTGTATATCTTCCGATATTTTCAGGGCCTCCACCGTCTTGGAAAGTCTGACATTGCAGTCTATGATGGGTCTTGGACTGAATGGGCATTGCAATCTGATACGGCTAAAGAAACTTCATGAATGCCACATTCTTAGATTCTCTTGAGCAGCATTCAAGAGATTTGCCCAAAAGACAAATCTGTGTCTGTGCATGTGCAAGGAAGCTTTTTTATCCAGGACATCAAAGCCTCAGTGTGTTTTTTCTTGTGTCAAATGATTAATCTGCTAATAAGTTCGTGGTCAAATCTAATAATATGTCGGAGATTGAATGAATGATTACTTCCATGTCCAAAAAGAAGAAGAAAAGTTAGTTCCTTTCTAGAATTAACTGAACCTTGAATGATTACTTGCATGTCCAAAAAGAAGAAGAAAATTTAGTTCCTTTCTAGAACTAACTGAACGTGAGGCCAACGAGAAAAGGGCCATTTCTAGGGAATACATGAAAATAAAAGGAAAATTAGATGAACAGCAGCAACAACAGCAGAAACACATGACAGGCAGATGAAACAGGAAGAGCAAGATGTATGGTCACTGTTCTTCAATCTCTGTGTCTGTCGAAATGAACTGATTAAGATCCTTAAGGACGGACGGTATTGATTGAATGTCTTTATGATTTGTCAAGTTGGTGACAAACTCTTTTGGAACAAAGCATTTCTCTTCCATGTACATCTTCTCTTCAACAACTGGACAATTAAGCAGCTTCTGCATTTCTTCAGTCGCAGCGAATACCTTGTTTTCTTCCTGCAAAATAATACCAATATTAATTAAGAATTCCAAAAATGTTAATATTATTATTGGTTTTTATAGTTTGATCGAATTTTAATGGTGAACCCTATAGTTTCTTAAGAACTTAACTTGGTTGAGTTTATGTGTTTATTTGAATTGACGTTGTAGAAGGATGTTTACGCAAATCGGACAAAACTCTTTTCATTTACTTACCTTGTACACTGTAAATCTCGGCGGGAAAGCTGCTTTTACTGATAATCCAAATAGACACTTATATAGATAAAACTAAAACTTGTTAAAAGTATTGGAATTTGTCATTAAATTCATATCAAATATTTATAAAACTATAAGGACTAGAATCAATAATTTAAAACTATAAATACCAAAACCGAAATCCGATCAAACACTAAAAATGTTAATCCATCCAAAAAGAAAAATACTACACTATTGTATTAGAATAAAATAATGGTGATTAAATATATATTAAAAAAAAATAGATGAAAAATAAGAAGGAAAAATTGGTGAAGAATTCTTGCTTCAAAATTTTATTGGTTAGAGGAATCTAAATTAGAGTATTGGTACTTTGTACAAAATGTGTGGTGGGATACTGTTTATATATAAAACTACCAGTTGAATAAATTTCTAAAAAGGACTTTTTACCATTTTTTGAAATAATATCTAATTTTAAAATATATAAAAAGTTGAATAAATCTAATTATTACAATTTTAGCAACAAGCACGTTTTGTTTCCTACAGAAAAAATATCTTTAATCTGCACGCACCAGATAAAAGAATATTTCCAACTGATGAAATGAAATACAGTTGGAGAGTATTATACATAACCGTCGCCTAAATGACACCCTTGTCCCTAAAGTCTCGGATAAACTTCTTATATTATTGGACTTGTTCTCACACCTTATTAACCGTCTCCTAAAATCTCTCTCAATATTCCTCCTGAAGCCTATTAATATTAATATTTTAATTTTAATTGTTTCTAAAACCTTTTATCGGCAGTTTTTATTGGCAGGCAACTGTTGAAACATATTATTCCAAGAAAAAAAGAATACAGAATCATAAAACATTCAGTCATATTTATTGAGGCTAGCTATGGACACAACGTCCAAATCAAAAAATATTCTTAAATGGTAGTCATAGGATTTTTATAATGAAGTACTCGAACAAACAACTGACTTAACGTTTTATCTTACATTAAGCTTATTTTTGTAGCAACACAAAAATAAACAAAACAATATAAACACATGGGAAAAAATAATAATTACAGCAACACTCAATAGAATCGAATTATCAGTCAAATTGAAAAGCAGCCTGTCAACAACAGTTTTGAAGTCTCATACAGTATCCTCACTTGAGGGTAATTATAATTAAGATAAATTACACAAAACCCTGAATAACATCTCTAACATTTGAAAATTAATGTACAATAAATAACCCCAAAATTTTTAAGGTTAAAAAGGTTTATATCTTAAAGTTTCAAAGGTTAGAGATGTTATTTACACATGACATAAAATTTTTAGAGGTTTTATATAATTTAACCTATAAATAATTGCTGATTGTGTATGTGTGTGTATATAAACACCCACATACACAGATTTTTACACAGTTGGTTTCTCTAAAAAACTATATCTGACGAACCAAAGCCATTTTAAGAATATAACTTGCTTTGAAACCGTTTGTGACAAGAGTGCTTTGTGTGTGTTTTGTGTATATATAATTGAGTGTAATTAAGATGATGAATTAAATTAATCATTGATTACCTTGAGTGGGTCCATGAGTTGAAGCATGGCAACCTGAGCCTGCAAGTAATTCACGTACTTAGAAGCAGCATGAAGCATGTCAGCTGTGTTCATCTTTGAGCCACCAGGAACCAGCTTTCCCAGGTCCTGTGTCTTCTCTGTTATCTTCCTCCTCCTCTCCCTTGCCGCCACGCTCTGTGCTGACACCACCGGCTGCGGCGACATTGTCTTCTCATTCTTCTTCCTCTCTCCTTCCACCACCGCCGCCACCACAGTACTTTCTCCATTCCCCAGCATTGCAACCTCATCATAATAAAACTCTGGAACCTTCGGCACAACAATATTATTCCCACCGAAGAAACTATTACTCTTTGGTGCAATCAAGTCCGTCATTGTCAGATTCTGGTCATACGACAAGCAGTTCTGCCGTTTTGGACAAGGAAGCAGACTGTCATAATGATTCTCATACATGAAGGGATCATAGGGAACAAGTTCATGAGGGTAAAGCAAGTTACTATATGGATCGAGATAGGACGTGTTTGGATCGAGTGAGTTACAGCAATAAGGAAGGAAGAGGTGGTGGTTATTATTATGGTTATAACAATAATCTGGTGCAACAAGTACTTCTTCTTCTGGTGTTGCTTCATTAAAGAAGCTCACTCCTAGGTTCAGATCAGCTTGAAGATTACTTTCCCAGTTGAAGTAGGAGGTCAGTGCCATTGTAACTGCTCCAAACGAAACATGAGAAGAAAAAAAACAACATAGACGGACAGTTTTAGCAGAAACCTATGAATTAAGCAATCTCACTCTATTTCAAAATGTCGTACATCTGATGTATCCAAAAACACTAATCATTATGTCTGTCAGACATTACACCAAACTAAATATCATCACTCTGAAAAAATATATAGAACATGAGCAGATGCTATAAAGAGAAGTGAATGAAGCTTAAAGAAGTAGTGTACGTACGTGTAAGAACAGAGATACCTAGGAAATGTTGAGAAGAATCTTAGTTAAAGATATATCCGTACTAGGAATCTTTGAGAGAGAGAGAGAGATTGGTGTGCAAGAAGAAGCTGAATTGAAAGACTGAGGGAGACTAGTGTGAGAGGTAGTTATTATTGGAGCTAATTAATTAAATTTAATTAAAAGGGAGAGACTACATAAACCGACGATGTTCTTTTGTGGGTGGAGATAATTCAGGGGAAGTTGGAGGCAGTTACGGATGATGTGGGACTGGCCTACTATGCCTTTTAATTATTAATCCAAAAATATTAAAATCATTTTCTGTTCCACGTTCTCGTGATTCTAACTCATTTTTTGTTTTTCCATAGATATATCTTTGATGGATAATTATATATATATATATATATATATATATATATATATATATATATATATATATATATATTTTCCATATCAAACATCCCCTTTAAATTAAACCATGTTCATCTCGGTAATTAAGCTGTAAATTAGCTTACTTTAGGATTTTAATTATTATGACAATCTTACAAATATGTCATCGTTGAAGTAATAAGGAGTTTTTTGCAACTGAAATACTGAATTTGAATTACTATTGTAAATTTGTAATGAATCGAGCATAAATGGAACTTCAATAACAAAAATATTACAAGCATATATAGCCTAATGCAGTTATGTTAGTTTTTCTTATCCATAATATTACTAATGAATCTGCAGATTTAATTTTTCAAATCATTGAGGATTGGCCACCAAAACCATTGGGGCCTGTAATTTTGTATATAAAAAAAAACTTATTTGTTGTTTTATAATTGACAGGAACAGATATTTTATATAAATAACAGAAAAAGAATGAATGATTGTATATTCATCATTTTATATTATGTATTATTTATAAATAACTTTTTACTAAAAAAATTGGTTATATTTATAAGTTCAGTTTCAGGATAGCAAACAAGGTTTTGACAATTTTGCCCATATTAATTGTATCAATGAAAATAGAGAAAGAAGAAAAAGTTGAAAAATATTTATTCATAAATGAGGGAAAAATTGAAAATTTACTTTATAATAATCATTGAGTTAACTATCTGTTTTTTTGGTATGCGTAATTTAGTTAGAAGAGACTTATAAATAAGACTAGAGTGGTAACTTATAGGTATGTATGCATGTAAACATGAGATTGAAATTGTATTAAGATCACAGAATAAGGTGAAATTAAAGGCACAAGGGATCGCGTGGCCTAATGGATAAGGCGCTCGCCTCCGGGGCGGGAGATTGTGGGTTCGAGTCCCATCGCGATCGCGCTCTGTTTTTTATTATGTATCTCGTCTTCAAGTGTCCGTACGTACCAAGTATTTTGTGTTCGTGGTATTTCAGACAGTGACAAGCAGTCAGACAGAATCACATGTTAAAATTTTAATTAAGAAATACTCACGGATGAATCAAAAAATAACACACAATTTAATTTTAGTCTTAGTTCTCACCTTAAATTTTAGCAAAAAATATCCTCCTGAACCCCCAAGCGGAATTGGATCCTCTTCTTATCCTACTTTTTCCTTATCCTCTTCATTCAATCTCAACATTTGATTTCTCTCTTCAACTAATCTAGATCATTGATTTGAATTAATCTTAACTGTCCTATCCTAAAATACTTTTTAATATTAGTCATTATTTTGAAATATTTTTTCAAGATCCTAAAACTTAGAATCTTGAAAAAATATTTCACCAGATCTTGACTGCAGTATTAAAAAATATTTCAAGATCTTTATTTGGTAATAAAAAATACTTCAAGATCTTGATCTGACTAAAAAAATACTTGGGATCTTAAAAATTATTTTAGGATATTAAAAAAATATTTTAAGATCTTGATTACATTAAAAATATATTTTAAGATACGGATTGATATTAAAAAATGAGAGATAAGGAGAGATGAGAGAAACCATGCCAAGGAGAGAAATCAGACCCACCAACACCCTCCTTCCTTCTTCCTCCTTATCGGCGCCCCTCCTCCCACATATGTCGTCCCATCGCAAAAAGAACAACCTTTTCATGTCCAAACATTTGTACGTTTGTGTGATCATATTCTAAATCACGGCAAACTTCTGAATTGTTTCGAGACAATACTCCCTCCTAACAATATCTTTGTTATATTTTGATAGTTGCTTTTAGAAAAACTAGATATCTCCACTCCATCAAATCTTAGGCCTTCTCGAACGATTGAATCGCAGCTTATCAATGATTCTCTACAATCCAAATATTACCGATCTCTTGACAGTGAGAGGAAATCTCTGTATTTCTTTGGACTTTGGACTTTTATATTTTGTTTGTCTTTGTGTTTTCAAGTCTTCATGGTTCTACAATCCATAAGATGGTTAATTCTTGAAGAAGAATCAAATCGTTCTGCAGTCTGCTTTAACTTTCCATCACATGCAATTATATATAACCACGGTGCACTGCAAGAAGGAAGGGGAAAGGAAGTAGCTAGTGGTGGGTTCCGGGAGGTTGTTTTATTGCAACACAAATTTATGGTGACAACTAGGATTAAAATTAAATTAGGTGGTATTTTTTTATTCGTCCATGACTATTTCTCATTTAAAAAATTTAAACTTGCTTTGTTAGCGTTACATGATCACCATTTAACTTTGCTCCATCAGCATTTTTCGTTAGTAACATAAACTGTGTTAATTTTTAAGAACTAAAAATGCACATTATAAACTTCAAGGACTGAAATGATAGATCGCATATATTTAAATGACTACAAATATACTTTAGCTTTTTCTTTTTTGCCAAAATCAAATGTTTTAGTACTGGCCATGCATGTTAAAGCTATTATATATTACCATCAACAATTCTATAATGTCCCAATTTTTTCTTCTCTCCAACTAATAACTAAGTCTATCCTTTGTACTACCTTGTGTTCTTGGTATAAAAGTTAGTCAGGGTTGAATTTAATACTAAATGTACGACTTCAATTCACTTTATCTACCTTTATTTATAATTTTTTTCCCCTTAAATATATCCCTATTGATTATACATATTAAGGAGTTTTCATCTAAGGCTAGTCATGAAGAAAAATAGTGTTTTAGGAAAATCAATCCATATCTATGTTTGTTACAAATAATTAATATAATTAACTTATTTAATCTTTAATCTATTGAAGTTATTATGTAACTCTTATATATTGAAGATTGGAGGTGGTATTAAATATATAGAGAAAATGGGGTCTCTAAAATTGGTTCGGCCCACCCTACGTTCCAACCCCCTTGTGATTATGCAGTAACAGATTTCCAACTGAAACTAAAATCAGTGGTCGAACACACTGCAAAGGCCACCATAAGTGGCAAAAGAGGTTGATACGAGAGCAAGGATATAAAAAATTAAAAATAAAAATAAAACATTAATTTTAAGACCCTCGCCCTCGCTAGACCATGAAATACTCTTTCAATGTAATGTGTGTCTCGATAAAACTTTTCAATTCATGCAAATAATATAATATAACTTTACATGCAATTAAAATCAGCTTCAGCTGATCCATAGATTCATATATATAACCACACGATACATATCAACATTATCGATCACATTAGTTTCAAATCAAATCGATTAGCAATTAAGCTTGCTACAATTAGCAGGAGCAAATGAAATTTTTTTAGCTTCAAGATCGTACTCCACTTGAAAATTAACCTGGGGCACATTGCCATAGTCGAATAATATTCCTGATCCATCGTCCTCCTGAGGCATTATTGCTAAACAAATCAAATCGTCTTGAGGAAACAAGAGGTTCTGATCAGACTTCAAGTGAAGGTCAGCGCTACCCTTGAAATGAACCACCATATCTGGAAACTTGTTAATGATAGATTCAGCATTCTTGTTTGAGTAACACAAATTGAATAGATCAGAAGCGTTTTTGACTTCTTCAACCCCAATTGAGTCCTTTATCAAAGCCTCCACCTTAGTGTAAAACCTTGATTCCATAAACAACCAGGTCCCCCCTGAATCAATAATTGTGTTCCCCTCTCTTTTGGGACTTGTCTTCACTGTCTTGTTTCCAACTGTGACACCTACACATGTTGACATGCTTGTCATATATATATATATATATATATATATATATGTGTGTGTGTGTAAAACAGTGTTTTGTAGGACCTATTTAATACAATCAATACTCTTCCCGTCCGTTATGTAGGACCAATTTAACCAATTTAATTATATTAAGGAAGTTAGTTAATTATCATAAATATCTAAGATGGTCTTTGGCTTTCAATCATTGTTGTAAAAGAAGAACACACCATCTTATTCAGGGAGTATTAGTAGGGGTAGTTTAGGGGGAAAAAAATAAATGAAGGAAATAAGTTTTACATTTAGAACTAATACCAACTTTTCAATTAGGTTCTAACTAACTTGAGAAAGCATAAACAAACAGTATTTTGTACACTATTTCAGAAAGTAAAGACCAGCTATATAAGATTGATAATTAATGAATAATTTATGATCATAAATATGGGGTATAAAGCAAATTGAGATATTATATTTAGGACAAAATCCAATCTCTAACTAACTCTTATATTAAGGACTAGAAAGAAACATTTTAACTAACTTGAGAGGGGGAAAGCCAAACAGTATTTTGTATCTCAGAAAGTAAAGCCAAGCTAAGAGAGATAATTCATGAATAATTTTATCATAATTTGGAGTGCATACCTTCAAGAGTGATCAAGTAATTTGAATTGGTAGCACCACCGGTTATAAATGGAGTAGACGAAACAGCTCTATGTGATCTTGATATCTTGGCTTCTTTGCCTAATTTCAGTTTGCCAGTGTAGTTTGAAAAGTAAGGAACCAAACAGTAAGAGAATATGTGATCAATCTCAGAACCCAACTGTGAAACCAAAGACAAAGGTCCAGCTCCTAGCCCCACAACTCCTGAACTCTTGCTTGAGAATATTCCAGTATAAGCACGTCCACATCCAAACAATAATAAAGACCCTTTATCATCATTACCTCCAAAGCTAAACATATCTCTTCCCAAGTCTCCAAACGTTGTTGCGGCTCCATATCCATATAGGTACTTGCACTGCTTTGAATTTCCACATCTGTGATATCCCTTGGGAAAGAAAGCACAAGCTTTTGAATGACACGACACGATTTTATAAGTTGAAGATGTTGAGGGATTAAAGATTGGTGAGTTTTGAGGGTAACATGTGTGACATGGTAAACATTGGACCCATATAAGGTCGCTTCCTGAGTCTGCAATAGCCCATGTCTCTAATGGTGGAGAACCAATATAGATTTTCACGAGGTACTCACCTAACGTAATACCTTGTCCTTGTATGGTAACTGGCTGAAGAATATCAGTTTGAAGGATCAGGCGTTTCGATCGAGTCAGGGATCGCAATCTAACGTTTCGAGTGAGATCTGTTAAAGAGCTTGAGGAGTTGTAGAATGGTGATAATGGTGAATCACGATGAACAAGATCGAAGTCGATACTTAGACCATTTATTGAAGTTGAAAGAGAAAAGAGTAATAAGGAAAAGAGCGGAAGAGCGACCATGTTTGATAGGGGTCTGAAACACTGAATCTTTGTAAGAAAAGTTGCACCAATAATTTAGAGTTATAATGCATGTCAATTCGCATGATAATGATAGTGACAGATAAAATATGAACGGTGGCAATTGATTCCCACCGATTTTGTCGATGATATTATATATATCTTAGTTGGATGACATGACACGACATTTAACTAGGTTCACAAGATTACGCGGTTCGGATAATTTTTTTTTTTTAATTAAGATATATATATTATGAATTTTATGAAGAAAATGTTTTATCCGCAAAATTTATATTTACAAGTTTGTTTTTCATACAATACAAGTTTGTTTAACTTGAATATGTTTTAAGAACGAAAACCATGATAAAGAACCATAGTTATTCCTCCCTTCTTTTCTAGAGGACAAAATTATCTCACTAGTAGGTGTGGGCCAAGTCTTTTTATTCAGTAATTAGAGGCACTTTAGGAGAAAAGAGCTACTAATTACTCCAAAAATCATGGTTATTAAAACCGGACCCGACCAGGACGGTTTGTTCGACTACAAAACCGATCATCTAATCGGTTCAATCTGGCCGGTTTGATTGGTTTAATATTTATTCAGAATTTTCTTCCTTCGAAAATTCATATCTAATTTTATATATTTTTAAAAATTACAAATTAAAACTCTATGGAAAGTTGGTGGTGTCTACTTTCTAATGCAAAAAGAATTATTAAAAAATACTATCCTTTGATTCATGAAAATTATCAAATTTTAAAACTATTCCAAAAAATATTAATGTTAAAGCCACTTCCTCAGTTTTGCCAACAGTTATCTTTGGTTTAATTTTAATATGACTCATCGACTCTTGGCCCACTACCTAGACGGGTTCAAGTTTTATAACCTTGCCAAAAACTGTCACACCCTCCAAAATTTATCTTAGAATTATGAATAGAGGGATTACTAAAATTTGAAAAAATGTAATAAAAAATTTTGGAAAAAAAAACCATGAAAACTTAAGAGCGAAAATGGAAGAACTGAGTCTCAAATTTGAGGATAGTGCACATAATTGAATTGACCTAGGTTCTATTTTTTTTATCATCTGAAAATGGCAAAATTTTATGGTTAATATTTTTAATAAAAATTTTATAGTAAATATAATATTCTTCTTAATTGGCTTTTGGTACATCTTATTTAAATTACTGATTTTCTCAGGTTCGAGAAAGGCATAGGACCATTCTTGTAGTTTGGTGTTTGCATTTTCTATTATAAAAAGTTCAATTACTAATTCTGGTAATTTTTCATTTAAATCCAAAAAAAGAAAAGAAATCGTTGTCATTTTCCATCTCAGTCCTACAAAAATGAAATCTTTATGTCATTTTCCATCTAAATCCATTTTGGAACTTTCTGCGGCTTTACAATTCCCTCGCCTGCAACCCGACTATTGGTTACTCAGAAAAATAATTTTCTTATAGATATATTTAAGTCTTTCTCCTGGCCCCAATTATAAAAACACTTTTTGAAGTTAGTTTTAACTTTTGTCAATTTTTCCTATAATACACCTATTTATACTTTCTCAACAATAATTAAAGACAATAATAATTTAATAATACACCTATATATTTTATAAAGTAAATAATGTTTTTTAACTCATTAATGTTATATACACCTCAATTATATTTTTTTCTTATAAAATAATTTTAAGCAATTTTTTTTCTTCATATTTTTTCCATATTACCCCTACTAATACTTCTTCTACAATAATTAATTTACAACACGTTTATATTTTAGCAAGTGAGAGATTCTACTTTATTTTTTATTTTAAAATAAAATAATTTTAATATTCTACAATAATAAAATTATTTCATTACCTCCTTTTTATTTAAGAGTGCGCTTTAGGACACTTCCATTCATTAATTAAATTCAAATTAAATTGTGTGTTTATATTGATTGTATTAAAAGAAATTGGTGGTGAGTGTGGGTCCTCTCGTTGGATAACACCAATAACTCGATCAAATTAGCTCGGGTCACTGTTACGCACAGTATACATATTAGATACTCTATCACGAGAGAAATCGAAGATGGACTGAGTGCGCGGGCTAGATTGAACTAATTTTGCCTTTGATGTAATTCTCAACTTTCAGTAGGGGTATTTTTGGAAAATAATTGTAATTAACTAATTTAACTTTCCTCCTTAATCTCTCCAAATTCTGGTAAATAGCTCCTATAATTAGGACCGGAGGGAGTATATATGTTTACATAATTTAAAAATTTTCTAAATTATTTAGATCCCCTTTGAAAGAGGTTGGATTGGTCTCTCCTGTCCAAAATACAGTAGCTAGTTTCCCACTTGACCAGTTGACCCACACATGACAATTTCACTAGCTTCAAACAAACACACATCTATATGACGACTTGAGTTGAATTATTTTGTACTACATCCACTCTCTAATATAAGATCGTAAATTGTATAATGAATGATATCCTATATTAAGGACCAGAGGTACTATGTGATTACACATATATAAATGTTTTACTCATTATGCTAGTAATTACTACCTCTGATCCTTATTATAAGACATAGTTGACTTTGTTTAGAGAGATTAAGGAAGCTAAATAAATTACTTAATCATTTTATATGTTGTGTATCTTTAGATTATATATTAATTTATTAATCAAACTAATTACTTTGAAGAAGAAAAAATACTCTAAAGTAATTTAATTAGCTTTCTTAATTTCTCTAAAAAAGTCAACTATGTCTTATAATTAAGACCGAAGGGAGTACTACAATTAGCAGGAGCAAATGATACAATATTTGTTTGGCTCCAAGATCGTAGTCCACTTGAAAATTAATCTGGGGAATATTTCCGATGTCGAAGTCGAATCCTGAGTCGTGGTCAAATGGGAAAATTGCTAAGCAAATGAAATCGTCCAGAGGAAGGAATATATTATGATCAGGCTTCAAGTGTACGTCGGCACCATCCTTGAAATGAACCACGAAACTGGAAAACTTTTCATGATAGTTTCTGTACCCTTGTTTGAGTAGCACAAATTGAATTCTTCAGAAGCGTTTTTTACTTCTGTAACCCCAATCGATTGCTTTATCAAAGCCTTAATTTCATTATAAAAACTTGTTCCATAAAAAACCACATCCCTCCTGAATCAATAAGTGGGTTAACCTTTGACCAAAAAAAAAAAAATAAGTGGGTTACCCTTTCTTTTATTGACGCCTGAAGTCTCCACTGTATTGTTTCCAATGTTGATACCTCCAATATCCAGAAAGTGTATATATAATAAGCTCATCATGTTAATTAGATGCTTGCACATATCACAGTGTGTATAAACTTTGCATCTACTAGTTAACTAGGGCTTGTTTAGATTAACGTTTGCAGAAGTAACTTTTATGATAAGCGACTTTTACAAATTGAAGTTGGACTAAAAGTCAACTAGGATAATATGATTTATGTTTGGATATATTTTTATTTTAAAAAAAAGTCAATTTAATAGAATACTAGTTTGGGAGAATCCCATATAAAGACGGTTGAATTATCTAAATTCTAATTTAGGTTACTAAACTTAACAAATTATTAATTAGGTTATGTGACCCAATTAAGGATTTAAAATTTGAGCCAAATTACCTTTATGTCCCTTAGTTATTAAAAAAAAAACACAAAAGCAAAATTAGCGGAACAATCACAGTATGATTGACTAGGACTCATTTCGTGATTGTAACAAAGACCCCAGGCCAAAGGTCCTCCAGTGGCCACTCCATAACCACCTGGAATTAGCATTAGCGGAACAATGATCAATAACATAATTATACAACTTACAGAGAAATTGAGCCAAACGCAGAACTATTTTATGTCCCACCCCTATGCCTAAAGCTTAAGTCAAATCCCTGGAAGAATTAATTTGAATTAATTCATAGATCATAGACGCTGAATCCAGCGTTCTCTTCTTTAAGTTCATTCATAAGCAACGATGAAGTTATAAATGAACAATTCATGTATAATCTGTTCACATAGATTCAACCCAACTCCAGAAATCGAGGGAAATTAGGTGTTTAACCAATACCCACATGCCTAATACTGGCAATTTGCTATGATGCTCATCAGATTCTGGTTTACCTTCTTCCTAAATTTCTCAAAGTTGTTTAATGATTTCAGAAACCCTAATTTCCCTCCCGTGATATCTTCTTTCTTCCCTTGATTATTGCTAGAGTTATACGCAAGTTTACTAACATGGGCAGGAAGTGAAATTAAATACCCAACCTAAGGTATAGCGACCAAAACACGATAAATTGGGTACAGGGCTGGAGGGGATAGAGGTTTGATGTAGAGATAGGAGAGTTTTTGCCTAGGAGGATTTTCAGAAGCGCATGTGTTGTGGCGGAGATTGGGGTGGGTCAGGTGGGGCATTATTGGAATATAATCAAAATTTAAATATTCTAAATTAGATCATTGACCCAATTTTAGATTTGTCCAGTTTACCAACCTTATACATAATTTTCTTATTTTAACTGTCTTTATGAGATTCTCCCTACTAGTTTAGATAAAATAATTGAAAAAACAATTCAAATATAAAAAGGCTAAGAAGGACATGAGTTTTAATTGAATGTGACTTTTGATTATTTTTTGGCAAGAAGCATTTATTTATTTTATAAAAGTCATAAAAGTATCATAAGTTAACTCCAAGCATACCCCAACCCCAACTACTCTTATCTCTTGGAGCGTTAAGGTCAGAATTGACGATATTTTCAGTTTAACATACAAAGTTCAACACTTAACTTGAGGGGGGGAAAGGTGATTCCAAACATACCCCAACTACTCTTGGAGCGTTAAGGTCAGAATTGCCAATATTTTCAGTTTAAAATACAAAGTTCAACACTTAACTTGAGGGGAAAAAGCTGTATCTTTCGACAAAGTCAAAGTTTGACGTAAATGATGATAAATAAGTTTATGATATATATATATATATAAACTAGTGGCAAAAGTACTTCCTTATATCCTTAATATAAGATATAATAATTTCAGTCCTAAATATAAGACATGATTTTCATATTTATCAATATTTTTTTAATTTACTCATATTGATGCTCCCTCAACAATAATCAAAGATGAAAATGAGTGAGGGATGATTACAGAAGATGACTAAAGTATTTTAGAAAATATATGTTATATTAACTAACTTAACTAACTTTTTTAATATAATCAAATTAAGTAAATACGCCTCATAGTAAAGATTGGAGGAACTAATATATACACCTTCCAATGTGAGCATGTAATTTGTATTCGGAACGGGAATGGGTTTCCTTGCTCGTCCAAAGGACGAGCGTAAAGCGCTCATCCCTTTGGGGCCAAAATATGGCCGCTTTAGATCGATTTGGACGATTCAGATTTCATTTTTTATAAAAAATATTTCAGTATCAGTCAATAGCCTGAAGTATTTTTTTTATTATCTGGATGGTTCAGATTATTATTAATATTTTTTTTTTCAAGATCATGAAATATTTTTTTTTCATTACTAGGCAATATCTTTAAGTATCTTTTTTAGTATCGTTAATACCCTGAGATATTTTTTCAAGATAAAAAAATATTTATTTCAGGGTATTGAAAAATATTTTATGATCTTAAAAAATTATTTTAAGATCTTGAAAAAATATTTTGAACTATAGATTGGTACTAAAAACAATATTTTAAGCTACTAACTGGTACCGCAAATTTTTTTATAAAAAATTTAAATTAAAAAATGAAATATGGACCGTCCAGATCTGAACAACCATATTTTGAACCCCAAGAGACGAGTGCTCCCTGCTCGTCCTTTGAAACCCGTTCCTAAGTGTGTATGGAATGGAGACAACCCCATTTGATGCAGATATATTTGCTTCTTGACCCATTTTAAGTTTGCCAGTGTAGTTTGAAAAGTAAGGAACCAAACAGTATGAGAATTTGCGGTCAATCTTAGAACCCAACTGTGAAACTAAAGACAAAGGTACAGCTCCTAGCCTCACAAGTCGAACCCTTGATTAAAAATGCCCCTGTATTGTTATGTGCACATCCAAACACTAACAAAGAATTTAGAAGGCTGACCTGTCATGATATTGAAATGAAAAATTGAGATAACTAACAATAAAGAATGAAGAACACAAAACGGAATACATTGGAGACAATAATATATATAAGCATTACTATAATTATAGGGCCAACAATATTTCTTAGAAATTAAAATTCTTGCAGATTCAGTTTGAATTATGAATATGATAACTCCTTGATTTATGAGCTAAATTATTATTATGATAACTCCTTGAATCATGAGGGGCAACTAATAATTTATAGATATAAAATATAAAATGTTGATGTTGAATTATAAAAGAGAGTGATAAAAATTATGATAGTAAAAAGATGTTGATAAATATAGATATTTATTATTGTCAAAGTAAATGAAATACGCTAACAGAGTTAATATAAATATAACTATTTTCTCAAACAACGGTTTCTTATGGAACGACTTAATAGTATTACTACGAGTATTATAGACGATGTAGATGCCAATGCCACTGTTCGTCACATAAATAGTTAAAAGTTAAGTCCAACCATTTCCCCATATTTCTTTATTTATTTGCAGGTAATAAAAAAATAGAATATGGAACTTATAATTTAATTATGAATGCATTTTTGTACTTAAAACATTAAATATTTGTTAAAATAATGCTAACCTAGCAATATTAATACTTGAATAAAGAAAATTAGAAATAGTTTGTTTTAATTTTGAAGAAAAGCACTCATAAATCGTTCTTATCCATGATCATCATTCATGTTCATGTGTGGTGGGAAGAGAATTCCTAAGAATTACATACAATAGCTGTGGAACATGTTACATGAGTAACTAAATGGGAATAAAACGAAAGATCAACTAATTTTTTTTGAAACAATATCTAAATGTCTCTTATAATAGGGAACTGATGAAGTATTGCATTTGTACACGCAGTATATCACTACCTACTAAAATAATTTATATATAATTCAATTATACATGTAGGTTAAATAATTCAACTTAAATAACTTTGAATTATTCGTGAGAATGGACAAGTCAATGGGACAATTTCTTATCCATATGATCTCACCTACAATCCCAACTAGGGTTGTTTCAGAAAATAATTAAATAAGTCATACATGCATTTGAAATTAATATTTCTTAATTAGTATTACGAAGAATAAGATGTCTGTAATTTTTTAAGATATACAGTGACTGCATAGTCGGTCGGTATATGTTAACATTATAAATGGAATTGCTTAAAGGTTCTGTTCTTTTTTTAAGTGAAGGTTCTGTTATATATTATTTTTCAAAATCTCAATTATATATAATATTTTTATACAGCATTAAATCCTAGCCATTAAAACTTAATTTAGTAGTGGAGAGACAATTGAGAGAGAAATCAATAGAGACGTTCCTCTTACGAATCATTGTTTTTTTAGGCAAAATTGTACTATGATGTTTAAAATTAATACTATATATATAATTTTATATTTTATATTATAATATTATGTTTTCATGTGCTTAGACATGAAGGAATGACAATGATGAAGCTTTAAGTGTTTATAACCCCTGTTATGTGATTGCAAAACATCTCGTCAATATAGTGCTATTAAGTTGTTAATGTTGCTCATGTAGTTGCCAAAGCTTTAAATGTTTATAACCTCTGTTATTCTAAAGTTGTTAATGTTGCTTATGTACTTTCTAATAACAGCTTTTTTCTACAGGGTGACAAAAAGATGGCGAGTATGTCTGGAAAGTATATATTATATTTCTTGCATATAGGCGGATAATTTCTAAATGGAGAAGAAGGTGATTTACAATATTTGGGGGGGGGGTGTTAGAACAAAAACTAGAAAAGAAGACACTACATATGAGGAGTTGAAAACAATTGTAGCATCAATTGTAAGTAAAGAAAGTAGAGTGACATGAAATTCACACTGACCTTTGTTGATACAACAAACCTTTGTGGACCTTGTAGATGATGATGGAGTAGAAAATTTTATTAAATTCAATGGAGAAAGTGATCGTGTGTATGTAGGAGAGAATGTGGATGACAATACATAACCAACAAGGGATGGTGCAAGAGAGGAACAACATGTGTAAGTTGAATTTGCTTTATGTAATTAATTCTTTTTTGTGGTTACTTGTTGACATGTAACTTGTCACTAGTTTCTCTAAAAATGTCATTGGTTTCCATGTAACTTGTCACTAGTTAATATAAACTTGTCAATGGTTGTCATGTAACTTATCATTGGTTGTTCTAAACTTGTCATTGGTTTCATATAACTTGTTATTGGTTACCTTAAACTTGTCATTAGTTTCCATGTACCTCCTCATTGGTTGCTCTAAACTTGTCATTAGTTTCCATGTAACTCTCTCTCTCTCTCTCTCTCTCTCTCTCTCTCTCTGATTGTTCTCTTCCTTTTTTTTCACTCCAAACCCTCGTTCCAGATCCTCGCTTCGTCTGCTCATTCCAAATCCTTTTTTTTCACCTTGAGTCCGGCTCGTTTCAGATCCACAGCTTCGTCTGCTTTGTCTCCCACCGTTGATCTTCGTCTGCTTTGTCTTCCACCATTGATCTTTGTCTGCTCTGTCTTCCATCGTTGAGTCCGGCAGCTAAGACTCTCTGTCGTCTGCTCTGTCTTCCACTGTTGAGTCCGGCAGCTAAGGCTCTTTGTTGTCTGCTCTGTCTTCGATACGTGGTGGTTGTTGGAGGACTTGCAACGGTGAAGGCGTGATTGGATCATCAGTAGGTTGTGGAATGGTGTGGTGAACTCCACTTTGCCTCAATTTTCTTCTCTCCCTCAACTAAACTCTCATTTGTTCCTCTCCCTCATCAAATCAGAAACCTGTGAGAATCCATTATCGAAGACGTAGAGCCTTCGTTATCACTATGGTGAGTTCCTAATTTTGTTTACCGCTTAAAATATTTTTAGTTGAAATTTAATCAGCATATATCGGATTTGGACCTTGTTCTCTGGTTACGCATACGATTAAGATTTTCCATTTTGGTAACTTCATTCATGCACATTGAAGGCCATACTTTATACGGGTGAATACATGTGAAAAGTAATGGATTGGACTTGACGAGCAAATGTTCGATGAAATGCTTGAAAGAGATGTTTTCTTATATTGTTATCGTCTTAGTTGCCCATACTTTATAATAGTTTTTATTTCTGTGAAAGCCGTAATTTATTGCAGTTCACACTCTGAACTTGTAGCTTTGTTGATTCGGCCATTGAAGGAGATAACAATGACTTTCACTTATATATATTATATAAAAATTTTGTTAGCAGACTGTACTTATTGGAAACTTTTATCTAATTAAGAGAATGCAATTGGTTGGATTACTTGTATATGCTGTTGAATTGGAAACTTTTATTTGATCTACTTATTGGAAACTTTTATCTAATTAAGAGTATGCAATTGGTTGGATTACTTGTATATGCTGTTGAATTGGATTACTTATTGAGCTCTCATATGATCTATTAAAAGAGGGAGAAGAACAGAAACTTTTAATTTCATGGCATTGTATATTACTTGTATATGCTGTTGAATTGGTTGGAGGATTGCAATTATGCTCTACATCTTTTCAAGTTTTAGAATTGCATGAGAAGTTGATTAAAACAATTTCTGCATCAATCTTTCAGTGGATGACTTAAGAGCAAATACAGAGTATTTAAAGTTGATTGAGGAGAAAAATTACACAACTGAGCAAAATAAAAAGCTGCAGCAATAATTGGAATGTAATTATACAGACAACCTTTTACAGCTTTCTGGCATGCTTTGAAAGTTTCTATAGGTTTATTAATAGTTTATCCCATTGATGGGAAACATGAGCACAACTGGCATACATTGTATGGAGCATGATCTGATTTTTTGTTTGCTTGTTAGAGTTGATTTGTCAATGTGTACATTCTGATATAGCTTGGTAGGGTGCATCTAGGAAATATATGATTGTGATTAAAACGGTGATTAATTTCATTACTTCTTTTTCTTTGTTGTTCATTGGTAAATGCCTATTGATTTTGTTGTGCTTCGATGCACTAAAATTAGAACATCCTGAGTTCAATTGCTCTGTCCCCACCTTCCATTTATTATAATTCTTCATTCTTTGATTTCTTGTGGTCGAGTTGCTTTAGAATTGGAAATCATAGATTCAGTTGCTTAGTGTCTCTGTATGAAAAAATATACAATGTTATAGGTTTCGATAGAGGAAGCATTGAGATGAGCTAGCTTAGTGTCCCTAATCTTGTCAAACTTTTTTTCTTCTAGAAAATGTCAACGATACAATCTTATTTCAAACGTCTAAAACCCACAAATATAGAACTCGAATCTCAAAGTGAGCAACTTTCAAACAGTATTTTAGTTCCAAATGTCCAAGAATCCTACCAACCACCACAAGCATCTCAATTTTAAAGTTTTCAATCACCACCTCAAGCAAAAGTTAATATAGAAAATCTTGAAGTAGATCCGGGAAAAGACCTTCAATTTATTCAATGACATCAAATCCTATAGAAAGAGAGGATATTCTGAGAGCTTATTTTCTCAAGAGGCCAACTCAACCAATTCTTAAACCATTCCCTCAAACGGAACTGTATGAAAAAATGCGTAGATTCAATCCTAAGTGGTATGAAGAATTTGGTTCTTGGTTGGAGTATAGTGTATCAAAAGATGCATGTTTTTGCTTGTATTGTTATCTACTTGATATGGAGGTTGGAGGTAGTGGTTCGACGCAGGATGCATTTGTCGGTGTGGGGTTCAAAAATTGGCATAAGAAGGATATAATCAAAGTTCATGTTGGAGATCATAAGAGCGTTCACAATAGATGTTTTCAAGCTTGTCAAGATTTGATGAAGCAAAATCAACATATTGATATTGCCTTTTCAAATATTTCAGATACTATTGCACAATCACTAAAAGCAATGATTGATGGGCTATTTTCTAAACTTGGTTTAAGTTTGTCTAAATGTCGCGGTGAAGGCTATGATGGTGCTAGTAATATGCGGGGTGAATTCAAAGGGCTTAAGAGTTTAATTTTGGTAGACAACACATTCGCATTCTACATTCATTGTTTTGCTCATCAGTTACAATTGGTACTTGTGAAGGTTGCAAAACATCACAGAAAGATTCAAGAATTTTTTGACATGCTTCGAAAGATGGCTACCGTTATGGGGGGTTCATGCAAGCGGAAATAAATTCTTCAAATGAATCAGTATGAGCTAATAGTTGAAAGACTTGCTCGCGGTGAAATGCCAACTGGAAAAGGTTTAAATCAAGAGACAACCTTAAATCGACCTGAAGACACTCGTTGGGGGTTCCCATTTTGGTACGGTTACAAGTGTTATTTCATTATTTTCTCCAATAATTTCTTTGATGAAAATTATTGAAGATGAGCTGAAAAATGATGCTGCAAGAACCGATGTAGATTGCATTTTGTATGCCATGGAGGTTTTTTGAATTTGCATTCTTGTTGCATCTTATGAAATTGATCTTGGGGATTTCTTATGAGTTGTCACAAGCACTATAAAGAAAAGATCAAGACCTTTTAAATGCAATTGGTTTAGTGAAAGTAGTCAAGTCTCGTTTACAAGAGGTGAGAGATAATGGTTTTAATGAATTGCTTCAAGAAACAAACATTTTTGCCAATAAATATGATATTGACATTCCAAATATTAATGATGTTTATTGTCCTAAAGGGCGATCGAGACAGAGATTGGAATCATTCACATTCTTCCACTACTTTAAGGTGGAGTTATTTAATACAGTGATAGATACTCATGTTCAAGAGTTGGATGATCGATTTGATAATGTCAATACCAAGTTGCTTGAGTGTTTGAGTTGTCTTGATCCTCGTGATTCATTTGCTAATTTTAACAAAGAAAAGTTGATTGAGTTTGCTAGATTCTATCCTTTGGAGTTTGATGAGCTTGCAGATATTCCTTTTTTTCTTCAAGTCTCGGCAATTTTATTGTTGATGTAAGAGCTGATTCTGATATTGTCAATTTGCAAACAATTTCTGACCTTGCTTTAAAGTTGGTAGCAACTGCTTGTGTTGAGCAGGTTTTTTCTGCAATGACTTTTGTTAAGGATAAGTTGCGCAATCGGATAAGTGATAATTGGTTTAACTCATGCATGCTAACTTATGTTGAACGTGATATACTTGATGAGATTGATGATGAAGATATAATGCAATATTTTCAAGGAATGAAGAATCGAATAATGCTTTTGTAATCATTTTGTTGTAATAGCTTAGTTGACTCTTGATTATAAAACATATTTAAGTTTTAATCTTTACTACATTTTGAACTTCATTGTTAAACTCACTTCACTTGTGTCTTTCTTCTTCTCTTCATGGTGATTGTTTAAGTGTTGTGCTTCAATCTTGAATTAGACTTTACAACTTACGATTTCATCCAAAGAAACAAATCAAGTTAGTGTCTATTTGTTATTTACATTGAGGACAATGTAAAGATTAAGTGTTGGGGAGGGATTGCTATAGTTACAATGTTTTGGTTCATGAAATTTGAGAAAACTTGAAAAAAAATTTGAACTTGGGAATTGGTTTTGTGAAGTGGTTAATGGACCTCTATTTTTACTTTCCTAATGCAACTCATTAGCATGTTTTTATGAAAATTTAAATGCATGATGATTGTGAAAGTCAAGCATTTCCATGTATGATTGCATTAAGCTTGAGTAATCTGTTTGCTTGATTCAATTGAGTGATAGGAGTGTCTTTAATGCAATTTTATTAATTTGAATGCCTAGCTTGATTTTAGAAAGTTGATATGGTAGAGAAAAACCTTTTTAGAAGATTCTTGAGCCTCGACTCTATTTTCTCATCATGTGTATGTATTCACCGATTCTCTAGTTAATCTTTAGAACTTGTCTAGGTTATTTTTTTCAAAGCTACATTAATGCCTTGGCTTTGTAGTATGATAGGGGTATTCATTTCTAAACCCATTGACCCGATCACAAACTATTATCATTTACCTTTGTTTACCCCATTGAGCCCTTCACTTTCGTTTCTATTTCACTATACAAATGCTATGTTTGCATCCTTTATCAAGTTCTTCCTAGCAATATGATAAAAAAAAAAGTACTATTGTGTAGGTGAAAAAGAAAAGTTCCATGTGAATAATCAAAAGGAAAATTGAAAAGGAAAAAAAGAGAAACAAATAAGGCAATATGCAAAAGATGTGAATTATGTATAGTTGAACAGTGCTAAGGGATCTATCAATTTATTTGGTGCAAGCACAATGTTTTGTTACATTTTCCATCTAGTTAGTCTTTTCAACATTATAACCCTTAGAAGTCCCCTTGATTATGGATTCATATCAAACCAGTAGTAGAGATAGCAGAACTTTCACAATCTTATGGTAGATGCTATAATAGGTGAATTGAGTGAAATTCCTTATGATTTAAGAGATGAGAGAAACACTTATTCCCTTATGAGCTCAATCATGTCTATCTTTCTTGGTTTTGTTATGTGTTCAAGTTGGTTTCTTTGCTTAAAAAAAATATCTCTGAGCTTGGATTGATTTAGGATTGTGGTTGTTCAACCTTTATGTATTTGCATTTTGAATGACTTAATGATTGCAACATTAATGGCCGTATTTTTGAAGACTTTGGTTTTAATTTGCCCAACAGTGTAAAAGGCTAAGTGTGGGGGAATTGATAAAAAAGTTAAAGTGCAGATTAGCCAACAAAGTTTTACGCTAGGAGCACTTAACACAAATAAGTTTTAAATGGGGCTAAATTACCAATCAACAATTAAAAATGGAGTAACTAGAACAATGACGTTAAAATGATAGACTTTGACTGTTAAATAGTTAGTAGGGGGAAAAGTTTGACTTGAATTGTTGACGTGTCGGACAGCAAACGATGATATGGTATACACATGTAAGGAAAAAAAAAAGCCATCAAGCATCGAAGAGGCTTGTAGATTTAATTCTTGGTTGTCATTCATGATCTTTCTTAGGCTAAGGTCGTTCGACTTTGATCTTCCTTTCCCAGTGTTGCCTTAGCCCGATTCTAGGTGTTAGCACCTATTTTAAATTTCTTTAATTCTCCTTTGTTTGTTGAGTTGTTCCAAAGAAACTTGGTCAACCAGCTTTTAGAACAGCTTCGACAAGTGGCTCTGGAGCATTTGAATTGTCTGGCTATGTTGGGATGAGATGAGAGAGAAGAAGAAATTCTTGATCTATTGATGCTTTTGCTCCGACGAATCCAGGTAGGGGCAGACATGGTAGCTGTAATACCCGGATTTTAGCAAATCTGGAATTTCTGAGATAAAGGAAAATTAATAAATATTTTAATGAAGTAAATTTATGAGATAAAACTGTTATAGAAAATTGTTATAATTATAGAGTAAATTATCAAAAAAGTTACGAAAAAAATCGATGGCGAATGTAATGAAAATGATATCATGGTGATAAAAACGTCTAAAAACATTATGATAAATACTGAAAGATCATGAAAAATTATGAGAAAATTATGGGAGTATTATCTTTAATTATGAGAATTTAATAAATTATTTCAGAGGAAATAACATGAAGAAAAGTTTAAAAGCATTTCGTAACCATAAAGTAACTTTGATGGGGTAAACATTGTTAATATTTTACAAAAGATATAAAATGACAATGTCAAGATAAAAGTTTGTAAGATAACAATATACTGTAAAATTGGTAAAGATAAATATATGAAGAAACCTGATCCTAAAAAGATCACTAAACGAAGAAATTAGGTCTGATTAAGCCCTAACGAAGGTAGGGGTAAAACGGGAATTTTTGGTAAAAAATATTATATTTTTTAAAAATGGAAAAAATTATGGAAAAATAATTAAAACTGAATTTTAAAATTAAGGGGTCGAAATTCTTAATATTTTTAATTAAAAAGAATTGTTTAAATAATTAAAATGATAATTAGAATAAAATGCGGTGAGTCACCTTTTATAAAGGCCAGGGGAAAAGTCGAAATAAATTCTACGGGTAAACCAGAGGTAAAAGTCTTTTCAGACTGATCAAATTAAGTACAAGTGAAATTCTACACGAAGAAAGAATTTACCAGACGTCGATTCCGCAACCGAAAACCCTAATTCCTAATAAGACGAAAAGCTGATCAGATAGAGTAGAGCCAGACAGGCAAAGTGAGAACCTATAGAAACAATTGCATGTTTTCAAACACGGTATTAAGTTAGGCAACAACTACACATTTTACGATTCAGCGAATTATTGTCCAGAAGTTGGTTCTATCAGAAACGATTTAGAATCGGACGCGTTTGTCCGAATATCTTCCGACGTCTTAGGGAAAATACCTGGATATGATCAAAAAGAGGATCAAAATAGATAATATGAAGGAGGATGAAAAGATCTCCAAAGTTACATGCCTGGATTTTTGAGTTTCGCGAAATCGCTAAAACGGACACCGATCGGTAGCTTTATCGGCCGGAGGTTATAAAGCAAGAGCCATCATGGATGACAACTCATCCATTGACTTTAGGGCTCTTAGATGTCGATCTTGACCATGGATGGCCAAGAGTGTTTTGTCCTCAAAAATGCGATCCAACGGCCGGAATCCGATCTGAAGACTTTTGTGGAAATTCCCACCTTGTCCCTATTTTTCCCTATAAATAGCAAGCTCTCTTGCTCTCATTCTTCACACCTCCTCTTCTCTCTACCTTGGCCGAAACTTAGAGAGAGAAGCTCTGCCAAAGTTGTGCCTTAGCTCCGAGTAAGTTCTTCTGTCCTTAGCTTTTAGTTTTCGTAGTTCTTTCGGTAGTTATAGTAGAACTGTTGTTTTGATCTAGGAAGTTTCAGAATATATTCCTATGCTTTTTTTTAGGCCTCTTTGCATTGAAAGATGCCTGACGAGGTAAAAACATAGTGGGGATAATTTTGAAATGGAATAAGGTCAAAGTAACGAAGTTCTGGCAAAATTCCGCCAAATTAGAGGTAGAAGGGCAAAATGGTAATTTTTACCTAAAATGCCAGTTATGATTTCAAATCACTAATGAAAGTGATATTACTCTGATAGGGCATCGAAACTCGATTTGCTGCCGTTCTGCCGCCCGACGTGCGGTGAACATTTCACGTTTTTCCGTAAAAAGTACGTTTTCCGCGAAGTACCTAACGTCGTCAACGAAGGTACGGACGCGTCTTTGTAACACTAATCTTGTACTTGCTTAAATGCATATATGTGATAGATACGTTCGTAGACCGATATACAGACAGTTTTACACGGGTTATAGTCATGATAACGCCGTATGTTTTTCTAGCGCGAGAACACGAGTGGTATCGTGGCACCGGTGAATAGTGCAAGCTGTTATTGTTGTTTTACATTGTGGGGCTTTACATACTTTGCGTAATGCTTATGTTTTGTCGGCATAATGATCATGCATCTCGCTGTATGCTTATGTAGTGATATCTTGTTGTATTGTCTAGAATATCTCGTTATCCGTATCTTTGTATTGTTTGGGTTTGAGATTAACCGTTACCTGAGATTCAATGCGGTAAATTGAATCTCAACTATAGCTTCAGGATCCGGAGGAATACAGATCGAAGATCGAGGCAAGCAGCAGTAGACGTGCAGCCATAGACTTATTTATCTTTACCGCTTTCAGTTATTCACTTTCAAACTCTAGGATTAATGTAATCATTACAATGTTACACTGTGGTTGATGTTTGTTATGAATCAGTTACTCTTTCGCTCCAATGCTCTACTCTGATTACTCTGCTTGAAATATTTGGAAACGTTTTAAAAAAAAAATTCCGCCGTTTTCAAATGGGATGTTACAGTAGCCACCGGTGGATGGCATGTAAGTTCTGATGAAGATGTCGTGCTTCTCAACTTTCGATGTGTCAAAAAGGACGGAGAAGCTAGCAACGTTGAGGACGGGGACAACTCTCGGATCGGAGGCGTTGAAAGGGTCGGGCGGCATGTTGGTTCGGAACACAATGAAGTTTTACTTCTAGATCCGAAAGGAGAAGAATTTTTCACGGCCTCGAAAGATAATGAATTGGACTTAGCGCAAGATCTACCTCTACAATATCATTTATGAGAAAGCTAAAATAGTTAAAATGACTTTTATTAAAAAGTTGAGGCATTTCTTATTTTATCACAGTCATCTCTATTGTAGTATTACATTTGTGAGTTCCTAAATTTTTCTGTAGACCTTCCACCTGCATCTTCCGATCGATTATGGCAAAGATGTAGCCATCGAAGTCCGCTTTTTCAAATCACCTTTCCCTCCTTGATCATGTAATCTACAGTTTTAGCCTCCAATTATTAACCTCCTTGTTCAAATCTGTTTACCACTCTCACCTCCGAGGTCTTATCTCTTCAATACTCCCACTAGCCACCTGGACAACATTCAGTTCATACCAAACGGCCATTAACATGATTTTTACGTTATTGTGTTAGTTACCCCATTTTTTAATTGTTGATTGGTAATTTTGCCTCATTTAAAACTTATTTTTTCTAGGTGCTCTTAGCGTAAAACTTTGTTGGCTAATATGCACCTTAACTTTTGATAAAACCCTATTTTTGTTATATTCCATATTTTATTTGAGGTTTTTGTCATAATAATTGAGCTTAAAATGTCTCTTTTTTTTTTATTAATTGTTATAAGCTTAAAAATGGAAGAAATGTCATATATTTTATGATTTTCCTTAATTGATTAATTTTTGGAATAGAAGGTATTACATTTTTGGTTTATTTTCTTTGCAGATCAATTTGGATGGCATAGTTATAAAACTTCCTCTCATAGAAGGGGTATGCTCGAACCGGGCTTGACAGACTCGAGAAGCCTCCCCTAAAATAGGTTCCGGTAGAGGATTGGGAAGGTTACTAATCTTTCTTTCGGTGGAAAGCTTTCCAAAAAGCCTACCGTACTTGAAGTCTACCCGGTATTCTTGCCCAAAGAGTACTTTTAATAGGGTGTTGGCGTAGGCCGTTCCCGTTTCCCCAGCGGAGGCATAGGCGGACACAGGGGGCTAGGGGTGGCCCCCACCCCCCTAATTTTTTTTTTTTTTTTATAAAAAATACAAATATCAGTCCCAATTCCCACTGGCTACTGACCCTATGTTCATTGCCGAAATCCACATGTAGAGGTGGGGCCTATGTTTTCAATATAAACATCTTCCGAAATCTCCACTGACGTTTATATGGGAATGATGTTTATATCTTTTGCTTGTCAAAAAATACAGAGTTTTAAAATTTATCAACTACATCTAAATTATGTTAAGCGTTAATAAGAATTAAAAAGTTTATCATTTACCCTTTTATTGATAGAGTAATTAGACTTATACTTATTCTTTTATTCTTCTAGTTTCTACAATAACTACTGAAAGATCTTTCTTGCTATGAAGATAATCAAGAACAAACTTTGAAATAGAATGAAGGACCAATGTCTTGATGATTTTTTGGTTACATACATTGAAAAATAAATAAATTATTTTAAGTTTTAGCGTAGATGAGTTTAACAATATAAAAACATGTAGGATAAGAGTCAAGTGAAATAATATTAATTTATGTAATATTTTTTTTTTTCAATTTTTTGTATATTAAGTATGTATTGTATGTCAAGTATTTTTATTTATGATGTGAAGATTTCTTATTTTTGCACCTCACTAAAATTCCTAGGTCCGCCACTGAGCGGAGGTGATGTACCTCCCCCTCCTCTGAAACTCATCAAAGACCCACACATATCATAGTAGTTGTCTGCCTCAGTGAAATCATTCCTTCTGGAGCTAGCAAAATATATGCGCAAGACCAGGCCAGACCCTCGCTAGGAAGCTAAAAATCAGGGTTTTCAACGTGCTTTTGACCAAGGAATTAAAATGAAAGATTCGAAAGTTTTGTGGAGGGATAAACCTGAAAAATAAATACTGTTGTGGGTATAATATAATTTGTAAACTTTTTGAGCCCTTTCTGTAACATTTTCAGGCCCTTCGCTTCATTATTTTGCAATTTCCATAAATTCTGGGTATCTTTCTGTAATTTTCTCCAAACGAATCTGCAAAGAAAATAAACCTAAAATGTAATAATTTCTATTCCATAAATTAATCAATTAAGGAAAATCATCAAATATATGACATTTTTGCCCTTTTTTACCTTAATTTCATATAAACATCGTTAATCACAATTAATCACCAAAGAAACATTTTAAGCTCAATTATTATGGCAAAAACCCCAAATAAAATATTATGAAAGGGGTTGCTGCGGACACAAAGACGGCAATTGCTCCTGGCCATAAGCTTAAGGAGATTGAGGCAGAGGCAGATCTACTTCAGGGTGATTTAAGTGGATTTTTAATTTGAAGGATATGTGACTACGTACTCTGGATTTTTTAGGTGAATTTTTATGCCGTATATATCTCTATTTATTTTACAATTTCAGATCATATTTACTTTTCACTTAATATTAAATAACGCTTAACAGTGGAAAACATACTTTTACTCCATTAACCTCCTCTATATCAGTTCAAATGGTTTATAGAAACAATTCTTCCTTGCCTGATGCAGGACCGTCAGAAACTAATGAAGAATATGAAGATGTTTAGTGAACAAGGAAGTGATATGATGAAGAAGATGTTTAGTGAACTAAGCAAGAGTAAGGAGAAGATGTTTGGTGAACTAAGGAATGATATGGGGAATATGCGTAGGGATATGACGCCGATGCACAGTGAACCAAAGTCGACGCAGATGAGCAGTGAACCAAAGTCTGTTGTTTGTATATAGTTGTCAACTTTGATAAACTTCTCTGCTTGCTTGTACTTATTTTCTGGGGGAAAAGTTTCAAAGTAGGAACTTTTACAAAAAATTGTACCCAATTAGAGCACTTTCAAAAAAAAAAATTACCAAACTAATGCGGTCAACTAACCGTCAGTTGACTAACGCCACTTAAAAGTGGCGGCAATTATTTAAAAAAAATATATTTAAAATTATAAATAATAATTCTAATTAATTATAAATAATAAAAAGAGTAAATAATAATTTTAATTAATAATTAGTGAATTAATAAAAATATTTTGTGAAATATGTTGTATATTATTATTTATAAAGTACCCTAAGATAGATAAGATAAGCTTAAATAGAGAATAATAATTAGCCAAATAATTAATTCACTAATTAATTAGTGACTTAATAATGTATTATGTTATTGTAAATTTTTATTAGTCAAATGGATGATCCACGTGCCCGCAATTATATATATTATTGACGCCACTTAAAAGTGGCGTCAGTCAACTGACGCGATTGACTGCATTAGTTTGGTAATTTTTTTTTGAAAGTGCTCTAATTCGGTACAATTTTTTTGTAAAAGTTCATACTTTGGTGCTTTTCCCTATTTTCTGATGTTATGATTTTTAATTAGCAATCATATTGGTTGTGATGTAGAGATGACGGGGATGAACACAATGCTAAGTTAAATGAAGAAAGTCAAGATTTTCTAGCAGAGATGGAAGCCATAGGAAAAGAAATTAAAAGCTTTTCCGCACATGGTGGCTTGATTAGTTTGATGGGATGGGAGAAGGACTTTTATCAAATTGTCATTAATATATATATATATATATATATATATATTTTATTGAGAGTACAATTGTGAATATTGAAAAAAAATTATGACCAATTCGGTAAAAAAAAAAAAAAGTAAAAACTTACCCACCTCTCCCCACAAACCAGAGGTAAGCATAGTGTAATGAACTGATACTGAGTGTTACGGACTCATATTGGGCCAGTCAATCACCCGGCCTAACAAGAGGGCTTGCAGTAAAGCACCCATTTAGTCAGGTAAATGGTTCACCATTACTACTCCATCGTGTCGGTTATGTGCGGGGTGACCGCATGTGTAGTGGAGCGGAGTATGCGAACGTGGGAGGCGCATAATGGCCGATGGATAGACGCATTTGCATGGGAGTGAAACCCTAGGTAATCCCTATAAATAGGAGATTATCCACCAGGTGCACTCTGGACTCTCTCTATTTCCATTATTTACCATTCAGTCACACCGTGCACACACACCACCCCTCTGGCGAAACGCCTCACCTGTGTAGCACTGTGATCTGAGCTCTCTCGTTGGTATCTTCCCCGTAGATATCACCGAGCAGAAGCCCTCTCCTTAATACTCGCCACTAGAGTATCATCGAAAGGCCCACTGATCCGATATTAACCATTCCTAGCTCATTGGAGCTAGACATCTGTGTTCTACACCAGAACATTGGCACCGACCGTGGGGACCATAAACTTTGATTCCCATACCATATTAAACCACTACCGACCACTGAGGATGGCCACGAGCACCAGAAGCCGTAGTTAGGCACCTCGGCAGGGCCAACTACCGGAGGAACCTCAGCAGCGCTCACAGCAGGAGCGCGTAATATAGTATTCCGACTCAGTTGTTCCAAACCCCAACCATGTAACCGTGGTGACTGAGGGCTAAACTGAGGACACGGCACATTCTCCTCACCCGAGTTTAGTTGCTCAGCAAGGGCAGCCACGGGTTCAACATGTGAACCTCCCTCCCCCTACGCGTGAATTCCAAGAGGAGCACCCCGGCACCGGGGTGTTGCATAAGACGATGGATTCATTGATCCAATGAATGGAGAATATGGAAACTCGTCAACGAGTTCAGAGAGAGGAAGATATCCAACTTGTCCAGGAAAACCTAGACCTCCGAAATGTTGTTTGGCGGCAAGAAGAGCAGAAGCGGATATGGCAAGATTGGGAAGAGCGTGTAGGGCAAAAGGGGAAGCAGGTGGAAGCTACAAGGCGTGATGGTGCCGGTACAAGTCGGGTCATGACCCCGACATCGGTACACACCAACGAAGAAGAACCTAGCGAAAACCACGAGGAGGAAAATCTAGTCGGTCATCACCGAGATAAGATCACGGAGGAGGACCGCCGGGAGATTTTATCTCTAAAGGAACGAATAAGGATACTGGAAGATCCTACTCAACCTTCTGCCCGAGATATCGGAAAGCCCAGCCAGGCTAGCGATATGACGGCCACCGAAATGAACGAGGGCGCCCGCCGACTTGCTGAAGTCGATTTGTCTAGGGCAAAAGGAAAGCATTCGATGGAGAACTCGGGCTTGAACAAGCATGAGATAACTCCCCCGTCATTCAGCATGCCTAAGACGGCTGAGGAAAGGCATTGCAGAGATAGCATTCTCGCACCGCCGAAAGAAATTATGGCCGCTACTTACCCCAAAGGCTTGGATTCTCGGGAATTGCCAAAGTACAATGTGAGTCAGGACCCGTTGAACCATCTGAATAACTTCAAAATGGAGATCGGGGTGAAAGGGATTGTTAGGCCCGTAATTCCTCGGTTATTCGCAGGAACCCTCCAGGGAGCTGCTCAGACCTGGTTTCATTCTTTGCCGTTGCAGTCCATCCATGATATGAAAACCATGGAGCACAAGTTTTTGCTCAATTTTGCAACAAGCAGGAAGCAGCCAAAAATTGAGTTTCAACTGGATCAAGTCAAACAGCTGCCTACGGAAACCTTACAAAAGTACTTGGATCGTTTCAAAGACACCGCCCTCCAGGTGCTCGGGTTGAAGGAGAATGTGCATCTACACTGTGTGATAGCCGGCCTTGTTAGTACATCCCGGCTCAAGAAATCGGTGATGAAGAACCATCCTCAAACTTTGGCCGACTTCTAAGATCGGTCAAAAACATACTTGGAGTTAGAACAGATGGAGATGATGAGCCAAGTGCCAAGGGAGAGGGGTAAGAGCCCACCTCCCAAGGCCAGAGAGCAGTATAGCGGTCGTAAACAGGAATCTTGCAGGCGTGGCGGAGAGAAAAGACCAAGAGGAAGCAAACTTGAAGGAAGATTTGAAAAGTACACGCCGCTGAAGGTGTCGCAGGCTGAGATCTGGAAAGAGGTGTCGGCAACCGAAATGAAAAAGGTTGAACGACCCCGGCCAATCCGAAGAGACGCTAATCTGGATAAGTCCCGATACTGTGAGTTTCATGATCAGCACGGCCACACGACAGACAGCTGTTGGGATCTAAGAGATGCCGTAGAAAAGTTTGTCCGTGAAGGAAAACTCCGTCGATTCGTCATTCAGACACAGGGGCGACAGAATAAAAAGCGCCAGGGGGGCGCAGCAAGAGCCCACCCTCAGAGAAGAAAAGGTGTGAGCAAAGAAAGAAAGAACCAGACAGTGGTGACGAGTTCCCGGACTCCAAGTATGATTGCAATGTGATTAGTGGAGGCTTCGGAGGCGGGGGGATTCGGTGAGTCAGCGGAAGAAATATTTGAGGGAGGTCCTCTCAATCAGAGATCGCCCGGACTTCAAGAAGGATGCTACAAAACCCGAACCCCCGGTCCTAAGTTTTACCCGAAAGACTTAGAAGATGTACCGCCAGGTCACCACGACGGGTCGGTCATCACGGGAACTATGGTCAACTGTTCTATGAAGAAGATTTTCATTGATAATGGGAGTGCTGTAGACATCATCCTATGGGACGCATTCAAACGAATGCGATTTGACCCAGAGGATTTGAAACCCTGCAAAACGACTTTGACCGGGTTCAATGGTCGTGACACATGCCCCAAGGGTTATATCGGTTTGAAATTGACATTGGGGACGAAGGAAGCGTTCAAGTCTGAGCGTGTCAGATTCATTGTAGCTGATTTTCCTTCCTCGTACAACATAATCCTGGGAAGTCCTACCATCCATAATTGGGACATGCTGGTATCCACAAAACACCAAAAGCTAAAATTGGTTAATAGAAGGAATCAGGTCGTCACGGTTAGGGGTTACCAGAAAAATTCCCGGCAGTGTTACTTTGACACAGTCAAGGAAAGTAAGGCCGATCCAGCATCTCGGACGGGAAAGAGCAAGGCGTCCAAAAAAGAGGATAAAGGAAAGTCGGTCAATCTCGTGGAACTGGATTTGCGCGAGGAAGAAAAAATGCGAAGAACGAAGCCAGATGGGGAGTTAGAGGACTTTGCCCTAGGAGCCAATCCCGGGCAAAATACCAGAATCGGGAGGAATTTAGCTGCGGAGATCCGAGCAGAGCTCGAGGCTTGCTTGAGAAGCAACAAAGACGTCTTTGCCTGGCAACCATATGAGATTCTGGGAGTAGATTCCAGTGTATGCTGCCATAGGTTAGCAATTTGTCCGGAGTCAACCCCGATAGCCTAAAGGAAACGGAAAATCAGCGCGGACAGAAAAAAGGCCCTCGAGGCACATACTGACGAGTTGCTGGACGCCGACTTCATACGTGAAGTACAGTACACTACCTGGCTATCGAATGTCGTAATGGTGAAAAAGCCCAATGGAAAATGGCGGGTGTGTATCGACTACAAAGACCTTAACAAGGTTTGTCCGAAATATTCTTTCCCCATGCCAAGCATAGACCAACTAGTGGACAACTCATCTGGGTTCAAGCTGCTCTCCTTCATGGATGCGTACTCGGGTTATAACCAGATTCCCATGCATAAGGACGATCAGGAGAAAACATCGTTCATCACAGAAAAGGCCAACTACTGCTATAATGTCATGCCTTTTGGGCTGAAAAACGCGGGGGCCACATACCAGAGAATGATGAACCGAGTATTCGAAGACCAGTTGGGAAAAAACGTCGAGGTCTATATCGACGATATGATAGTTAAATATTCCCAGGCGGGAGATCATGTCCAAGATCTGCAACAAACGTTTGATAAAATGAGAAAACATCGGCCGCGTCTCAACCCGGTAAAATGTGCTTTTGGGGTACCGGCGGGGAAGTTCTTGGGCTTCCTGCTCACCCATAGGGGGATTGAGGCCAACCCGAATAAATGTCAGGCCGTTTTGGACATGCAACCACTGAAGAATAAAAAGGAAGTACAGCAGCTAACGGGAAGGTTGGCGGCTCTAACCAGGTTTTTGCCGAGGTCAGCCGAAAACTCTCTCCCATTCTTCAAGTTATTTAAGAAGGAGACATCGGGAGAATGGAACGCTGAATGTCAGGAAGCTTTTACGAAGATCAAACAATGTTTGTCAACTCCGCCGGTTTTGTCCCGTCCAAAGCCAGGAGTAAGCTTGATTTTGTACTTAGCTGTGGCAGAGGAGGCCGTCAGTGCCGCGTTGGTTAATGAGGGAAAGGAGGGCCAAACTCTGGTGTACTTTGTAAGTCGAGCTCTACAGGGATCCGAATTGAGGCACCAGAAACTAGAAAAAATGGCTTTTGCTCTACTCATGGCGGCAAGACGGCTACGCCCATACTTTCAAAGCCATACCATAGTGGTGCGCACCAATCAACCAATCCGGCAGATTCTCCATAAGCCAGACTTGGCGGGTCGAATGGCTAGCTGGGCTATAGAATTGTCCGAGTTCGATATAATTTATGAGGCTCGGCACGCCATAAAGTCACAAGCTTTAGCCGACTTTGTAATGGAGCTAACCCTTGTGAAGAACCCGGGTGAAGAGGACGGCCACAAAGACGACATAACTTGGAAATTGTTTGTCGATGGATCGTCGAACAAAAGAAGAAGCGGGGTCAGAATTATTATCGAAAGTCCAGAAGGCGTCTCCTGGGAGCACTCCCTCCGTTTTGATTTCACAACCTCAAATAACCAAGCGGAGTACGAGGCGCTCATCGTGGGATTACTACAGGCCAAAGAGAATGGGCCAAGAGAGTTCACGTATCCACTGATTCTCAATTGGTCGCATCTCAAATAGAGGGCAAGTACTAGGCCAAAGGCCCCTTGATGGTCAAATACCTGGGAAAGGTTAAGCAGTTGATGGCCGACTTCGACAACGTTACAGTGATACATATCCCAAAGGGAGAGAATATCAGGGCAAATGTTCTGTCAAAACTGGCAAGTACCAAGAGCCCCGGAAATCACCGCACGGTCGTTCAACAGAACCTGTTGCAACCAAGCTGTGTTATGCTAATCTCAGAAGCAAGCGACTGGCGGAAGCCAATCGCCAATTACCTGGAAAGAGGAATCCTCCCGGAAGACGCTGCGCCTGCAAGAAAGATATTAAGAACGTCAGCTTCATATACTATGAAAGATGATGAGTTATATCGGAAAGTTTTTCACTCTCCATTGATGAAATGCCTCGATTCGGCTAAGGCCGACTATGTGCTATCTGAGATTCATGAAGGAATAAATGGGCACCACATCGGTGCCAGGGCATTAGCACGGAAGGCGATGAGGGCCGGATACTTTTGGCCCACTATGGCGGAAGATTCCAAAGAGCATGTGCGTAGATGTAATAGTTGTCAAAAGCATGCTAACGTCATACGCACTCCCCCATCTGAATTGACGAGCATCTCGGCTCCCTAGCCGTTTTACAAATGGGGCATGGATCTGCTGGGCCCATTTAAGAGAGCTCCCGAACAGCTGCGCTGGCTTATTGTGGCGGTGGATTACTTCACCAAATGGATAGAGGCGGAACCGCTAGCGATAATCACTTCGGCGTGGGTGCAGAAATTTCTCAACCGAAATATCATATCCCGGTTCGGAATACCAGCCGAGATCGTGACGAACAACGGGACCCAGTTCACCGATAAGGTTTTCCAAGAAATGGTAGCCGACCTCCATATTAAACAGCATTTCGCCTCTGTTGAGCATCCACAATCCAACGACCAATCCGAAGCAGCTAACAAGGTCATCTTGGATGGATTGAAAAAGAGAATGGAGGATGCTGAGTCGAACTGGGTGAAGCAATTATATCCTGTCCTGTGGGGACACTGGACTACCATCCAGTCTGCGACGCACGAGACCCCTTTCAGATTAACCTATGGATGCGAGGCGATGATCCCAATCGAGATCGGTGAACCATCATGGAGGAGAATCAAGGCTCTACACGAAGAGGATGGGAATAACCGATCAATTGCAGTAGAGTTGGATCTTGTGGATGAAGTCAGAGTAACGACGCATTGCCGAGAGCTGGCTGCCAAGAAACTCATCGCCAATCGGTATAACCAGAAGGTTAGACCCCAGTCTTTTGCTGAAGGAGACCTCGTCCTACGCCGGGCCGACATAGGAAACAAGAACGACAGCCAGGGTAAGCTCGCTGCAAACTGGGAAGGTCCATACCGGATAACGGAAAATTTGGGCAAAGGGGCTTACAAGCTAGAAACGTTGAAGAAGAAGGCTGTAAAGCGGACATGGAATGCAGATAAGCTTAAGACCTGTTATAGTTGATAAGTTTTTTGTAATGCTTTATCTGATGCTTTCCTACGGGAAGTAATGTAGCAATGGCTTCGAAGCCAATCTTTTAATGAAGTTTGGGTCTAGAAACCCGTTTTCAGGAATTACATGACCGCGATACAATTACCAAAGCCAAACGCGCATCAATGCATGATCAAGAGACCAGTTTTCAAAAATCATGTCCAAATCAAGCATGTAGGAATCTGAGGTATTTTAACCCGGTTCCCGAGACCATGTCTAAAATCAAGCATGTAGGAATCTGAGGTTCGCAAACCCGTTTCCAAAAATCATGTAAACATGAAACAGGTAGGATTTTGAGGTATTTAAACCCATTTCCACAAATCCTGTCCAAATTAAGCATGAAGGAATCTGAGGTATCTAAACTCGTTCCCAAAGTCATGCTCAAAATAAAACATGTATGAGCCCAAGGTAAATAAACCCGTGGTTCAGAAATCATGTTCTCTTTAAACGCGTATAGGTTGATGGTTCGCTTTCTACAACCAAGTCCGCGAAAGGCATGCATAAATTCATGGTAAAAGACACCATTTTTCTGAAACCATGCCTACATTAAAACATGCAGGAGCCCCTGGTAAATAAACCCGTCTCCAAAAATCATTTTGAGCATGAATAAACGAATCCACGGTAACCAAACCGGTTTTCAAAGTTTATGTGAAAGCTACGACACATATGAATCCGTGGTAAGAAAACCCGATGCTGAGAGTCGTGACCGAGATAAAAGCATACAGATATCCGTGGTAAATAAACCCGATTTCGCAAATTATGCCCGAGGAAAAGCACGTGCAAACCGGATAAGTAAACCAGTATTCTCGTTAAGCGTGTATAGGTTCATGGTTGGCTAGCCAGCTTTCTATGAACACGTTTATGAAAGACATGCATGAATTCACGGTCGATTGACCGGTCTTCTAAAGTCATGCCTACCCTAAGAACATGGATGAATTTATGGTGTTCACACCAATTTTCAGAAATTATGTTCAATATACACATGGACGAACCCATGATGGGAGCACCAGTTCTCAAAATCTATGTGAGAGATAAATCATATATGGTTATCAAGTGCATATGAACTTGAAGTCGGAAAGCTAATCGATCGAGCAGAACTTGAAGTATGCTAAAACAACGCAGTTATATTCACAAGAGAGTCATCTAACTGTGCACAGATTTTAAAAGCCGGGAAACAACCACGGCAGCCAAAAATAAAAAGTCAGGATACAACCACGGCAGCAAAAAGTAAGGCCTCACAACGAAAGGACCTTAAAACAAACTTTCCTCACCAAAGTTGGGCGCGGGCCTAGGAGGAAGAGGGCGGAATTTGTTGTTCTTCTTCTTCATCTTCTTCCACGCCGAGAGGAATCAGTTGGCCTTTCTTGCCAACATAGGCCAAATGACTCAGCCCGGATGTGTTGAGAGTGATATCCAGGTTAAGAGCGCGAATCTGCGCCACGACGTTGTTAAAAGACTCTACGGCCGCATTAGCATATTCAGTAAGTTTTGATTTGGCCTGAGCGAGTTCACTTTCTTTTGCCGCAAGCAGAGCTTTATAGTGCTCGGCATCAGATTGCGCCTTCTCCACAGCTATGACGTCGTTGGAATAAAGATCCTCCAGACGGCGGATATCTAGCTCGACCTTGGCCAATTTCTCCTCGGCCTTAGACAAGTCGGTCTTAGAGGCCGCCAGTTCTTCTTTCATGGCCCCTTCCTTAGCTTTGAGGGGCTGTAACTCCTCCTGCTGTTTGTCCTTAATGGCCTGTAGGGACTGGAAATCCTTTTGCAGTTGGGCATGTATTGCCGCTAGGGCGTTCAGATCATCAGAGGCTTGATCCCTATCCTCGACGACTTTGGTCACCTCGGCATTTTGCTTCAGGGTTGCATTCTCCTTCTTCAAGGCAAATAGCTGAGCGTTGGCCAGCCCATATCTCACCTTAAGGAGTGCATAAGGTCGGATCAAGGAGATGGCTCTGTAGCCATGTAATTCCATCAAGGTTAACTTCTTCTTAGCGGCTTCAGTCAGTCCTGTGGAATCGTGAAGATGGGCGGGAGGGCATGTCATATCTAATACTTCTTGTGTTAGCCCTCGCTCCCACAAGACGCCTTCAGGAAGGTTGGCTACCATGATTTGGCCCATTAACAAGGTCAGAGCCGAGGTTGTTTGCGCCGAAGAAGATCCGGATGGAGTAGGCGAACCTTCTATGGCCGGCGTTGCGAAGGGCTCTGTGCTCTGAACAATTGGCTCTGTCAAAGTTTGTTTGCCTTTGGCTTTTTTGCGAGCAGCATCTCCTTCAGCATCCTGAGGCGCAGAGCGTTTTTGCGATGCGATCCCGGTGGAGGGACCTTGGGGGTCATTTTCTAGATTGATTGAAGTCTCCTTAGCATTCCCAGAACGGTTCTTGTATACATTCATGAACCCGGGTCTTCCCATAGCTCGGCCTGTGAAATAACATAAGGATATTAGTATAATCAAATTGATACGAAGAGCAAATTAGTGAATATATTAGCAATTTCCTACTTGTTGTGGGACGTCGCCTAACCAAGGGTGTGCTGGTATATTCAGCCGGATCCATGGGATTTTTCAAAGAGCCAGCAAGTTTCACAAGTTTTACTAGGGCTCTTTCCTCATCATCAGAGAAGCTTTTAGGCTGAGGAATGTAATCTTCCGGCTTAAGAGTATGATGGTGTACGGACCAGTATAAGGGAAGCCTTTCCTCGATTTCCCCAGTATCGGTCCTCAGCACAAACCAAGGTGCGTGGCCGAGATTGGCTTCAACCTTTATAAAGGCGGTTTTGAAGTTTTTCCATGATTCTCGGAAAGGCTTGAATAGTTTCCGATCGCGGATGCTTCGAAGAGTCGTCCATCCAAACAACTTTGTTGGGGCCTGAGCAAGAACATTTGTTTCCAAGGGAGAAAAGAAAGACATAAAAACGGGAACGGTGCAGGCAATGGATTTTTCTTCGCACAAACTCTCAAATGCAACGGCAAAGGCCCAGCCATTGGGATGTAGTTGTGAGGGGGCAAGGTGCAAATGATTCAATAATTCGATTTGAAAATTTGTAAAGGGAAGTTTCACACCCAAGAGAGTGATGACGTCCCAGTAAAGGAAAAAGAAGTGGGGATCTTTTTGTTGGAGGCGACCTGAGTCAACTAATTCACGGTCCAGGGGAAGCCAGATGGTGTATCCCTCACCATCCCTAAGCCCAGTTGAGAGAAGATCATCTCTGGTGAGGGTATTTTTAATTCGGGTAACCAAAGGATTTACAGCAGGAGTCAACCCGGATGGAACTTGAGACGGCGCAGACGCACTGGACTCGTCAGTCGCAGACTGGTCGGGTTGGTGTGAAGATGAAGCCATCTATACCTAAGAATAAAATAAGGAGGTAAAGATCAGAGAATGATATATACCTATGGCAATAGAACTATCTCGGTGAAAGCTTAAAGACGCGTGATCAAGAAGATTAAGGCCGGAAGAGGCCGGAGTAGCCAAAGGGACGAGGTTACATCGGCATTTATCTAATAATAAATCGGCATCCCTGTCACGTCCTTGCTGAGCTAAGTCAATGCTTTTGTAGCAGCACTCGTCACATGGTGTTGGACCCCGAGGTGGTAATCCCGGGGTAAGAAGGTGTTCTCTTGGACTCGGTTTTGACATTTCAGATAAGGTTGGCGGAAGGGAAATGGGGGACCTGCGAAAAGAAGACGGCAAAGTTTCAACGCTTCCCCCAGGTCTGCCTTTGCGAACATGGGAATGGCGGGATTTACTCCTATCAGTTTTCCCTTCAATAGAGGACAATTCCCAGAATGAGAGTTTTTTTTCGGTCCAGAGAGGTCTTCGATATGAATCTCTGGTCGTTTGGGGGACGAAGGGTCTTTGGGTTTAAAGACGTGCGGAAAGTTATGGGCCATTCTGGAGACCTAGAAAAGGCAGCAGATGCTAAGAACCCACCCAGAAACCCATCAAAAACCCAGCAATGCGTTCGAAAAACCTAGAAAGACGTTCAATAAAAATCGAACACTCATAAAATGACACCCAGAGAATTACCAAAACATTTCGTACCAGTTATCAGAAACATGCGAGGGTAAACAAACAAGAGAACAGTAACATTACCTGTGGAATCTCGAGGATTTGCAAAGAGGCTGCTAGAGTAGAATAGCACTTCGATAGGAGGCGTATTTTCTGAGAATAAGGAAAGGCGTGAGTGTAAAATGGTACAGTGAAGGGGAATATATAGACGTTGCAGATTTGAAAAGTCAGGGGTCGCGACATAATTGCTAAAGCCTGGAAAAACGCTGACTCTTCAAATGAAATGACGTGCGCATTTAATGCAAGCAAAAATCAAAGGCGATAGTATTGGCCAATCCGCAAGGGCGACGGTTGAGCACTAGAAGTGTGTCAGGACACGCGGCTAGCAGGTCAAGCCTTGTCAAAAATTGTTTGAAATTCAATTCAGTCCGTGCTAAGGGCGGTTAATTTTAAGTCAGCCCGAACTGGAGGGCGGTTTAGTCAAGACCCAACCCATATTGAAGAACGGTTAATTTTAACTCAGCCCAAAGCGGAGGGCAATATGCTCTGAGCCTTAGCGCGGGTCAGATGGTATGTCCATAAGAGATAGACCGGTTTCAGTTCAATATGCGTATAAATAAGCGAAAGGCAAGACAGAAAAATACAGCCGAGATGCAAAAATCATGTTCCGAGGTGCAGAATGATAAATAAGAGAACACCACGGGGCAGAAAATACTTTCCATTAGTAAATGAATCGTTTACATAACATTCCTACAGGAAAATAGACTGGGTTCTTGACTCTAATAGGGACATACAAAGTCGAATTACAACCAAACCCGGTTTGACTACTTCCTAGGGGGATCTTCCCAAGTTGTCATAGAGTCTGGGCACCCAAATTCATCAGCAGTAAGCGGCAGCTTCGTATGAAATACTCTCTGCTACTGCGAGAATCCCCAGATGCTGGTCATGAGGTGCAGATCCCTATCAGCTGCGGTTAACCCATCAGTAGCAACTGATTTCACGTCAGGGAATCGTCATGCGGTGAAGATCTCTGAGTCAGAGAGCTTCAGGGCAAAGATCTTCCCCGATGCCCAACGGAACTCGGTTGAGATCCCAGATGAAATATTTTGCCAGGAAGATGAAGACTAGCAAATATATCTAGACTCCTAGATGCCCGTTGGAAGATGTGGATGAAGATTGGCAAATATATTTGAATGTTGCCGCCTGTGAAGACTACTGACGGCGTTCTGATCGGTGTTCGTCTTTTCGTCCTTTCTTTTCACCTGGTCATCTGCAAAAACTTTAAAGGGAAAGGCGAAGGGCCATGACCTGATTTTCCTGGCATCCACAATTCTGCCTGTCTGGAACAGCACTTCATTGGTAAAACTAATGAGGTGGCCAGGAGGATCAGAAGTTCGAAAAGTATGGAATGAGGCAAATAGGGTGAGGAAGCGCAAGTTTATATAGACATTTTGACATTGGGGACGATAGGGGCAATTAATGCCTTTTTAATTCCGATGTTTAAAATGCCAGGGGCAGTAAATATATTCTCAATGAAAGAATGCAACCGACGGGAGTCATCAATTCCCTTTTTATCGGAAAGTGCAAGCGCCACCGATAATAAATGCTTTCCAAGTGGGAAAGTGCAATAATGGCAGGATCGGGAAGAGGCACGAGCATTTAATGTGCACGCAAATCAAGAAAGATTGTTTCGAAAAGGCGGCGATTCCATATCATTAAGTGGATAGGATCACGCCTGAGTCACGCCTACGGATATTTCCAACCCTTTATGACAACCAATATTGGGGGCAACACATGGGAGAAGCTCGAAATCCGGCCAAGGCCGGATTACAGAAATAACAGAGTAATAACAGAGTCAATCTGGGTTATCATAAAGCCATAAGGTTACTGAAGAAAGCCACCCCGTTATTCTTGAAGTAAGGAGAGTTTGGCGCGTCAATAGGAGTTCACAAGCCAGTTATGACCGAGTTCATAGTGAAGGTTTTGACCAAGGATCACCCGTCCTTACAAGTCTCGGCCGCTGTAAAGGTTGAGAACGTGCTTGAAATCGAACCCGTCATCCGTGACAAAGGGCGATAAAGCATGGCGCGCAAGAGAACAACCTCGAAGGACGGGATTAACACTTGAACTCGGCTACACGAAGGACGGGGTTAGATAATAAGTTAATCTCGGCACATCAGAAACCTGAAATACTGAGCTTGGGGGCAACTGTTATGGACTCATATATTGGGCCAGTCAGTCACCCGGCCCAACAAGAGGGCTTGCAGTGAAGCACCCATTTAGCCAGGTAAATGGTTCACCATTACTACTCCATCGTGTCGGTTATGTGCAGGACCGTACAGGTAATGGAGCAGGTATCTGCAGAACGTGGGAGGCGCATAATGGCTGATGGATAGACGCATTTGCATGAGAGTGAAACCCTAGATAATCCCTATAAATAGGAGATTACCCACCAGGTGCACTCTAGACTCTCTCTATTTCATTATTTACCATTCAGTCATACTGTGCACACACACCACCCCTCTAGCGAAACGCCTCACCTATGTAGCACTATGATCTGAGCTCTCTCGTTGGTATCTTTCCCGTAGATATCACCAAGCAGAAGCCCTCTCCTTAATACTCGCCACTAGAGTATCATCGAAAGGCCCACTGATCCGATATCAACCATTCCTAGCTCATTGGAGCTAGACATTTGTGTTCTACACTAGAACACTGAGGTTGTCCCTTGACTGAGGGAATTAATTGCTCGATGAATGGAGTAAATCTTGGCTCCATCAGTTTTGTCAAAGCGTTCTTTTAAGTCGATGAGCCATACCAGATGAGATTTAAGAGAGAAAACGAGTCCAACATCAATCTATTTATCTATAGAATTGACTAACCATGAGAGAACAACTGAATTACACCGATCCCGTAACTCTTTCAGATTCTCTAGTCTTCCTGCTTCTCACGTACAAAAGTCCCCTCAACAAAGGCTAATTTGCTTTTTCCCATGAAGGGCAAGCTTCATGGCTCTACTCCATGTTGGGTAATTATCTGAACCAGTGAGGACCTGAGAAACTAGAGTCGTAGGTTGAGTATCCGCTGGATGCAAGAAAAGAGGGTGGGTAAAATCCAACGATTGTATTTTCCCGTCGGTCATCATGATGCAGAAAGAAAGCTAGTGCTATTAGGTGAATGTTCTTAGGATCAGATAGAGGATTTACCGGTGGAAGGTGCGATGAAATCACAAACCCAGGGGCCTAATCGCGCCTGTATGGGAATGAAGGAGCTGAAAAAGCGAAAGGGAAAAGTTACGGTGGGAAGAATGAAGTGTTTGAGTTGGGTTTTTTTTTTTTTTTTTAAAAAAATGAGTTTTTAAGCTAAAAGTTACTTTTAAAAAGAAGCCACTAAGACCTATTTTTTATAGTACAGATGAGTGTCTATCACCGCTAAGTCAAACATGAATCATATTTACAATCTAACTTTTATCATGTTTGCAAAAATTAGATTGGAAAAAAGCCACTTGTGGTGCCGTTGATTTAAGAAACAAGACGGGTCTAACTAAAGAACTTGACCCAAATCATTGAACAGAGAAGCCCAGATTCCTGAACAATACTGAATATTATTACCTAGAACAAAGTTACACCAACCTATAATTTGCACTGGGGTCCCTTATTTTTAAACAAGTCTCAGCCAACAATGAACTTGTCCTAAATACTAAGCCACTAACCAACCAAGTGGGCTCAGCCCATTACACACCAAAATACAAAGTCCGACCCACACATTTACACATTTCCAAGAGTTCACAAGATTATATCAGAAAAAGAAGAAGAAAGAGTTCACAAGATGACGCGGTTCAGATAAATAGTATGTTATATTATGCATTTTATGAAGAAAATGTACTATCCACAAAATTTATATTGACAAGTTTGTTTTCTAATACAAGTTTGTTTTAAATTGAGTATGTTTTTAAAACGAAAACCATGATAATAATCATATATAGTTACTCATCCCTTCTTTTCTAGAGGACAAAAGTATCTCACATAATAGTATGTGTCTGTATGTGTGTGTGTATATATATATCTATATAAATATAATGGTTTTAACTAATTTATGTTGTAATTAGATCTATCAAATTAGCTAATAAGCGACTTTATTATACCCTTTGAGCTATAAGTCACAAAAGAGATTATACCCTTAATAAAATAAAAATGGCTGATAGATCTTTTTCTTAACTTTATTTTAAGGTGGGCCTAGTCTTTTTATTCATTGATTAGAGGCATTTTAGGGGCAAAAAGTTACAAATTTCTCCAAAAACTTTGTCACTCCCTCCAAAATTTTATTTTAGAATTATAAATAGAGGGCTTACTAGAGTTTGACAAAAAATGAAAAAAAAAAAATATTTGCACAGATGGAAGAACCAAGGCTCAAATTTGAAGATAGTGCACATGATTGAATTGTCTTAGGTTCTATTTGTTTTATCATAGGAAAATGGAAAATGGAAAATAAAATAAAATAATTCTTTATCTCTTTCAAAAAAAATGATGAAATTTTATAGTAAGTATACTTTTATTTTTAATTGGTATATAATTGGTACATCTTTTTTAAATTATTTATTTTCTCTGGCTTGAAAAAGGCATAGGACCGTTCTTGTAGTTTGATGTTTGCATTTTCTATTAAAAAAAAAGTATTCATTATTAATTATGGGCAAATTTTCATTTCAATCCTACGGATAAAAAATGAAACCTTTATGTCATTTTCCATCTCAATCTAATTTGGAGCTTTCTGCTGCTTTACTTGGATCCCCCACCTGCAACTCGACCATTGGTTATTTAGAATCATAATTTTCTTACAGATATATTTAGTTTATATGTTTACATAATTAACCCCTTTGAAAGAGGTTGGATTGATCTCTCGATCTTCTCCAAAGTATATATAGTAGCTAGTTTCACACTTGACCCACACGAACACACATATGACAATTTCACTTGATTTACACAAAGACACACATCATTTACGACGACTTGATGTGAATTATTTAGTACTACCTCCAGTACTTAACTTAATATAAGATCTGGTTATTAAGGACCAGAGGTAGTACGTGATTACATACACATGTTTTTACTCATCATGCTAGTAATTGCTACAATTAGCAGGAGCAAATGAGATTTGTTTGGCTCCAAGATCGTACTCCACTTGAAAATTAATCTGGGCAATATTTCCGAAGTCAAAGTCGAGGCCGACTGCTAATGAGTCGTGGTCAACTGGGAAAATTGTTAAGCAAATGAAATCGTCCTGAGGAAGGAATATGTTATGTTCAGGCTTCAAGTGTACATCAGCACCACCCTTGTAATGAACCACAAAGTCTGGAAAGTTGTTCATGATAGTTTTAGTATCATTGTTTGAGTAACACAAATTGAATACATTAGAAACGTTTTTGACTTCTTGAACCCCAATTGAATTCTTTATCAAAGCCTCAATCTTATTGTAAAAACTTGTTTCCATATAAAAGAAGGTCGTTCCTGAATCTATAACTGTGTTCCCCTCTCTTTTGTTGACGCCTGAAGTCTCCACAGTATTGTTTCCAATGCTGACACCTTCAATATCCAGCAAGTAGATATATAATAAGCACATGTTAGCTGCATGCTCATGTCATAATGTGTATATAAATTTTGCTTCTACTTAACTAGTGCTTGTTTATATTAAGGTTTGTAAAAGTGACTTTTATGTTAATTGACTTTTACAAATTAAAGTTAGGTTAAAAATCAATTAGTGTAGTGTGAAGTGTGATTTATGTTTGGATATATGTTTATATAAAAAAAGTGAATTTATAGAATAAACCTGTTTGGATGGTATAATTGAAAAGGTGATTTAAATACAAAGTGGTTAAGAAGGACATGATTTTTAATTGAATGTGACTTTTGATCAATTTTTGGCAAGCTTTTATTTAATTTATAAAAGTAATCTCAAACATAAATAAAAGCCTAAACTGATACTATCTACGGTCTTAATTATAAGACTAAGTTTATAGTGCAAATAGGACCAAATTTGCAATGCAAATTGCACTACAAACTTAGTCTTATAATTAAGATCAGAGGGAGTATTTACAACAATATGTCACTTGTAAAGTATCATAAGGTAACTCCAAACATTCCCTTACTTTTATCTCTTGTCGCATTCTCAAAGGTTGAATATTACCAAAAACATTTCAGTTTAAAATACAAAGTATGCAGCACTTGAGGGGAAAAATCTGTATCTTTTGACAAGTCAAAGTTTGGTGTAAATGACTATAAACAAATTTATGATATACTCCTTCATTAATATAAAATATATTGGGGAGTTGATATTAGTCCTAAGACATATTTTTCACAATTATCAATATTTTCTTAATTTACTCTTATTGATGTTGCTTTTAAAAATAATCAAGGAGAAGAGGGAATAAAAAAATATGATATATATATCTTATATTAACGACGAAACGGAGTATATATTACCTTCGAGAGTGAGCATGTAATGGTTATTCTGGGCGCCGCCAAGTGTGTATGGAGTGGAGACAATCCCATTGGATGATGCAGATATATTGGCTTCTTGACCCATTTTGAGTTTTCCAGTGTAGTTTGAAAAGTAAGGAACCAAACAGTAGGAGAATTTGTGATCAATCTGGGAACCCAACTGAGAAACCAAAGACAAAGGTCCAGCTCCTAGCCCCACAAGTCCTGAACCCTTCCTTGAGAATGTCCCTGTGTTGTTATGTCCACATCCAAACACTAATAAAGACCCATTATCATTACCTCCAAAGCTAAACTTATCTTTCCCCAAATCTCCAAACGTTGTTGAGTTGTCCGCATATCCATATCCATACACACACTGCGAAGAAATTCCACAACCAGAATTATTCTTGGGAAAGAAGCTACAAGGTTGCGAGTTACACGACACGACCTGGTACGTAGAAGATTTGAGGGGATTAAAGATTGACGCGTCTTGCGGGTAACAAGTGTTACATGGTAAGCACTGGACCCATATAAGGTCACTTCCTGTGTCTGCAATAGCCCATGACTCTACTGGTGGTGAACCAACATAGATTCTCATGAGGTACTCACCAACGTTATCTTCATTTATTGGTGGAAGTATATCTGTTTGAAGGAGCTGGCGTCTATTATATCGTCTCAGGGATCTCAATCTAGCATTTCGAGCGAGCTCCGACAAGGAGCTTGAGGAGTTGTAGAACGGTGATAATGGCGAATCACGATGAACAATATCGAAGTTGATACTTAGACCATTTATCGAAGTTGAAAGTGAAAACAGTGACAAGAGGAAGAGAACAATAAGGGCATTCATATTTGAACAAAGAGAATGATTTGCTTGGAAAATAGAATCGGGCTTGAAGGGGAAACTGCGAGAATCCTCGATTTATAGAGGATGATGATACGGGAGACCTGTTCAGAAACCCAAACTGAATTTTATGAAGTTTCAGGCTTTTATTTCTTATTAGAATTCACATGAGGGAATATATTAATTTTAATTCTACTTATTATTACGCACTTGTTTATTAATTGTCAACATTTTGATGTTTTTAATGAGTATCCGGAGATTAATATGACCGAATCAGAAAATAAAACTAAAAACAAAAGGGAGGACCGGTACTACATCGAACTAATATTTAAGAACCAGATATCGACTGGCATATAATCAATTTATTACTTTATACGACACACACACATAAAGTCATATTGAAAAGTATCACGGCGCGGTAGGTGTCGATAAGTCTGCCGCTATGTGATTGTCTCAATTGAAATTGCGATATATGTACTACTACTGTTGGGGGAAAAAAAGAAATTGCAATATGTACTTAATTGTAGCATTGTATTGTGGCCTGCCCTTGTAGCATGAAACTTCTCATATAATTTGGAGGATACGAGTTTAATCCCACTTATAATTTGTTAATACATGCCCCTTTATTTTTATTTTTTTCAAAAAAACATCCTTGATAGTTTATGATTTGTTTACTCATATGAATTTAATATTTGTCATGTGAAAATAATTTTGTGTGGGAGTTTGGGAGTGAAGGAGGGAGAGAGGAAATGGGAGAAGATGTAGCTTACCACCCTACAGGATAAAAACAATTTAATATATTAGTTAATTTTAACCGTTAAAATTAACATTTCAAATGGTGGGGACAACATAATATTGTTATGTTTTCAAACTTTTCGGGCAGAGTTGCCCCCAAAAATTTTCAGACACTCAATATTTTTTGGTGGAAACTTCTAAGATATTTTTGCCTTTTAACCTTGTGTTTAATAGATATTACGTGTGTTCTTATCTATGATCGTCATTCAAGTGAATATATTACTTATGTACAGGTAGGTAGGAGATCACTATCTACTTTTATAAACTATAAACTATATGGAATTCAATTATATATAGGTGAAATCATTCAACCTAAACGACTTTGAATTATTCGTGAGGATGAACCAGTAAGAGACAATTTCTTATCTAGGATCTCACCTACTATAATCCCAACTGGGGTAGTTTCAGAAAATATTTAAATAAACCATACATGCATTTGAAATTAATATTTTTAATATGTACGAGGAAGAAGTCTACCGTTTTTGAAGATATAGTTGTATAGGATTTTGAATGATTGAAGTGGAGGGGAATAAAAGCCTCTTAAAATTATTATTATTTATATTATAACGGTAACTGGGGTAGTTTCAGAAAATATTTAAATAAACCATACATGCATTTGAAATTAATATTTTTAATATGTATGAGGAAGAAGTCTACCGTTTTTGAAGATATAGTTGTATAGGATTTTGAATGATTGAAGTGGAGGGGAATAAAAGCCTCTTAAAATTATTATTATTTATATTATAATTTGGTATTCAGTTCAGAATTTGTGGCTACCCCTTCCAATCAAGTGATTTATTTGGGACTCAAACTCAATACCCAAAGGGATCTAGCGAGCTTTACATCACTAAACAAACTTTATGTTGGTAAAGTTTTTTAATATTATTAATCCTTAGAAGCAATATAATCGAGATTACTAATAAGCAAACCATAAGCTAATAGACTAACCCTAAAATCTAATCAAATCTAGTTATATTTCATATTTAATTATTTATATAGAATATATCAAATATCAATGTAAGATATAATATCTCAACACCCTTTCAAATCGGACTTGATAGAAAGCAGCTTGAGATTGCTTTATGTATTGCAAATACTTTTAACAAATTTCATAAAACAAACTATTTGAGGTATATAATTAACATTTTTATAATTGTAACCATTTTATAAGTTATAAGTTAGCAGCGATAAAAACGCATACGTGCTTTACCCTGAATAGCCTAACACCCAAGTGTGTTTTTTGGGGCAAAAGTGCACACGTGGTTACAAATTAAGTGTAAAATTACTGTTTGACCGTTTAGTCAGACTTTGACCATTAAGTTTAACTTTTTTAATTGGCTGCATGATGACGTGGCTTTCAAAGGTACAAAATACACTTGTGATTTGGCCAAAAGAGTGTCCAACACTAAGTGTTTTTTTTTTCAATTTAATAATTTTATTTTAATTAAAGAAAAATTATTATTTCTCTAGGTACAATTCTTGGGAGGCCAAAATTTTTCTTCTCATTTATCATTTTGGGAAAGAGGATTTATTTAATTGGTAAAAGCGGTAAAATTTTTATTTTCATAATTTATTTCCTTTTTAAATCCTAATTAAATTATCAAATTAATAATTGATAAATGAATATTTATGAATTTGATATTTGATATTTTAAATAATATATTTACTTAAAAATAATTTTTAATTTTTTTAAAAATAAATTGTTAAATAAATAATTCATTTATTCTATAAAAAAATAATTCATTTACTTTGAAAAAGTCTACAGATTATAGTTTGATCAAAAAATTAAAATTATTTTTAATTAAAGATAGTATTTATAATATCAAATTTCAAATGCAATTAATTATTAATTAGAAAATTTAATAATTATTTTTAAAAAAAAAATAAAATAAATGATGGAAATTAAAAATTTGGCCTTTTAGGAATTATACCTAGAGAAATAATAATTTTCCTTTAATTGAATTAAAATTATTAAATTAAAAAAAAGAACTTGGTGTTGGACTCTATTTACGCCAAATCACATGTATATTTTTGCACTTTTGAAAGCTACGTTATCGTCCGGTTAGCAAAAAAAAAAATTAAACTTAACGATCAAACGTTATTTTTACACTTAATTTGTTACCACATATGTATTTTTACACCTACATAAAGCACTTAGTGTTGGACACTTTTGAGGTAAAACACATGTATATTTTTGTATTTTAACCCTAAAATCTTATATATAATAAAAGTAAATGGCTAAATTATAAAATGGTTAAAATTATAGAGACTAAGTAGAAGTAAATTAAATTTTAGGGATTGAGTTATAATTAAGTAAAAACTATAGCTATCAAAAATAAATCTAGTTGGATCCAAATCAGGTTTGGGCCGATTCTCCAACAAGTCTCCCGCCATCATGCTTTCAAACCCGGCCCTAAGCCATGAGCGTCGTCGTCATCAAAAAAAAGAGAGCGTTCCTTCATTTTTTAATTGGTGACTCAGTCAACCCATGTACGTGGCGGAGAATCTTCCCTTCTCAACTCGAATCCCTTTTGACGCGCTCATCCTCCTTCTCTTCCCGATTTGTAATAAACTATTCTTCGTTCGTTCATCGCTCCTCTTTGGTTTTTCCTCGCCGTTTCAGTTTCGGTAATTTCTTTTCTTTTATTACTGATAATTCCTTTCGCTATAGATCCTCGTTGTTTATTTTATTATTATTATTATTTGTTATTATAAACTGGCAGATTCTGCGAACTTAACAACGGTTGAGGTTGTAATGCCTAATGCTACTAGCCGTGAGCGCAAGGAGAATGTGGCAGATCTTCAAGTGACTAGTCTGGGGTTTTTCCCGGTTTTTAAAGAGGATGGCTTAACGTTAATTATTGTTTGTTTTGGCGTAGAGTGGTTAATTTTGTATTTCAAGGATGGTTCATATCCCTTAGCTTTTTTTAATATAAACTATCTTCAAGCTACGTACTATTGGTATAAAGGTCAGGCTTGTAATATCTCCAAATTTTTTAGAAAGACTGGTTTTATGGTGACGCCCAGTTGTTGACAATTCTTTTAATGGAAAGAACAGACATACAAGGGAGACTGTAGAAGGGACACCATGCTCTTTTTCTGTGAATATCTTTGTTGCTTGATTGTTTGTCAACATGAAACGTAACTGAGAAACTATTGAATGATATGAAGTTGGTCAGTGAACTAAGATATGATATGATGAAGAAGATGTTTAGTGAACTAAGGAATGATATGGAGAAGATGGTTAGTGAACTAAAGGAATGATGTGGAGCATATGCATAGGGATATGATGCAGATGCAGCGAACCAAAGTCTACGCAGATGCAGCTCTGATCAACTTCTCTGCTTGCTTGTGCTTATTTTATGATGTTATGAGTTTTAATGCGCAATTATATTGGTTGTGATGCAGAGATGATGGACATGAATTCTAGATGTCATTGTTGCGGTTTAGCATTGCTTATAGGTACTTTAATACATGCTTTGGATGATGTCGTTAATATGTACATACCACCCAATCATTCAATGGATTCCACTAATTACTCGCAATGGTACCGTGAGTTTGAGATTCCACTTGTACTTACTGCGATTTTTTAATCTTTGTAAGTCTGTCATTGATTCAACAGGATGGGAAACTCTCTTTTCTTTTTTCTTTTTTTAACTTTAAGCTATTGTTATTATTTATTTATTCTTTTATCTAACCTAAATATTTATAGTTCATTTGAAATTATAATATTTGCAATAAAATCCTCTAAATAGTCTACTAAATTGACATATCATCAAAATCTTCAATAAATTCTTTTAATTTTAGCATTAATGATCCTCCAAATATATCAAAATATATCTTAAATTCTATTAAAAATGGAAATAATCAATTACACATCAAATCTTCAATAGATGACTAGCATGGCAAGCAAATAGGACTTGCCGTCAATAATGCCTATCAGAATTCAGATGCTGCGAACATAAAGGCGGTTAAGGAAGTGATGCCTAATGCTACTGGCCGAGATTGAGAAAAAGCTTCTGGATATTTTCAATAATTTTCAGAAAGAATTGTGGCCGGATCATGATCTTTGTTAGTATTTAGATGTCCTAGAGACAATCTGTAAGGACAAATCAGCACCTTTTTCTATGTTGTAGTATTTCATAAATGAGCATATTTTATCCTTATCATATTTATGTCTCACATTTATTTTAAAGTAAATATGTGTTTGAAGATAAAAGCCCTAGGAATAGAATATGTGTTAATATCGAGGATTAATGATAGAGATCATGATCATGAGAACTCGAGAACACCGTATATCTATTACCTAAAACTTGTTCCTAGTCTTGAATCACCAAGCAAGGGCATTGATGATCTCAATAAGACTAGTACGACATCGTCTACTTGTATAGAGATACAAGGTATGGACCTCATGGAATACAGGCATGGTGATGCCTTAGCTGATGTCGTGGGTGGATCTGTTGGAGAACAGATAACACCGAATTGACCCGCCGAGAGACTCCACAAAGATTCCTTGTAGAGAGTATCATTAGATATATAAAGTCTCTCATCGTTTGGTAGTGCGGATCGTCCTGGACTTAAGGATGTCATCAAACACTATGTCTTAGGGTTATACTTTGACTGTATAACTCTATCCACATGAAAAATGGGGAGAACAGTATACTTTTGGGTGTAACTCGAATACATGAGTATAGATGGACATGCTGAGAGGACTTACAGTCCCTTACAAAGGATTAGTCATTCATAAGACCGGTAGAGCTTGAATAGCTTTTAATTACTCAGGAGTCTGTGCGCACAGCAAGTGATCATGAAGAGTCATGATCTGTTATAGAATTAATATAAGAAGATTCCTAGTTCTGTGAAATAGCTACATTTAGTCAATTAAGAGAGATGATACTCTATCTTTGCTCTCAACTAAATGTGAATGATGATGTGAGGGATGATGCCTACACGGTATCTAAATATGAAAGGTAGATCACTTGATCAACTCAATTAGTTCTGGGGTCGCAGAGCATTGCTAGTGTGTTATGAAGTCATTAAATAAATTGAGCCCGTTAAAGGGGTTTTTAATTGGTCTAAGTTTATTTATGTCAGTGACTAATTAGGCCTAATGGGTCACACACAAAGGTTATTCCTGATTGTTTAAAATTAGCAAACTTGGACCAATTATTGTTATTGGGTTTTATCAAGAGTAAATGTGTAATTGGGCTGGAGTGAGACTCCAAGCCCAATGCGGAGATTTGAATTTTAATTCAAAAAGTTAGGTTATAAAAGATAATTATGAATTATCTAATATATATATATATATATATAAAGGTCCAATAATGATTGGATGAAGATAGGAGAAATAATAAATAGGATTGATTTAAAATGATTTTTGAATTTTAGTTTAAGAGATGAATGTGATTTATTATCTTAAATTATTATTCAATATTCAAGATATGAATTTAATTAATTATGATTTGAATTTTCCAATTCAAGTTTGGATTAGGCCTTTTCGTGAGCACTTAAATTAGGGTTAAAATATTATAAAGTGCTGATTTTTTATATGCCCTTTTTATGGACGTTTTTTGGAAGGAAAAAGGAAATAAATGTGATCAATCATCTTAAATGATTGATTCAATCAATCAATATATGAATGTGATTCATCATCTTAAATTCAATCAATCAATCAAGATATGAATTTAATTCATTGTGAATTGGATTTTCCAATTCAAGCTTGGATTGAGCCTTTTTTGCAAGCACTTGAATTAGAGTTTGACTTTTATGAAGTGCTTATTTTTGGTGTGCCTTCCCCTTTGCACGTTTTTCTAGGAGAAAAACAAGAATCCTTGTGCTCTCTAAATTTCAGTCTTTATCAAAGGTTTAGAGAGGAAAAGACACCATCCATAAAAGAGTAAGGTTCCAATCTTATTCATCCTATCCATAACCTAATTCCAAAAAACCATCACCTTCTTGAAAAGAGTAAAACCCAAGGAAACCAAATATCAACCTTGTTTTCGCCTAACAAGCATTCAAAGAGTGAGAGATTTCAAGAGAAGGAGTTTTATGTTTCCTCATGGCGCCGGATATGTGTGAGGGGGGAATAGGGAATTATGATATGACTTTAGGAGTACTTGTGTTGTGGGAAGGGAGATTAGATGGATGTGATAAATCTCAATAAATGAGGTAAGGGAGAAAGGCATGTCGTACAAGCGAATGTAAAAGATGCGGGACGTGAGAAAAGCAAGGAAGTGGTGGAAAAGTCAATTTAACATTAATTAAATAAGGAAGTAGTAGAGCACGTAAAGCATTGGAAAGTGGTGAACAAAATTTCATCTTTTTCTCTTATAATCTCCATTATTAACCGGATGTGGGAGGAGACCAATTGAATAAAGAATTTTTTTCAAACCTGCCAAATCGCTGGACTTGAGTGAGAGCATGAGGAATCAATTTTTTTTTTTCCTTCTAGAGTTCCTTAAGTGCCGGTCAAGGGAGAAATTATTAGAAAGAAAAAATAAAATAAAATAAATCAAACAAAAGAAATTCCTGGATATTTTTAGAAGAAGGATCTAGAGATAGGTTGGAGGTCTATTTAAGGGAGCTCATTTCCTCTCATTTTTACAATTGGACAAATTTGAAGAAGAGAAGAGGGAAAATTAGCAAAATGTGCAAAGGGAGAGCTCAAACTAGCATCCTAGAGAAATGTGAGGTATTTAGATATTTATTCCACCTTCTTCTATTCCCGTTCATGGAAGTCAAAGATTTTTTTTTCAAGGAAATCTCTCCTTGGTGTGTGAAGGTAAAGGTTGAAAGAAGGAAGAGGGAACTTTGAGGATTAAGTTTCAAGCTAGTGTGATACCAAAAACAAGTAAGTGATTATTTTAACTACCTTACGATTTTATGGTTATAAAAGTGGTAGTACCCCTATGTTTTTTGTTATGAAATAGGTCTAATTAATAGATAAAAAGAATGAACAAAGGATTGAACTTAGGGTTTGGAGTTGGGAAGAAAGGTTATTATGGTAGGAGAAAAATGGTTGTTGAAAATGAGAATTTATTGTGTCTGCCAAACCTTATAACGTGGGAAACTAATTTTTATTGGTGTTTTCTAATGCCTTCATAGTGTTTGAGTTGGTTTAAGATAATTAAACAGGTATAAAATATTAATAAATCAAACTCATCATACCATAAAATATACACTTATTTAATTATAAAATATATACTTATCAGAAGGAGCTGAAAAAGGAAAGTTACGGTGGAATGAATGAAGTGTTTGAGTTGGTTTTTTTTTTTTAAAAAAAAAATGAGTTTTTAAGTTAAAAGTTACTTTTAAAAAGAAGCTACTAAGACCTACTTTTTATAGTGCAGATGAACTTCTATCACTACTAAATCAAACATAAATCTTATTTACAATCTAACTTCTATCATGTTTGTAAAAATTAGATTGGAAAAAAGCCACTTGTAGTGACGCTGATTTAAGAAACAAGACGGGTCAAACTAAGGAACTTGACCCAAATCATTGAACCGTAAACCATGGGCTCCAATACAATGTTGAACAGAGAAGCCCAGAGTCCTGAACAATACTAAATATTTTTTTTTTAAATTTTTGATAAAAAGTTTTGGAGGGTTCGCAAGATCGGGTCACAATGGCCAGCGATGTTTTCTTTGGCGAAAGACTTAATGGATTTACGAGATCGCTTTACCAAAAAGGAGTCATAGCGACGGCAGCGGGGATCGAACACACATCCCTTTGGGAGTTAAACAAATCTCTTACCATCTATGTCAACTCACTTTAATATTTAATATTATTACTTAGAATAAAGTTACAACAACCTATAATTTGCCTTGGGGCTCCCTTATTTATACTATACACAAGTCTCAGCCCACAATGAACTTGTCCTAAATACTAAGTTACTGACCAACCAAGTGGGCTCAGCCCATTACACACCAAAATACAAAGTCTGACCCACACATTTACACATTTCCAAGAGTTCACATGATTATATCCAAAAAAAAAAAGAGTTCACAAGATTACGCGGTTCAGATAAATATTATGTTATATTATGCATTTTATGAAGAAAATGTACTATCCACAAAAGTATCTCATATACTAGTTTGTGTCTCGGTATGTGTGTGTATATATATAAATATAATAGTTTAAACTAATTTATGTCGTAATTAGAGCTATCAAATTAGTTGAGGTGGTAATAAGCGATTTTATTATAACCTTTGAGCTATAACTCACAAAAGAGATTATACCCTTAACAAAATAAAAAAAGCTGATAGATCTTTTTCTTGACTTTATTTTAAGGTGGGCCTAGTCTTTTTATTCATTGATTAGAGGCATTTTAGGGGGCAAGAAGTTACAAATTTCTCCAAAAACTGTCACTCCCTCCAAAATTTTATTTTAGAATTATAAATAATTATTTTCACAAATGGAGGAACCAAGCTAAGTCTCAAATTTGAAGATAATGCACATGATTGAATTGTCTTAGGTTCTATTTGTTTTATCATAGGAAAATGGAAAAAAAATTTATTCTTTATCTCTTTCAAAAAAAAATGATGAAATTTTATAGTAAGTATAATTTTCTTTTTAATTGGTATATGATTGGTACATCTTTTTTAAATTATTTATTTTCTCAGCCTTGAAAAAGGCATAGGACCGTTCTTGTAGTTTGGTGTTTGCATTTTCTATTAAAAAAAGTATTCATTATTAATTATGGGCAAATTTTCATTTCAATCCTACGGATAAAAAATGAAACCTTTACGTCATTTTCCATCTCAATCTAATTTGGAGCTTTCTGCTGCTTTACTTGGATCCCCCACCTGCAACTCGACCATTGGTTATTTAGAATCATAATTTTCTTATAGAAATATCTAGTTTATATGTTTACATAATTAACCCCTTTGAAAGAGGTTGGATTGGTCTCTCGATCTTCTCCAAAGTACAGTTGCTAGTTTCACACTTGACCCACACGAACACACACACGACAATTTCACTTGATCCACACAAATACACACATCATGTATGACGACTTGATGTGAATTATTTAGTACTACCTCCAGTACTTAATATAAGATCTGGTTATTAAGGACCAGAAGTAGTACGTGCTTACACACACACATGTTTTTACTCATCTTGCTAGTAATTGCTACAATTAGCAGGAGCAAATGAGATTTGTTTGGCTCCAAGATCGTACTCCACTTGAAAATTAATCTGGGGAATATTTCCGATGTCAAAGTCGGAGCCGACTCCTGATGAGTCGTGGTCAACTGGTAAAATTGCTAAGCAAATTAAATCGTCCTGAGGAAAGAATATGTTATGTTCAGGCTTCAAGTGTACATCAGCACCACCCTTGTAATGAACCACGAAGTCTGGAAAGTTGTTCATAATAGTTCTAGTGTCATTGTTTGAGTAACACAAAATGAATCCATTAGAAACGTTTTTGACTTCTTGAACCCCAATTGAATTCTTTATCAAAGCCTCAATCTTATTGTAAAAACTCGTTTCCATAAGAAACCAGGTCGCTCCTGAATCAATAAGTGTGTTCCCCTCTCTTTTATTGACGCCTGAAGTCGCCACTGTATTGTTTCCAATGCTGACACCTTCAATATCCAGCAAGTAGATGTATAATAAGCACATGTTAGCTGCATGCTCATGTCATAATATGTATATAAACTTTGCTTCTACTTAACTAGTACTTGTTTAGATTAAGGTTTGTAAAAGTGACTTTTATGCTAAGCTAGTTGACTTTTACAAATTAAAGTTAGGCTAAAAGTTAATGTGATTTATGTTTGAATATATGGTTTATAAAATTAAGTCAATTTAATAGAATAAACTTGTTTGGATGGTATAATTGAAAAGGTAATTTAAATACAAAGTGGCTAAGAAGGATATGAGTTTTAATTGAATGTGACTTTTGATCAATTTTTGGGAAGAAGCTGTTATTTAATTTATTAAAGTCATCTCAAACATGAATAAATGCCTAAACTGATCTTTACAAGAAGGTCACTTTTAAAGTCTCATAAGGTAACTCCAAACATACCCATATACTTTTATCTCTTGTAGCATTCTCCAAGGTTGAAAATTACAAAAAAAAAATTCAGTTTAAAATACAAAGTAGCATCTGTATCTTATGACAAGTCAAAGTTTGGCGTAAATCACGAAAAGCAAGTTTATGAAAGTTTGGCTGGCGTAAATCACAAAAAAACAAGTTTATGATATATTCCGTCCTTAATATAAAATATACTTGGAGAGTTGATTTTGATCCTAATTATAAGACATCTTTTATATTAATATAAAATATGTCTTATATTAATAACAGAGAGTAGTATATATATTACCTTCGAGAGTGAGCATGTAATTAGTATTCTGGACGCCGCCAAGTGTGTATGGAGTGGTGACAACCCCATTGGATGATGCAGATATATTGGCTTCTTGACCCATTTTGAGTTTTCCAGTGTAGTTTGAAAAGTAGGGAACCAAACAGTACGAGAATTTGTGATCAATCTGGGAACCCAACTGAGAAACCAAAGACAAAGGTCCAGCTCCTAGCCCCACAAGTCCTGAACCCTTGCTTGAGAATATCCCTGTATTGTTATGTCCACATCCAAACACTAATAAAGACCCTTTATCATTACCTCCAAAGCTAAACGTATCTTTCCCCAAATCTCCAAACGTTGTTGAGTTGTCCCCATATCCATATCCATACACACACTGAGATGAAATTCCACAACCATGATTATTCTTGGGAAAGAAGCTACAAGGTTGCGAGTTACATGACAAAACCTGGTACGTAGAAGATTTGAGGGGATTAAAGATTGACGCGTCTTGCGGGTAACACGTGTTACATGGTAAGCACTGGATCCATATAAGGTCACTTCCTGTGTCTGCAATAGCCCATGACTCTACTGGTGGTGAACCAACATAGATTCTCATGAGGTACTCACCTTCACCATGAACAATTATTGGTGGAAGCATATCTGTTTGAAGGAGCTGCCGTCTATTGGATCGGCTCAGGGATCTCAATCTCGCGTTTCGAGCGAGTTCGGATAAGGAGATTGATGAGTTGTAGAATGGTGATAATGGTGAATCACGATGAACAATATCAAAGTTGAGACTTAGACCATTTATCGAAGTTGAAAGTGAAAACAGTGACAAGAAGAAGAGAACAATAAGGGCATTCATATTTGAAGAAAGAGTATTGATTTTCAGGAAAAATAGAATCGGGCTTGAAGGGGAAGCAGAGAGGATCCTCGATTTATAGAGGATGATGATATGCCCAGACTTGTCCAGAAACCCAAACTGAATTTTATGAAGTTGCAAGGTTTTGTTTCTTATTAGAATTCACATGAGGGAATATATTAATTATAGTTCTGGTTATTACCTACATGTTTGTTAATTGTCAACATTTTGATGTATTTAAATATAATCCGGAGATTAATATGACCGAATCAAAAAACAGAAATAAAAACAAATGGGAGGACCCGCACTAGATCGAACCTATATTTGAGAATCAGATATCAACCGGCATATAACCAAGTTTATTACTTTATATATATATATGATGCGCACACACACGCATATATTTCTGAAGGCAAGGTATTAAAAATTAAGGGGAAAAGTAAGGTTTTGAAACCTAAACCGGACTGGCCAATTCAAACTGAAAACCAGTGAACCAGTTGGTAAACTGGTTTGATCCGGGCATCAACCCGGTTCGGTATTTTTCAAAAAAAAAATCTTTAAAATTTCATATTAAAAATATTGAAATCTTCAATTTCTTTAGGTTTGACCCAGGTTAGTTTTGATTTGACTTTAGTCTAACTCACTGATCCTTGACCTAGTACTCCGACCGGTTTAGTGGCCAATCCGGGTTTAAGAACCTTGGGGGAAAATGTCTCAACTAACACATCTCTACATTTTCTCTTCACTTAATATGTTTATCATTGAATTGGCTTTTAATGATCGAAATTTTATACTATATTTTAACATGGCACTGGAGGTATAGATAAGTCTACCGCTATTATTCTATGTGTAAATAATTTTCAATATGATTGTCTGCTGTGATATTATAATACGTCTTATATATAACTAATGGGCTTGTACCATTGTATGTAGCATGAAATTTCTTCAACAAGTTGGAGGAGGTGACATGTTTAAACCCGGTTGTAAAAAAAAAAAAAAAAAAATGTCCTACATGGTTTATGATATTTTTACTCATATGAATTTAATATTTGTCTTTTAATTTTTATTTTATTTTTGAATTATACTTCTTTAATACTACTCATATAGTCCTTAATATAAAAACAATTTAACTAATTTGATTAGATTAAAAAAAGTAGTTAAGTTAATTAATTATAATAAATATAATATGTTTTTCCTAAATACGTACTCTTAGTTAATTAAAACTAAATTTCTCAAAGTATACATAAAAATCTTTTATATAGTTCAAATATAGCGAGACAATCCTTTCCTTTCAAAACTCAATGCCAATGCCATTGTTCGTCACATAATTAGTTAAAACTTAATTCCAACCATTTCTCCATATTTTTCTATTTATCTGCAGGTAACAAAAAAATAGAAAAGGCAACTTATAATTTAATTATAAATGACTATTTATTCTTAAAACACTAAATATTTATTAAAATAATGTCAACCTAGCTTTGATATTTTTCTTTTGAGCAAACAACCTAACATCAATACTTGAATGAAGAAAATTAGAAATAGTTTATATTAATTTTGATGAAAAGCACTCATAAATCGCTCTTTAACATTGGATCTCTGTTTATAATGTTTGTGTGTGTTCTTATCCATGATCATCATATTCAAGTGAACATATACCCCCTCCATTCCTTTCTATAAGATATAATTACCAAATAAGGTTATTCCAAAAGTTGATTAAAATTAATTGGAAACATATGTTAAAAATATAGCTTTTTTAAAAAACCAAAAAAACCCTCATTTATGACAAAAAGAATGTGTGGTGGGGGGAGAATATCTCAAGCTATGCTTGCCTTTGTATCTTAAAAAAAATATATACATAAAGGAATATATAAACTTTTTTGTGTGACTAATGAATATAATAACTTTAGTTCTTCTTAGTACGTACATTTTTGTTAATTGTCAACATTTTGACGTATTTAAAGAGTATCCGGAGATTAATATGACCCAATCAAAAAATAAAACTAAAAATAAATGGGAGGGCCTACACTAGATCGAAATTCGAATCAATAAGAACCAGATATCAACTAGCAAATAACCAAATTTTTTACTTTCAATAATATATATGTGTGTGTGAAATTTTTTATTTTTATTTTTCCAAGTAATATCAAGGCTTTTCTCTTTTGAGGTTTATTTTCGCTTGTAAAAAGAAAAAAAATTGTGTCCTACATGGTTTAATATGCCTTTCTTTCCTCATATGAATTTAATACTTGTCGTGTAATTTTGTATTTTTAAATGTATACTTTAATACTCCTATTCTATAGTCCTATTTTTGTAAACTTGGACGGCAATTATATCATTTTAAATGAGATTGGTCAGGAGGTTATTGCTTGAAGATCAATCTAACTAGAGTTTGTTTATTTTGTTTAAGTCATCATTTTTTCTATTTATTTTATAATTTTCATTTTTTTTATAAGGCTATGAGCCAATGGTCATTAATTAGTGCTTTAAGTGCCGTTTAATCATTAATGGCATATTACGATTTATTTATTATATTAGTTGGTTAATCTTTTAATTTTAAAGCCCATAATATTATTTTCACGGATCAAATCGTCTTGTATGATCTGATTCTATATATAATCATATAGCCATTTGAACAAAAAAAAAAAAAAAATTGCCATCCATGATACATTTTAAAATATCTTTATTATCCATTAGCGTTACTCATTTATAAATTATATTATTTTAGATAGTGTAATACTAATATCCTTAAATATATCATATTTCCCTGTTAAACCCTTTCACACCAATTAAATTATTTTACCAATTTGATTATTCAAATAATTTAACTGAATTATCCTCAATATTTTTATTTATCCTCTAATCATATCCATCATTATCTATCCCAATCCTTTTGAGCTTTTTAAATTATATTAATATTTTTTAGAAGAGATTTAGGAGTTAAGAATTCAAGTTAAATGAGAGTAAAATAGAAAAGCAACAATAAATAAATAAAGACAACGTAACATTTTAATGTCTCTTATATTAGAAAGGGTGAGAGTCGTATATGTACTGCCAGGCAGGAGATCACTCTCTACTTTGATAAATTATATGGAATTCAATTGTTGACCCAAAAAAAATAATTATGGAATTCAATTACATATCAGTTAAATTATTCCACTTAAATAACTTTGAATTATTCGTGTTAGAATATAAAGTTGTAAAATAATTAGTTTACTTAATTAGTGATACTGGACATAACAGTTTGTACATTTAGGAGATGTAGTATATAAATAGGACCAGTGTGTCATTATTAGATAGAGGATGTAAAACTTTCTCATTCATAAGTAAGAAACATCATTTTTCCTCTCTGCCTTGTTGCTAAATGCTAGACCTGTTGCAAGATAATTAGGTTCAAGTATTCAACATGGTATCATAGTATCCAGGTTAGCTCTCTTTTCTTCCATACGGCCCAAAAGAAGATGCACGCCGAGAAGTCCAAGAAAAGAGATCCGGACCTCAAGAAATGCTTTGAAAGTCCATTAAAAGAAGCCAAGCAAAGCCCACGTTTATTTGTTGATTCAAGAATGGCCTGTTAAGCTGTATTAGCATGTGAAGCTGATTTCTCAAGAATCAAAACACGCCAGCTCAACGCACAGGAACCAATCATATCACGGTCAGAAAGTCCACGTGAAGGCACGACTTGCAGACGCAGCATTCTTTCTTTCTCAAATTCACGGGTTTCTCGATCTGAAGGCACGACTCACACCGAGCTCTTTTTTCCTTCTCAGATTCAAGAGTTTCTCTCTGTAAATTTTGGTGTTGCCCTGTAACGATTCCGGCACCACTGTCGCAATTGCCGTCCAAGATTCCGGCACCAGTAGATTCCCCAAAAATTCTCTCCACCGTCACTTCCGCATTTCTATTTTCCACCGTCACTTCCGCATTTCTCTCAATCGTCACCGGCAAAGATCAGCATGGGTGAGAGAGACGCCTCAGCCAAGGTTACCCCTGGATCAATTCCTTTCTCGCACCCACTATATCTTCATCCGTCAGATACCCAAGGATTGTCTATCATTCCACATACTCTCACTGGTTTCGAAAATTACACCGTATGGAGTCGGGCCATGCGCATTGCTTTGCTTGGGAAACACAAGCTTGGTCTCGTTGATGGTAGCTGCTGTAAGGAAGATCAAGATCCGACGTTACAGCCTCAATGAGAAAGGTGTAACGCCGTGGTTCTGTCTTGGCTCCTGAATTCGATCTCCAAGGAATTGGCTAATGGAGTTATCTTCTTCTAGAACGCACGTCTAGTCTGGATGGACCTTCAGGAGCGTTTTGACAAAAAGAATGGAGCTCGAATTTTTGGCCTGCATCGTGAAATAGGTATGCACCACCAGGGCTCTTCATCTGTGTCTACCTACTTCTCTAAACTGAAAGAGCTATGGGAGGAACAATCAGCTCTAATAACCTTACCGTCGTGTACCTGCAATACCTCCAAAGCGTACTCTGAATTGATACAGGAGCAGAAGCTTTTACAATTCTTGATGGGACTTAATGAATCCTATAATCGGCTCGAGGACGATTCTCCTCATGACTCCACTTCCCTTTGTGAATGAGGCTTACTCCATGGTGATCCAAGATGAAACTCAAAGATCCATTTCTGACCGTGGGCACCCAACAGAGGGGATTGCCATGATCACTAAAGGAAGGGGTCAAGGGAGAGGCAGAGGCCGTGGAGATCCTTCCATTGAGTGCACCTATTGCCACAAAAAGGGCCATCTGCGTGAACAATGCTTCCAATTGGTGGGTTATACAGCTGGATTCAGGGGGAATAAGTCAAAACAGAAGGATTTTGGTCAAATAGGAATCAAATCCACTGGTGATCCAGGCCTGCATGTCAACACCACAAGCACGGTGGCTCCTTCCTTGTCTAAAGAACAATATGAACGCCTTCTGGTTATGTTGCAAAAGGATGAGGAGTCAACTGTGTATGCTCTGACTGGTACAGGTTTGGCTATATCTCCCTTTGTGAATTCTATTCATTCTCATTGGATTTTAGACTCGGGAGCAACCACACACTTAGTTAGTGATATTTCCCTTTTGGATAAATGTGCTGTGTATAATGGGCCTGTTAAGTCAATTAAGATCCCAGATGGACAGCGAATACCTGTTACACACATAGGATCAATTAATATAGCTCCTAAGATTACATTCCATGACGTACTATATTCTTCAAAATTGAAATTCAATCTCATATCAGTTTCCAAAGTCACAAAAGCGTTTGAATGTATGGCCTGTTTCTATCCTGATCAGTGTGTTTTGCAGGACCTTCTACATGGAAGGACGAAGATGACTGGTAGAATGATAGATGGACTATACATTTTTAGAATTCCAAACACTTCTCATGTATCTTGAATGTTGCACGAAATCACTTTACACATAAACACAATAACAATATGAAATCACGATGTATGTTTGTGGCATAGGAGATTAGGCCATGCCCTCTTTCGTAATGAAACGTTTGAGTTTTGCAATTGATGACACCGAATTGATGAATCATAGATGTGACATATGTGTTCAATCTAAGCAAACCAAGTTTCCTTCTCCCTTCCCGTATTAAAACTACTCAATGCTTTGAATCGATACACATAGATATATGGGGTCCGTATAGGACACCCACTCATCAAGGATTTACATATTTTCTTACAATAGTGGATGATTATTCTAGAGCTACATGGCTCTTCCTGATGAGACATAAATCTGATTCAATTACTTACATTCATCATTTTATTGTTTATGCTATGACTCAGTTCAATGTGAAGGTTAAGTAAATTAGAAGTGATAATGGGAGTGAGTTTCTAAGTAATTCCTTTAAAATGCTTACTCAAGAAAAGGGTATTGTCCATGAGACTACATGTTCTTATACTCCTCAGCAAAATGGAATTGTAGAGCGTAAGCATAGGACTATTATGCAAGTAACAAGAAGTCTAATGTTGCAATCAAACCTTCCGGTTCATTACTGGGGTGAGTGTGTAAAGGCTGCAGCATATATGATTAATAGGTTGCCCTCTAAAGTGCTTGATTTTCAAACTCCATTTGAAAGGGTCTATGGGCAGAAACCAGACCTCAAACACATGAAAGTATTTGGTTCTCTTGCCTATGCTACAGACCTTAAGATTCATGATAAGCTTCAACCTCGTGCTATTCCTTGTGTATTTCTAGGTTATCCAGAAAATCAGAAAGGTTATTTGTTATTAAATCTGAAATCTAACTTGTTGTTTGTAAGCCGTCATGTTAGTTTTGCAGAACAAGTGTTCCCTTTCAGGAATACATACTCACAGCAACAACAGGAAACACATCCAACCTTGAAAGAGATGTTTTGGTTTGAATCCGAAACTCCCTCTATACAATTTGATTTGGTACAGGATAGGTATGATCTTTCACAACGAGAGGATACACAACAATTTGGTCAGGAAATTTCTGATCAGATTGCTGAGTGTCCCAATAATCTGGATCAGGCACGTCCTACAAGGGAAAGGCGACCACCAATTTGGTCTAATGATTACGTTTGTACTCTTTTGCTTTAAAAGCAGTTCGGGATGTGTACCAAAATGTTCCTATCCCATAAATCAATTTGTTTCTTATGATGCTATTTCTGCTGATCATTTGGCTTTTCTGTCTTGCTTTGACACGGTTCCTGAGCCTTCTAGCTATAAGCAGGCAGTCACTAACCCTGAGTGGGTTAAGGCTATGAAGGCTGAAATGCAGGCCTTGGAAGAAAATCGGACTTGGGAATTGGTAGAATTGCCCAAAGACAAGAAGCCAATTGGTTGTAAGTGGGTATATAAAGTCAAGTATGATTCTGATGGTAACGTAGATAAATATAAGGCTAGGTTAGTTGCAAAAGGATATAGTCAAAGAGAAGACATTGACTACCATGAAACCTTTTCACCTGTTGTAAAAATGTTTACAGTTAGGTTAGTGTTAAAATTGGCAGCCATGCATTCATGGAATCTTTATCAAATGGATGTGTATAATGCTTTTTTGCAAGGTAATCTCCAAGAGGAGATATATATGAGATTACCTCAAGGGTTCGAAGGTAAGGGGGAGCATGTGGTTTGTAAGCTAAAGAAGTCCCTCTATGGAGTTAAACAGGCTTCCCGTCAATGGAATCAAAAACTCTCTCAAGCCCTTATTAAGGGTGGTTTTGTACAAAGTAAAAGTGATTACTCTCTCTTTACCATGGATTGGAATGATGGTGTGGTGTTTATCTTAGTATATGTAGATGATTTATTGATTACTGGTAGCTCTGAAGAAGGAATTAGTTATGCCAAAGGTCTGCTGCATGATAATTTTAAAATTAAAGATTTAGGACACATGAAATATTTTCTTGGTATAGAAATAGCTAAATCTAAATCAGGTGTGGTTTTGTCTCAACGAAAGTTTGTATTAGATTTATTATCTGACACAGGCATGAGTGGATGCAAACCGTTGAGCATTCCAATGGCACAAAATTTGAAATTGATGCCTTTTCAGGAAGGTAAAGACAATGTTCAGGATCTATGTAAAAATGCAGAACAATATCGTCGCTTGGTTGGTAAATTGATTTACCTAACTATGACTAGACCTGACATTTGTTTTTGTGTGCAGACGCTAAGCCAGTTTATGCAAAGACCGACTAAGGCACACATGGCAGCAGCTAGAAATATTCTTAGATATCTAAAGGGTACCGTTGGGCTTGGTATAAAATTGAGCTCTGATGGAGATTCTAACTTAGAATGTTTTTGTGATTCATATTGGGCTTCTTGTGGGATTACAAGGCGTTCGGTTTCTGGATACTTACTGAAGTTTGGAGGATCTCTAGTGATGTGGAAGACGAAGAAGCAGACCACAGTGTCCAAGTCATCTGCAGAAGCTGAATATAGAGCTCTCAGTATGGCTACTTCCGAGATTGTTTGGGCACTAGGCTTGCTTCGTGATTTACGGATTCCACAAACAAAACCGGTGCCGATTTACTGTGACAGTATTGCAGCAATACACATAGCTGCGAATCCAGTCTTCCATGAAAGAACCAAGCACATCGAAGTGGACTGCCATTTCATTCGTGATAAATGGAAAGAGAAAGTGATAGACCTTATGCATGTTCGATCTCATGAGCAAGAGGCTGATCTGTTAACTAAGTCAGTCTCAGGAGATGTACAACGCAAGCTATTAAGCAAGTTAGGGTCTGTTAACATTTTTGCACCCCCAACTTGAGGGGGAGTGTTAGAATATAAAGTTGTAAAATAATTAGTTTACTTAATTAGTGATCTTTGGACATACACGGTTTGTACATTTAGGAGATGTAGTATATAAATAGGACCAGTGTGTCATTATTAGATAGAGGATGTAAAACTTTCTCATTCATAAGTAAGAAACATCATTTTTCCTCTCTGCCTTGTTGCTAGACCTGTTGCAAGATAATTAGGTTCAAGTATTCAATAATTCGTGAGAATGAACCAGTCAATAGAAGTACAACTTATCTATGACCTTACCTACAGTCCCAACTAGGGTTGTTTCACTTGTTTGATAAAATATTTAAATAAACCATATATGCATTTGTAATTAATATTTCTTAATTGGCATTACAAGGAAGAAGTCTATCATTTTTGAAGATGTATTGTGACTGCACGGCCGGTCGGTGTATTAACATTATAAATGGAATTGTTTAAAAGTTATGTTTTTTTTTAAAGGTTCTGTTTGTGTTATATATTGCAAATATTCAATTATATATTTCTTTAACAAAATTTATAAAAAATTATTTGAGGTCATATAACTTGTAGGGAAAATTTCATTTAAAACCATTTGAAATAGGAAAATCATAAATCAGGTTGGCAAATTCAAAATAAACTCAATTTAGAATTTGTAAATGTAGGGTATTTTACCAACTTGCCCCATAGTTTTTAATGTTGTCTTTTAAATCACATGCTTTACATTAATTTAAATTATAGAATACATTTAAACCTAACAGTGCAGTAAATCATTATCATTTACGGTATAAAAATCGCCCTGCAAAATCAACGAGGCATCTCATTCTCAATATTACAAATTTAGAAATTCAATTATCATTACTCACTACAATCGAAAAACTTATAGGCACAAGCACGACAATTTTTAAGAAGCAACATCTTCATTGCAACTAATGTTGCATTAAATCAAGATAAATATTTGTAACGAGATATATAAAATTAAGAGGGATTTCATTTGGGGTGATTCTCATCTTCAGTGAGCTCATCATGCTATAAGATGGAATGTGTTAACCAGTCCTAAATCTAGGGAGGGCTAGGTTTGAAGTCGGCTGGGATTATGAATGATATTTTCCTTATGAAGTGTGGCTGAAGGTTCCAAAATGAGCGCAATACCCTATGGGTTCGTTTTTTACAGGGTAAATATAATGTTCAACTGAAACATGTACCTATTCTTAAAATTGGTTGTTTGAATTTCTGGAGTGCTTTATGTAATATTTTTAACAATATGAAGGATGAGGTGATGTGAGAAATTGGTGATGGGGCTTCTATTTCCTTTTGGAAAAATAAATGGGTTTATTATGCTTTGAGTCCTATTCTGGAGGAATTACGAGACTGCATGATTACTAGGTTTGTTAGACAAGATGGCCGGTGGGATGTGTCATTACTACAATGTTTCCTTCCTCAAAATGTGATTGGTTTAATTAAGCTTTTGCTTCCCCCCTCCGTTGACGATGGACCAGATTGACCCCATTGGCTGGTTGGTGATTCGACTAGTGTTAGTGTCAAGCGTTGCTATATGTTATTAGCTGAATCTGACTTTCAACAGTCCGCTTTTAATGGCGACATGTGGACTAAGTTATGGAAGTGGGAGGGGCCGCATAGAGTATAGACCTTTGGCTGGAAGTTATTCAATAACATACTTCCTTTGAAGACTTGGATTTGATCTTGGAATGCTAGTGATGGACTATGTCCAGTGTGTCATCAGGAAGAAGAAACTAGCTTGCATGCATTTAGGGACTGTCCTATGGTTCAACTTCTTTGGTTTGAATTCTTACCAGATGCTCGTTTACTCTCATTTTTTCATTGTGACTGGAATGTTTAATTAACGGAAATCTGGATGTCTCATGATAAAGAAGTTGGCGGATATTTTTGGAATGCTTTATTTCTTGTCACCTGTTGGTTCACTTGGAAATGGAGGAATATGTCCATCCATAGCCCTGAGGATAGTGGCCATAGATACAGGCTACGGTTCATTATTGAGTTTTTTGAGGATATTAGAAGGGCATCGGTCAGGGTTGGTGTTACAACTTGGAAGTCTCTTAGTACTTTAGTTGGTCTCATCCAGAAGTGCCTTTTGTGAAGCTGAACTCTAATGGGGCATCAAAAGGCCCTTCGCAGGTGGCGGCATGTAGGGGTTTACTTCGAGATTTTTCTGGTGCATGGCTTGGTGGGTTTGCTGAAAGGCTGGGTAACTGACTACGATGGCAGCGGAGTTGTGGGGAGTTTTGAGAGGTCTAGAGATGGCATGAGAGGCAGGTTGAAGGCATGTTGTGTTTGAAAGTGACTGTCAAACAGTTATGGCATTACTTTCCAAATAAGGTATTGCAGCTCGTGAGTCTCATCTGGTGACTCGGATACGAGCAATTACTCAACATCAATGGGATATAAGGTTCTGTCACGTTCTAAGGGAAGGGAATCAGTGTGCAAACTGGTTGGCTAACTTTGCTTTGTCTCATGTGCAGCTTCCTGATAGAGTTCATCTATCTAATCATCCTCCTGGGTACTCTACCGGTTTCTCCTAGTTGACTTGATGGCGGTGGAGCACTTTAGGTGTGGTTGGGGTCCTTAATCCTCTATTTTATTTTTCTGGTTTTTTTTCCTGTATAAAAAATCAAGAAAAATAGCACCTAGAACTGGAGAATCCGGTATTTATGGCCAGTAATTTACTGCTTATTACTCTCTCTATTGCAACCAAAACAAACCATGTGATTGCTAAATTAATCATGGTATGAATATTCCTCATCTACCACTACTGCTCATCTACTAGGAGAAACAAGAATTCTTGAATTTATATTCACATAATGTGAATTAAGAAACCAACAATTTAGGAACAACAAATCCAAGAAAAAAAAATCCACTAAAATAGAGAAGAGGAGTAGACGCTCACGCGGATTAGTAGAGATGAGGGTTGTGTAAGAGAATAACGCCAGTGGAGGGCATCGTTGAACATGATTAGCAGAGGGACATAGCAGAAGGAGAGGGCGATAGAATGGACAAGCAGCAAATATGGCTGCGGCCGCAGAGGTGTAAGAAGGAGGAAGAGGGTGACCATGAAGTGATTGGCCAACAGAGGAGGAAACAGTGGATGAAAGGGAGGTAGTGATCATATGATAGAATAAATGAGGGGCAGTAAGGTAAAATCATTAAATTCTAAAATCCTATTTTAAAACTTTCCAACTGATTTAGGATTTGTTAAATTTAATGATTTAATTTAAAAATTGGGTAGTTCAATTGTTTTTTTAAGGAATTTTTCTTTAGTTATAAATAACCCTCACCACTATATTGTATCTGTTAGAATTATCTATTAAGCATGCATGATCGAGAATAATCTATTATTACATGGACTTTCTTATATATTGTTTAATATTTCAAATTTATTAATAAATTCACATATTAAATTGATCAACTGATTTTTTTTAAAGAAAATGATATATTGTCAATTTTTATATATTAAATGTGGGACTTCATGCTTTAATTATGCCTTTATCTTTTTAACTTCTGTTATGTATAATAACACAAATGTCTAGCTGATGAGCTAGTATATTGATATTAGATCAGATGAATACCCCAAGATATCTATAAGGCAGATACCAAAAGGGATATGATTGCTCCAGGATATCTATAAGGTAGATACCGAGGAAAATAATGGATCACTGCCCACGAATATGGCGTATAGCCAAAAGGGGGTGGGATGTGTGCACAATGAGGCTGAATAGTAAAAGGGGATGAATCTAGCATCTGTACCTTTTAGGTTTACCTCCTATTTATAGAGATTACCTTAGGGTTTGGACCCTTGGGCTTTGTGCGCCTTATGGCCCTGATATTGTGCCACCACACCTACATGTTGTTCGGATATTTCTTGATTATAGCCCTGATTATAGGCTAATTAGGATCTTCCTCCAATATAGGCAGATCCTGTACAAATTGCCCTTGTTGGGCCATATGTCGAATGGGCCTCATATATGAGTCCATAACAGTTGCCCCCGCCCGGTAGCTCAGGTCTCTGGGCTGCCGGGGTGCACTAATTGTTTATCCCGGATCTCATTTCTGAGTTGTTCAACTTCTATTTGATTGCTTAATTTCCATTCAGCTGTTATCTGAGCTTCGCCGAACTTCAGATTCATTTGTTGTGAATTGCCCCCAGACATATAGTCCGAGTTAATTCTCTTTGAAACTTTCCGCATCGAACATCCGGGTTTCCGGGTTTGCTTGTCTTTCATTCTTTCTTCATTCTTGTTTGCCTTGATCTCAGTTGTTGATGAACTTGCTTTTTCAAATATTCAAAAAATTGAGATAATATTTGAAAATTCACGTACACTCGCGAGGGCTTCCATTTCCTCTTCTTATGGCGTTATGACAACTTTACAACTGTCCACTTTGTTGCCCCCACACTGGCAGTCAAGGTCTCTGGACTGCCAAGGTGCATTGACTTTTTAACCCGGATCTCATGTCCGAGTATTATCTTCATTTCAACAATAAGTTGATTATATGAACTCAAAATATGTTCAGAGTTCTATTCAATGACTGGGTCAGAGTCAAAAATATTTATGTAGAGTTTGCTTGAATATTCGTCCGGTATTAAAACCAAGTATCATATTTGTGAAGATTTTAATTGATCCATCACATTACATTCCGGCTCATTGGACTAAAATTTAATCCGGAGTAAGAGCAATCCGTCACATGTTCAAATTCAGTTTTTTAACTAAAGTTTTAAACATTTCGACCTAATCAGGGTCAGCATAACGGTTCACTTCATTACCCCGGAAAAAATGTTGATGCATCATTACTATGAAGGCTTACAACAATGGCTTCGCTTTGTCTGAGGTCGGGTTTAACTACCCTGGCTTCATTCATTCATTTATTCATTCACACTTGCCACAATTTGCAACAATGTGACACGTAATTCTCAATTTATCCGGGTTCCAAATTGATCATGGAAACACGTTTTAACTGTTCTTTCAGTTTTACCGGGTTTCAAACTGATCATGGAAACATGTTTTAACTATTCTTTCAGTTTTACCGAGTTCCAAATTGATCATGGAAACATGGATTTAACTGTTCTTTCAGTTTTACCGGGTTCCAAACTAACCATGGAAACAAGATTTAACTGTTATTTTTTCTCCATGCTTTATTCAAACTGGGTTTCATTACCCTGGCTTCATTCATTCATTTATTCATTCACACTTGCCACAATTTGCAACAATGTGACACGAAATTCCGTTGCAATCGAATTCGGCCTTGGAAATTCTTCATTGTTGCCATCAGGTTGCCTTTGCTTTTCATCTTTCTTCTTCCTTTCAGATGTCAGGCTCTTGCTACGGCCTCCTTGCTTGCGTCTATTATTCTTTTGTCCCTGGGTTTTCATAACGTATTGTCATAATTTACCCTCTCGGACGAATTTCTCCACAGCATCTCGGAGATCCCAGCACTCATCAGTAGTATGTCTTGGTCCATCATGAAATTCACAAAACCGGATTGATCTAAGCCTCCCTTTTTGTAGAGTGGTCGAGGTCGGTCCACTTTCTTCATCTCGGTCAGGGCTACCTTCCTCTATAGCTGGGATCGTGAAATGTTTAAAGGAGCGTACTTGTCATATTAAAGGAGTGTACTTGTCATATTTGCCTTCATGCTTGCCACCCCAGGATCTGTTATCCGGGTTTCTTCCCCGGAAATCTGGCCTTTGATTTCCAGGCTGTTCCTTTCCTTTCAGAGGTGGACTCTTCCTCCTCTCCTTTCCCACGTCATTGGCGATCTCCATTTGCTCTAACTCCAGATACTTCTTTGACCGGGTTCTAAAATCCACCAGGGTCTTGACGGGATCCTTGAAATTGACTTCGCTAGCCGAGATGAGCCATCTAAGCCGGCTATGATTAAGTGTACGTGCACATTTTCTTGCAATCCATTCACTTGTAAGGCAGCATCTTTAAAACAATCCAGATATTTGTGGCATTTCCCCCGGTTGTTGCTTGACCTTGCCGAGAGTAAACTCGAACTTCGGCTATTTTTTGCTTGTTGCAAAATTCAGTGAGAACTTTTCTCCCAAATCTTCAAAATTATGGATTGACTTTGCCGGTAGAGTGTGAAACCATGCTTGTGCTGCAAATAACCGAGAAATGATGGGTTCATGGAATCCCCTTACAAACATTTCCATGTCAAACATATTAAGGTGGGCTTGTGGATCTTGGCTTGCATCATATTTTGGCAGATCAGATGAATCAAAGTCCTTCGGGTAAAGAGCAGTTGCAATCTCGTCGGTGAAAGGACTGATGTTATTGTTAGATATGATTAGTTTTGATGATGTCTTATATAGATGTCATTCTTAAGAGCAAAAAGGTTGCATATTACATTTACATTATGCTTTGACTAATTCTTATATTGAATGTAGATGCAAAGTTTAATAATGGAGATTGATCAAGAAAGTAGATTGAAGAAAGAAGTTCTTGCACACAATATAATGGGAATATCAGATTGTCAAGGAAGCAAGATGTTATCAATGGATTTTGGGGGATAATCCAGGAAGAAGAGAAGTTTTTGAAGAAGGTAGAACTTGTTGAGAATGATGAGTACAAGTTGAATGACAGAGAATGATCAAGAGAAGAGAAGAAAGAAAGAGTTGCATTAAGAGGAATGATCAAGATGGGAGATTAAAGAAGGAAGAACTTGTTGAATGGAATGAGAATATAATTATTCAAGTGCTTATATTAATGCTAGAAGGCTCCAAGATCATATGGAAGTTCAAATAGCTCAATTCAGAGTTAAAACAAGAAAATATAAGGTTTAGGACGAGAAAACTCGAGGTTTGAGTACAAAACTCGAGGTTTGAGTGTCTTCGCATCTCCGGTGTCTCCGGACTAGCAAACCTCGAGTTTGCAAGTGAAACCTCGAGGTTTCGGCGGTCTTCAAAGCAACTCGTTTTACGGTCGGCTCGGACGAGGTCTGGTAATTCGATGATATCTCCCAAACCAGAGATCCGATTGAGGTGAAATGTAACATCCCATTTTCAAAAGCAAGTATATTTTTTTCATCGAGTAGAGCATCGGAGCGATTGAGTAATCGATACATATATTTATAAATGCCGTAAGTCCGTGATTTACAAAAACGGTACAATGACCGAGAGTTTTTAAAGTGAATAACAACAAAAGTGTCTCCCGCAACAGCCATGCCGTGTCGAAGAAATCTTCAGCTGGATCTCTATGCGGCCTGCTTGCCTTTCTCCTCGGTACTTGGTCCTCCGAACTCGACGCTATGTTAAGAGCGAGGTCCAATGCATACGGACCCCGGGTAACGGTTAACCTCATATTTACATATACAAGATATCAAAGATAACAAATAAACCATTCCTACATGTATCGCTCCCAGCGAATGCAGACATACCGCTCCCAGCGAAGACACACCGCTCCCAGCGAATATAGACATATCGCTCCCAGCGCATACAGACATATCGCTCCCAACGCATGCATATGTTCAGTTATCCTCTAACACCACCATGCATTCAAATAACATACCACCAACACATATACAACACACATATCACATATACGAATACAATAAATATCAGAGTTAGTGTTACAGTACGCGAACGTACCTTCGTTGACGGAAAACGGTACTTTTACGGAAAACTGTACTTTTTGACAGCGGGTGAAACAGCGGTACGACGGCGGCACAACAGCGGCTTGACAGCGGTTCAATTATAACAGATATCCTATAAGGATAATATTTAACAACTTTTAGCACTATAACGGGCATTTTAGGTACAAATTACCATTTTGCCCCCGAACCCCTAATCGGCGGAATTTCGCAGAGCTTATTTTGTTTTGACTCTAATCTTCCAAAATTTTGCCATACTTATTTTCCCATCACATATTTCGAAATATATATCATATCTACCCAAAAATATGATATCTATAATATATTGGAAGACTAAAGCTAAAAACAAAGATTTCTATTATAGCTACTAAAAGAACTACCGAAACTAAAGACTAGGGACCGAAAAAACTTACTCCGGCTTGGCAAGAACTTCCAAGAGCTCTTCCTTCTCTCTAACTTCTCTCTAGGTTTCGAAGTTGTGGTGTGGGAAATGAGAAGAGGAGAGGTTCCTATTTATAGGAAAATGGAGGGACAAGGTTGGAATTAAGGGATTTGTTTCCGAATGAATCTTGCACCGTTGGATCGCATTTTTGAGGACAAAACAATCTTGGCCTTACACCTAGTTGGGCTGCCCTACTTGCCCATTTATGACATCATCTTTGATGATGTCATAATGTTGACTTACCGCTCGCGTTCTCGATCGGTGCTCGAATCGCGTAATTTTGCCGAATCGCGAAATGCTGTCGGTGTAGTTTCAAAGTAATTTTCTTCCTCAGTAGGAATATATACTTTAATGAAATTTATGACCCCATTAAGGGTATTCTGTTATCTACTGAAGATTTTAGGCCTGACGCCTTCGGTTACGGAATCAAATTCCGGAAACACTAGTTTGTAGGCAGAAATTCACTGGTTTGTAATATGATCTAATCTAAGTGACCTTATTCCTGGTTTCCAAAACTCGCTTGTTTTCTCTAAGTCACTTTTAGCACTATCTCGCCATTTCCTAATTACCCGGTACTCCTAATTACGCTCGTTGGTTTCGTAAACGACTTTCGAGACCGCTCAATCCGAGATGGATTTTCTTTGGTTTATAAAAAGTCTTTGTTGTTTATGACTTCAATCCTATATCGGGAGGTAGGATTTAAGCTCTAGTTGTTCCCACTTCTCCGTTGGCTCTATACCGATTATATTATTATTTTATTCAAAATGCCTTCACATTTATTTTTTTCTTTTATTTTTTATTTATTTTTCTAAGCATAAAATAATTTATTAATAATTTTTTTTATTTATTTAATAATTTCGAATTTCTCCAATTAAAAATAATTATTTTTAATTCATTTACTTTATACCTTAATTATCCCATTAATTACCAGATTAGCCACTTACTAATTTTTGATAATTTTCTTAATTAGGATAAATCATTATCTCACAACTATTTTACTTATATTGGTGGTATTTTATATCCCATGTAAAATATTAAAAATCATGGGGTCACTTATGATCCCAAAATAATACTAAATTTTTCCTCATTATTTTTCAAGGGAAATTATCCCAAAAATTCCTAAAATTAGAGACAACATACTTTCTAATTTTTTATAAATATTTTACTACCTCTTGGGATTTATCATAATATTTTTAGGCCATTTAATGCTCTAAAAATACATTTTAGCTCTTTATCTCTCCTAATTTCCATAGTAATTACCTTAGAAAATAAGATAATTATTACTTATTATTTGAAACCACATGTTCACCTATTTTCAATAGGTATTATCTATCGAAATATAATATTCCAGATAAATAATTATCCGGGTATTACATGAAACCAGTGGCATATGACAATAGACTCCCAATGCGTCATTTTTATATAAAATTCAAGCCCAAAGGAGTTCGGATCAAGGAGCTATGAATTGTGAAAGTTTACAAGTGAAATCCACGCCACACTGCAAACCAAGCTTCAATGTTTTGAGTGTATCTCACAAACTACAAATCCGATTGAGCTGAAATTGGTGGCATATGAAAGTAGACTCAAAGGGATTTGCATGAAGACTTGAACGGACCAAAATGAAGTTACAACCAGGGAGATATGGCCTTCGAAAATTGATAGTCAGTTCAAGATGTTTCAAAAACGCTGGTCAAGAACAGTCTTCATTCATCGGATCATAACGGACATAATACAATGAGTTTGAAGCTGATTCTTCTTGCATTGGATTCTTACCTCAAGCTTGGACATGTAAACTTAAGTTTGAGATTAGCCAAGAGTTTTGATCTTACATAGAAGAACTCAAGGTTTCTGGACTGAGAAAACCTCAAGGTTTTCAGAGAAACCTCAAGGTTTCGTCATACAAAGACTTCTCATCAATTTTCTGGAAAATGAAAAACTCGAGGTTACTGTTCAAACCTCGAGGTTTTGACTTGAGAGAGTCTCCTAAGTTTTGAACTCTTGAAAACCTCCAGTTTTTGTCTAAAACCTTAAGGTTTCGTTTTAACATGAAAATCCCGGGTTTCACAAGTTTTGTGAAACCTCAAGGTTTGTGAATAAACCTCCGTGTTTCGACCTACCTAAGAAAACTCATGTTTTGGCCAGTTTTTCAAAACCTCCAGTTTCATGAGAAACCTCCAGGTTTGAGCTAAATGAAGTTTTCTCAAAGTTTTCCAAAATTAAGAGAAAACTCGAGTTTTGAGGACAAACCTCGAGGTTTGTCCAGACAGAAAGTATCTATGTTTTTCAAACTTACAAAACCTCCAGTTTTGGAGAGTAACCTCTAGGTTTGATATTTTGGACTTAAATCTCTTTCACTTGCTACGGTCAAAACTCGAGGTTTGAAGAACAAACCTCGAGGTTTCATAGCGACTTCGGAATTTCAAATCGACGAATTTGCAATACCTTCTTGTTTGATCTTAATACTTCCTATGATTAATCTCTAATGTTCTTAGACATGTTTAACCACTTTATTGGTGAGTTTCGGATAAATTAGAGAATGTTTATTGAAGGTTTAAAGCAAAAGCAAAAGTGATGTCAAGACATTAAATGCAAACCCGAGAAAGTTGCATACTTTTGGGTAATCTGTCGCACACGCTTACAAAGAATTAAAGAATGATTTCCACATCCAAGACCGCTACTCCAACGGATAAATTTGCAGAGAGTCAACTCTGAACTTCTACACAGCTGGATTAAGTGGAGATTAGAGAGAGAAGAAGACCAAAACTGAACCAAAACCTTGTCTAATAAAGGCAACGGTTATATTGAAGATTTCAACGGTCATATATTGATATCTACCTATAAAAGAAGACAGATTCAAGACAGAAGTGGCAAGACACTAGCCTACATCTTCAGAATGCTCATGCTCTGATCTTCATATCATTTACTCTCTGTTTTTCAATGTTTACATAATTTATCATAGAGAGGGTGAAATTATTTGTAATGCACTTCAATGTTTATCTTATTCACTTCTGAGAGAGAAGATTCATTATAAACATTATATCTGAGAGTTACTCAAGATTGGGTGATCTTGAGTGGGAAATAGATTGTAACCTTACATTGTGTAAGGGGAGTATCTCGGTGAGAGATTTGGCTTCACAAGTGCCTGGGTGAACTTGTGGGTTTGTAAAGGCTTCTCTTGTGCCCGGATTAAACAAGAGGATAGTGGATTGAAAATCTCAAGTGGAGCTTGGGGACTGGACGTAGGTCAAGGATTGGGCCGAACCAGTATAAATCTCAGTTTGCATATTCTCTTCCTTAATCTCCTTTATTTCCAGCATATATGTTTGAATGACTGTCTATAGCTTTATAACTCTTTCTTGTCATACAAACTAATTTTACCGAGTTACAAAAAGATTTTCAAAGTTGCTAAGTTTTTATCATCCTAGTTCATCTCTCGTTTTTAGTGTTAAAAAACGAGCATTTCTGAAAAGATTTTTAAAATCCCCAATTCACCCCCCTCTTGGGTTCAGCCGGTTCTTACAGTTATTTTGCCCCGTACCATACTTCCTCCTATATTTTCCAGGAGCATGTTGTGTTTGAGGTGCCACATCTCGGTTGGCCTCAGCCTACTTGTTCTTCGTGAGTATATGATCTGGACCCTAGACTTCGGGAATCCGAACCCAGTCTTGATTGACCAAGTTACACTCAGCATTATTGATTCGAGTGCCTTCAGCAGCGTCAACTTGAGTAAAGGCCGAGGCATTAACCCGGCTAGGGCCACCCTCATCCCGATTCAAGTCACAAACATGGTTCTCAACTCGCCTGAGGCGCTCCTCGAACAACCGCATTCTCTGCATCTCTTCTTGTCGTAGGACTGCATTGCGACTATCCATGTCCTCCTACACTATTCAAATATCCTCTTGCCTTTGAAGACGGTTATACTGCTCCATCCGGTCTATTCGTCCCATTACAACATTTAAAGTAGTCTGCATGAGACGAATGTTCGGATAAGGACGGAAGGAACTTGTTGGGAAATCGCAGTCTGAGGGGTTAACACGAATCTGGGGAGGACGCCGTGTTAAATGCATCATCAACTTGCACTTGGTTATACTCTAAAACGATTGTATCCTCCGGTTGCGGCTGATGCTGAACCGTTCGTTCCTCAGGTTATGGCATCTGACCGTTGCTTCTAGTATTAACCATCGTTAGTCACATGAATCGAAATTTACCGATTCCCCACGGTCGTCACCAATGTTCTGTATAAGAACACATATGTCTAGTCGATGAGCTAGTATATTGATATTAGATCAGATGAATACCCCAAGATATCTATAAGGCATATATCAAAGGGGATATGATTGCTCTAAGATATCTATAAGGTAGATACCGAGGAGAATGATGGATCACTGTGCATGAATATAGCATTTAGCCAAAAGGGGGTGGGGTGTGTGCACAGTGAGGCTGAATAGTAAAAGAGGATGAATCTAGCATATGTACCTTTTAGGTTTACCTCCTATTTATAGAGATTACCTTAAGGTTTGGACCCTTGGGCTTTGTGCGCCTATGACCCTGATATTGTGCCGCCACACCTAAAGGTTGTTAGGATATTCCTTGATCATAGCCCTGATTAGGATCTTCTTCCAATATAGGCAGATCCTATACAAATTGCCCTTGTTGGGTCATATGTCGAATGGGCCTCATATATGAGTCCATAACAACTTCATTTCTTACTTTTCCATTTTAGATTTTCGATCTATAGGGAAAAATAATCTTTTGATCCCTATAATTTTGACTCAATTACAATTTAGTCCCTACACTTTAGCTCGGGCAACTCAGTTCCCATAATTTTAACTATGTTGTAACCTAACTCCTAACTTTTAATTCACTATAACTCAATCCCTATAATTTTAAACATTTTATAATTTAGTCCCCATGTTTTAGAAAAGGGTTAAGGTGCGATTTGACCAATAAACTATTGGCTCACGAGCGTCAACACAATTAATTATTAAGTGGACCAAAAATACTAACAAACTTTTAAAAAGGTGTAGTCAACACAAAAAAAGTTTTACTCAGGAGCGCCCAGCACAACGCCGTTAGACAAAAAGTTAACGTCTATTATCTAAGGTGCAGATTGGCTAACGAACTTTTACCCCAGGAGCGCCCGGCAAAGACAAATTTTTTTTTACTCGGGAGCGCCCAAAGACAAAATTCTAAATTTTACTAAATTAAATATTTTTTTTCAATTGTCATTATTCAAAACTACTTGTATAGATATCTATGGACAAAAATTACTCATTCTTCAATTTTGTCAAAATTATAATTTTCTAAAATAAACAAAATTTTTAATTAAAAATATAATTATATGATTTAAATAAAACTCAAGGTGTTTTATAGTTTATTATATATGTTAAACAAAAAAAATATATGATTTATTTTTATTTTAGAAGAAATTTATGTGAGCTAAAAAAATCATTTAATGTTAATAAAATTTTAGTAGGCTAAATTGCTCCTTAACCTATTATTAAATTGTCCTTCATCAAGTCTCTTAAGTTATTTTTTTCCCCCAACAAGTCTCATATTCATATAATCAATAGATCATTTAATTAACAAATATATTATCAAGTTGTTGAATTTATATTATTAAGTATCAATGTTTATATCCATTAAGCTCTTTTTATAAAAATAAAAATTAAACTCATTTCATTTCTTTCGGGATATAGATTTTTTAAATTCTATTAACATTAAATGAATTTTTTAACTCACATAAATTTCTTCTAAAATAAAAATAAATCATTTTTTTTGTTTAACATATATAATAAACTATAAAACACCTTGAGTTTTATTTAAATCATATGATTATATTTTTAATTAAAAATTTTGTTTATTTTAGAAAATTATAATTTTGACAAAATTGAAGAATGAATAATTTTTGTCCATAGATATCTATACAAGTTGTTTTGAATAATGACAATTGAGAAAAAAATTATTTAATTTAGTAAAATTTAGAATTTTGTCTTTGGCGCTTGTGGGGTAAAAGTTCGTTGGCCAATCTGTACCTTAGATAACAGACGTTAACTTTTTGTTTAACGGCGTTGTGCTGACGGCACTTTTTTAAAATGTTGTTGGTATTTTTGGTCCACTTAATAGTTAATTGTGTTAGACGCTCCTGAGTCAATAGTTTATTGGTCAAATCGCACCTTAACCCTCTAGAAAATAAAGTCACATATATAATAAAGGTAAATGATTCAATGTCAAAAAAGGTAAATGACTAAATTATAAAAGACTTAAACCAATAGAGAGTGAGTTGAAGTGAGTCCAAGTCTATGGACTGAGTTGTATCAAATGGATTCGTAATCAACTCTTCTTCATTCATTCATCGCCCCTCTTCATTTTTTCCTGGCCATTTCAGTTCCGGTAATCTCTTTTCTTCTATTACTGATAATTCCTTTCGTTATGGATCCGTATTGTTTATTTTCTTTTTGTCATCATAAACTAGCAGATGCTGCGAATAATGCTACTGGCCATGAGCTCAAGAAGATTGAAGCATATATATCTTCAGGTGACTTCGCTGCATTTTTCTGGTTTTTAAAGTGGACGTGAATCATTTTGGCCTCGAGTGGGTAAATTTTGTATTTGAAGGTTGATTCATCTCTCTTAACTTCTAAATATAAACTAGATATCTCCTCAGGCGTACAAAAGTCAGTAGTCAGTCTTGTAAAGGGAGAAATTTTCTTGGAGCTATAATGTTAAACCATTTTCTAGAAGGGACACCATGCTCTTCTAATTGTGTCTTAGTTGTTTGATATTATTCTTAATTAATATTACCCCAAGTTCTTTATTGTTATGCAGACCATTGTTTTTCTATGTCTCAACATGAAATTGATCGAGAAACTAAAGAATGATATGCAGAAGATGATTAATGAACTGAGGAATGATATGGAGACGATGGATAATGAACTAAAGAGTGATATGGCCCATCATATGCGATGGGATATGACTAGATGATTAACAGTTCTATTTGTGGCTACTCTTTCCCTTGGGAGATAAATATATCTTGTCCATTAAAATTCACACGATTAAGGTTGAAAAGACCCCGAAGATGCATGTCCTTAATTGTTGTTGCGGTTTAGCATTGCTTGTAAGTACTTTTACGTATACATGCTTTGGATGATGAAGTCCTCTACTACTTTAGTCTCACACTCTCACGTCCTCCTTTTTACCACCCTTAAGCACTATGGTTATGGAGAATCATTATTTAAAGCCCCTAAACTCAAGTTCACACTCTTATTGTTGAGTTACTTTTCAATTGGCATTTCAAGTATAGTGGTTCAAATTTGAAAAATCATAACTAATTCTATAAAATTCGTATGAGGATACTTTAAAATTATATTGAAAGCTCTTGGCATCATTTATAAGTGAAAAATATGATTTTGGCATGACCACTCGCTAATTAGTACAGATAATTCCATTTGTGAACTTGCTCTGTTTTTCGAAAAAAACATGTTCCATATCTTCCAAAATTCATAACTCATAGTATATACCTTCAATTAACCTGATATAAGACTTGTTGGAAAGTTCCACATGTCTACTTCATTCACACAAATTGTCTTGAGCATAGGACATCATCTACTATTCTTTATTAAATCAAACAATGATCATGCTCTGAAAGCAGCTGAAACTATACAGTCTTGATATAGCAACTAAAATCATAGCTTCAAGACCATACTAGGGCATAAAACCATTTACAATTCATCATTACATGTCAAATATACCTACCAATGCCTCATTGAGTTTATATAACTCATGGGAATCATTATATATATTACTATTTTGGCACAACACTTAGCATGAGAATATCATTCTCATTCACTTATCCTTGCTTCTTTCTTTATCTCCTTCCTTTGAAAGCTTGTAAACTACCATGGATAATTATGGCCATTACACAATTCATTAAAACATTCAACATATCCAAGATAAAATAGCTATTCAACTCATGACAAGCTAAGAAGCATAACAAAACATAAACATAACTTCAATAGCTATTCAACCCATGACAAGCTAAGAAGCATAACAAAACATAAACATAACTTCAAAACAAGAAGGTAAAGTTGCTACCTTTAAGCTTTAACTTCTTTACTTTCTTTGTTTTCTTCTCTTTTCACACTTGGAGTTTCATTTCCCGAGCATTCAATTCCACTTCCATGACATCCAATGACCCTAAGTAAACATCACACGTAAATTGCTAAGTTTATTAGGACCACTGAAACTATAAACATGTCAAAACTACTCTTGCTTGTCACTTAGACCTCAACTTTTCACTTTTAATTCCATATGCTTAAAAATTAATGTAACATGCTTCTCCCCATAATTTTGCATTCCATTTTGAAGCTCAGATCAATAAAAATAAACTTCCTTCCCTTTCATCTATATGAAAACTAAAACTTAGGGCCTTGTGCAAAATTTTCATTTTGCTTTCTAATGCTTCCAAACTTGTTTTCTCACTTAATACCTACACAATTTCTCATTCTAAACTCATTGAAAGCATCAAAATTAGAAAAATCCAACTCCTTCCTCTTTCCTTGTAATGGCCGAAACATATCACAGGGGAGAACAAAGTGATTTTGCAACTTCACTTCCATCAACTACTAAATCTCTATCATTTAACACTTTCTAAACCATTTTCCAGCATCTAAACAACAATGAAATCATACTACACTTGGCGTCAAACAGAACAGCCTTGTGCAAGGGAAGAACTTTGTTCAATAATTTATGAAACTCAATCACAACCCAAGATACTTGGCGCAAATCAAGGATCATACTTACCCCTTTCCTTTGCTATAAGTTCTTTGATCCTCCAACTTCCACACATCTTGGGATGTACCAAACTTATCCTCCTCTTTGCCCTTTTTATGTGGATTGTACTTTCGGGTCTTCTCTTGAAGTTTTCAATTAGGGCAAGATGACAGTGACAAAGCATAAATAAGCTTTCTGTGTTACTCTCATATTGGTGCCACAATCAACATGTCCTAGATTATTTTTGCTTTGTTTTTTATTCATGCTTCTGAGCTATATGTATGTGCATGCCATAATGCTGATAAGTTTACCTTGAAATTTGTTGATTCATTATTTTATTCAATCCAATTGGCCTGAGGTTTTGATGTCGATTGCCAGCTGAGATATCTAGAATTAGTTGTGTGCTATTGAGAGCACATAGGTGATTGAACCATATTTTTATATGATTTTTCATAATTAAATTGGGATTTTTAATGCATTTCCTAGGACATTATTGCATTATTAAACACTAATTTGAGTCAAGGACATTTGTATTGAATTAACTGTAATTAGAGGTAAAATGATCATAATTTGTTAATGTATTCATGTAATTGATTCCTTGAAATTTTGATGCTACATTGTGCTTAATTTTTCATGGTAGGACTTTGGAAGAAATTTGAAAATTTAGAAAAATGCCAACAAAGTACTAGAATTAATGTTAGAAAAGGACCTCAAATTGAGAAATGTCCAGCAAAGACCAATTGGCCAAAACTACAACGTTTTATTCCATATAGAGTTAGGTCAGGTTCAGCGACCTTGAGCCAAAAAGAGAGAATAAAGGAGCTGCACTTGAGAACCTAAAGAACGAGATCTTCAACCTTCATCACCGCGCCTCATCTTCATTCTTCTCCTTTGCCGGTGACGTTCATTCCTCCATTGTCGTTGGCGATGTTCCATCCTCCATTAACAAACCAAACCTGGAGTGAGCTGTCAAGACAGAGAAGAGCGCCACATAGAGACTTGAAACATGATAGAGTTCAAACTCAATTTGTCTCTTTCACCGTCTGACAAAAACAAAGACACCGCCAGATTTAATATTAATGGATATTGTGAAAGCTGGCAAAACAAATGGAGAAATGAAAGTATGAGTCGTAAAGAAAATGAAAAAAAAAAATCAACTTAGCTACGAAGAAAGCAATGGAGTTGCACAAAGATGTCAAAAAAGGCGACTATTACATATGTAGAAGGAACATGAATTATGTAGAAAGAAGAAGCTACACGGCATGAGCAATCTCCAGAGACTAAGAAGCTATGCAATGACGGTACCACAAATAATAAAATATCATATGAGACGGTTCCAAATGCCTATATATATGTTTCAATGATTGTAGATCAAGAGATGTATCTGAAAGAAAGAGAGAACATAGAGATTTGCGAGAAAATAGAGATAAGTACCGAAGCACTTTAAGAGAAGAGGAAGGAAATTATTTTGTGAGAGAGAAATACAAGATTGTTGTTGTGCTTGTGAAAAAAAAACAGAACTGTGCGTGAGAAGAAAAAAATAGAGGTTTATTTTTATTTGAGATTATAATAGAAGCATTGTTTTTCATCTTTCTATATCTTCAATTTCCAACAAGTGGCATCAGAGCTACGGTTAATAAAAATGGCAGAGATGGTACAACCACAAATTTCAAAATTATCAAAAGGCAATTATGGAAATTGAAGCATTCAGATGAAAACGTTACTAGGTTCCCAAGATATATGGGACCTTGTTGAGGATGGATACACGAAGCCCGCTAATGCAGCTGCTGAAGCAATTTTATCAGGTGCTCAGAGAAAGATGCTTAAGGAGTCTTGGAAGAAAGACTAGAAGGCTCTATTCTTGATTTTTCAAGTTTTTGATGAATCAATCTTTGAGAAAATAGCAAATGCAAAAACTTCCAAAAACGCATGGGAGATTTTACAAAAATATTGTGAAGGAGTAGACAAAGCCAAAAGGGTATGATTGCAATCACTTAAAGCTAAATTTGAGAATTTGAAAATGCAGAATGCAGAGCCAATTACAGATTATGTCTCACGAGTGTAAAAGGTAGCTAAAGAAATGGAGAGACTTTAGATGATGTCAGAGTAATGGAGAAGATTCTACGGTCATTAACAAGAAAGTTTGATTGCATTGTCACTACCATTGAAGAAGCCAAAGACTTGTCAGTTATATCCGTTGATGAGCTTGTGGGTTCTCTTCAAGCTCAGAGCAAAGCATGAATCTAAATGAAGGCTCTAGCAATTTGGAGCAAGCTTTGCAAACCAAATTATCGTTAAATGAAAATCAAGCCAGCAACAACAGCTATGTACGTGGTGGATATAAAGGTGGATATAACACCCAAGTGGCTTCAATGCTCAAGGTGGTCGTGGCGAACACAGTGGATATGGCCGATCAAATGGAAGATTTGAAACTTATACAACAGAATATGAATGTGGTCAAGGATCATATAATCGAGGTCGTGGCCAAAGATGAGGTAGAGGATTCTTAGCCAGAGGAGGAGGCAGATATCAACAAAGAAGTGATAAATCCCAATTGCAATGTTATAATTGCAATAGATTTAGACATCTCAGTTATGAGTGCAGAGATACTGCTGAAATTGAGGGGAGATGTCATTATACAGCAACTGTAGAAAAAATTGATGAACTGGCCATCTTGTTCACTTACAAAAGTGAAAAAGAGGATGAAGGAGATGTATGGTACCTTGATACTGGAGCAAGCAATCATACGTGTGGCAAAAAGGAGTTATTCACAAAGTTGAATGAAGAAGTCCAAGGAGAAGTCACATTCGACGATCTATCAAAAATCCCAGTTAAAGGCAAAGGTAATATTATGATATTTACAAAGAATGGAGATAGAAGATACATTACATATGTCTATTATATACCATCTTTGAAGAGAAATCTCCTTAGTCTTGGTCAACTATTGGAGAAAGGATATGACATACATCTAAAAGAGAGCTCTTTCGTCATGAGAAATCAAAAAGGAGAATTGATAGCGAAAGTTGAAATGACAAGCAATCGTCTATTCAAGTTGAATATACAGACAGATGGAATCAAATGCATGAAGTATATCATTAAAGATAGTTCATGGTTGTGGCATCTCAAATTTGGTCATCTCGGATTCACTGGCCTGAAGCTGTTATCAAAAGCAAAGATGGTGACTAGATTGCCAACAATAAATCATTCGGATAAATTATGTGAAGGATGCATGCGAGGAAAGCAACATAGACAAAGATTTGAAGTTGGCAAGTCATGGAGAGAGAAAAGACCACTACAACTAGTACACTCAGATATAGCTGGTCCATTTGACATTCCATCACTTGGAGGAAACATATACTATATCACATTTATTGATGATTTCAGCAGAAAAGCTTGGGTGTTTATCCTCAAAGAAAAGTTTGAAGCCCTTGATAAATTCAATGAGTTTAAGGCAATGGCAAAAAAATAAAGTGGTCAGTATTTAAAGGTGCTCGCAATAGATAGGGGAGGAGAACATACTTCCAGATTATTTAAAGCATTTTGTCGGGAACATGGAATAATTCATCAGCTGATAGCTGCCTACACGCCACAACAAAATGGAATTGCAGAAAGGAAGAATCGCACAATTCTCGATATGGCAAGAAGCATGATTAAAGGAAAGCAAATGCCGAGAACATTTTGAGCTGAAGTTGTTCAGTGTGCTGCCTATCTATTTAATCGTTGTCCAACAAAAAGTGTTAAGTTCAAAACTCCAAATGAAGCATGGAGTGGTAGGAAGCCGTATGTTAGCTATCTAAGAATCTTTGGTTGTATAACATATGCTCATGTTCCAAATTAGAAGAGGAAGAAGTTAGATGACATAGGAGAAAAATGTATTTTCATTGGCTATGAGCATGAAGTAAAGCTTATAGATTGTATAATCCTCTAACCAAAAAGTAATTGTCTCAAGAGATGTAGAGTTCGATGAAGAGACTACTAGAAATGGAGTGATGAAGAAAAAAGAGTGGAAGGCTTATTCTTTAAGGATGACGTTGACTCAAAAGACCAAATGGTTGAAGCAAACAATGATTAAAATCCTCCACCAAGTCTTAACCCAACAACTCCTGCATCTACACCATCAATAACAGGTAGCAGTAGCTGCAGTTCAAGAAGAATAACAGCAAAAATGAGAGGCTTAAGTGATATCTATGATGCTACAGATCCAGTACAAACTATACTTGATTATTCATTATTTTGTTTAGTAGATGAATGTGATCCAGTGACATATGAAGAAGCAGCAAATGATGAAACGTGGAAGAAAGCTATGAAAGATGAAATTGCCGCAATTAAAAGGAATGACACGTGGGAGCTCACAACTATTCCCAAGGAGTATAAGCCCATTGGAGTATAGTGGGTATACAAGACAAAGACCAACAAAGAAGGAAAGGTGGAGAAGCACAAGGCGATATTAGTGGCTAAAGGATATAAGCAGAAACATGGAATTGATTATGAAGAGGTTTTTGCACCAGTTGCAAGGATTAACACTATCAGACTTCTTACAACAATTTCATCACAAAATAAATGGAAGATATATCATATGGATATAAAATCAACTTTCCTTAATGGCTACTTAGAAGAAGAAGTCTATATTGAATAGCCACTAGGATTCATAATAAAAGGAGAAGATGACAAAGTATACTGATTGAAGAAAGCACTATATGGATTGAAGCAAGCTCCAAGAGCATGGAACACAAGATAGATGAATACTTTCAAAAGAATGGATTTGTGAAGAGTACATACAAGCATGCTTTATACACTAAAAGGGATGAAGATGGAGATATAATGATTGTATGTCTATATGTGGATGATATGATCTTCATGAGAAATAATACAGGTATGTTTGTTAAATTTAAGAAAGCTATAACTAGAGAGTTTGAAATGACAGATATTGGCGAAATGTCTTATTTTCTTGGAGTTGAATTAGAACAAATGGAGGAAGGAACATTTATGTCACAAAAGAAATATGCACAAGAGATATTGAGCAGGTTCAGAAAGAAAGATTGCAAGCCTATTTCAACACCGATAGAAAAAGGAACGAAGTTGACATCTCATTCAAATAAAAAACCTGTAAACCCAACATTACACAAGAGCTTGATCGGAAGCTTGAGGTACTTAACTTTCACTAGACCAGATAATATGTACGCGGTTGGTTTAGTTAGAAGATATATGGAGTAGCCAAAGCAAGATCATTTCCGTGCAGCAAAGAGAATTTTGAGATACACCAAAGGAACTATCAATCATGGACTATTCTTCTCAATATTGACAGTTAATTGGCTATTCAGATAGTGATAATGGTGGAGATATAGATGATCGCAAAAGTACTTCAGGATATGCATTTGATATTGGCTTAGCAATATTTTTATGGTCGTCAAAGAAACAACATACAGTTCCTCTTTCATCATGTAAAGCTTAATACATAGTCGTTGCAGCGTGTACATGTCAAGCAATATGGCTAAAGGATATAAGGTTCAATCACCATATACGTGGACAACAAGTCAACAATATCACTAGCAAAGAATCCAGTTTCTCACAACCGAAGCAACCACATTGACGCCAAATATCATTTTATTCAAGAGAAAGTAAAAAATAGTAGAGTTAATCTATTGCAAAATTGAAGAACAACTAGCATATATCTTTACGAAGCCATTAAAGATAGATACGTTCAACAACTTCAAATATATGATTGGTATGAAAAATTGAGTTTGAGGGGGAGTGATAGAGTTCAAACTCAATTTGTCTCTTTCACTGTCTGACAAAAGCAAAGCCACTGCTAGATTTAATATTAATGGATATTGTGTAAGCTGTCAAAACAAATGGATAAATGAAAGTATGAGTTGTAAAACAAATGAATAAAAAAATAAATCAACTTAGCTATGAAGAAAGCAATGGAGCTGCACAAAGAAGTCAAAAAAAGAGGCTATTACATATGTAGAAGAACAAGAATAAAGTAGAAAGAAGAAGCTACACGGCATGAGAAATCTCTAGAGACTATGAAGCTACGCAATGACGGTACAAAAAATAATAAAATATCATATGAGACGGTTCCAAATGCCTATATATATGTTTCAATGATTGTAAATCAAGAGATGTATCCAAAAGAAAGATAGAACAAAGAGATTTGAGAGAAAACAGAGATAAGTGCCGAAGCACTTTGAGAGAAGAGGAAGGAAATTATTTTGTGAGAGAGAAATACAAGACTGTTCTTGCGCTTGGAAAAAAAAAACAAAGTTGTGCTTGAGAAGAAAAAAAAAAGAGGTTTATTTTTATTTGAGATTATAATAGAAGCATTGTTTTTAATCTTCCTATATCTTCAATTTCCAACACAACATGGGTTTAGCCTTTCCACCTCCACCATCGGTATTCCCTCTCACCACTACTGGCAACCTCCATTCTTCTAGACCACCGGCGAGCACCACCACCTCTCCTCTTTTTGCCTTTCAGATCTGTCTCTCACTTCACCATCTCTCATTTAATCCGTCTTAGTCCTTCTCTTAAACCCATCAGAGCACTATTCGATTCCAGCTACTCCCTCTTCGTTCATCGCACACCTTCACCTGAATCTCACCAACATCGAAAACCATCATCTCCACTATCAAAATCCTCTCCATATCAGAGTTGGTTTTCAATCAGATGTCATGAATTTTCTGGTTGCTGGTTAAGTTCTAACTGTGGTTAAAATTAAGCTTATGTGTAGTTAATTCCTTTCTTCTTGGTGATGGAGATTTAAGCTTGAGCTCAATGGACTACATAGGGAGTTTTTCTATTATTATATTAGTCTAGAGTTATATATTTGAATTTTCTAATTTTAATATATGATTCTAGAACTGAGATTGACGTTAATTATCTCTATTAGTTTGATATTTATAGTTGAGATTCGAATTTGTATTGTGAAAAATATATATTTGAATTTCTTTGTGGTTGCAATGAGGTTATATTAATTAGTGTTTTATTGCCTAGTTATTTTTATTGGGATTAAACTCAATTTTCATTCTCCCTTTTCACCTATTATATGGCCTGTGGATGTAAATAATTGTTCTTTCTCATCACGTTCAATTAACTCTACAGAGAATTAGAGGTACCATTGTTCTTATAACATATCAAAGGCAGAAGGGATATAAGATTGCATAAGTTGACACAAGATAGGTGCACTTTGATTCACCATCCTTGGTATCTTTTGTCAAGATGCATACTCAAGTTGCACTTCCTTGTATCGCTTTTTTTTTTTTTTTTCTACAACTTTATCAAACCTCATGAAGAATCGATTAATGTCTAATTTTGGCTTTGTACATCTCTTCACCTCAAGATTCACATTTTCACTAATTTGTGTGCTTCTCATACCTAGTGTAAAAGCATCCTCATATAGCAACTGGCCCATTTCTCCTTAATGTTATAAGTGGATTTCAAACTTATCTACTTGAACATAGTCAAACCATTTTTTTTTCATGAATATTATCAAGAAGATAATAATTCACCCCATGTTTCTTCAAACTTATCTACCTGAACATAAACACACTCTAAGGCTTGTTTTGTGTGTGAGCATCTAATAAGGTTTCTGGTAGCCACTTGAAAGACTCAATAGTCTCATCATATAACAGAGTTGCTTAAAAAATGAGCACACTTCTATGATGGTTAAAAAACCAGAAAAGAGTGCAAGGGTTGATGATTCTTATTTGTGCTATATGTTGTGTCCAGTGATACAACCTCACCAAAATGTGCATAGTCTTATAGTATATGAGCATCTGCCCAAAACACATTGGTGATATGTTGTTCCATGTCTAATTGGTATTTGTGATAAAATGAAGGATTCTTAGCAATTTGTTTTTGAAAATATTCAAGTAGACACGCCACCTCTTCAAACTTTTTATGTCTTCGCCTTTTTTTCATCAAGTAGTTTCTTGCATCCACTATGGTATAACCATGATTTTTTTTGACCACCTAGCATATGTACTCATCAAGTCAAAAGCTTTCTTGGGTTCAAGCCTAGATTCATCTGCAAGATTTACTCCATGAGCTTGCACACTTATGTTAAATTTCTCTATGATGGTAACAAGTGCTTTGTTTCTTCTATATGAAGAAGGTGATTATGTTCTTCATTAAACTTGGTGATTTTGAACTTTTGAGTTTGACCAACACGAGATACAATCATTTTCGCCTCACACTTGGTTCGTGTCTCCGGTCGATATCTAGAAGAGGTTGTCTCTCTTTTATCTTTTTTCTGAATACCCTCTTTACAACATCCATATTTATATGTAATAATTGAACCATATTTCTTACTCTTTGTTCCATTATATTTTCTAACTCCAAACCCCATTTTCTTCCCATACTCATTCCAGAATTTCCATGTTTCATCCAAATTTTTGAACTATTTCCCTATTTCAAGTTCAAGTTCATCTTCCATCATCTAGTACCTATAAACAACAAAAATATTATAATGTTAAAAATATCATCTTACAAAAAAATATATCATGATAATAAAAGGTTAAACAAGAATTTTCACTTTTTATATTAATTCCAAATATAGAAAAACATGAACATTTTTCAAATACCACTCTTCAAACAAAAATATAAATATGACCTACAACTTTTTTGCCAGCAAATATGACCTACAACTTACTCAAACAATAAAGGAGTTGAGTGATATATTTTTATTGTATACATTATTTGAAAAAAATAAATAAATAACTAAATCCACATAAAACTCGCCTTAATAAATAAAGAATCTGATGGTGATTTTGTCTATTGATATTTCAATGACAGTGCCTTTCCACTATTTCTGTTGAAAATTATTGCTATCTTCACAATATTATTGTTTTCAAAATTCTCTATAATTTCGGCTTTTAGTTTATATATATTTATACACACACACTGTAACATCCCAGCACCTCTTTCTTGATATTGTCCGCTTTGTGGCTCAGTGTTCTCGCTAGCACAACGACTTGAACCTGGTTCTGATACCAATTGTAACATCTCAGCACCTTCCTCTCGACGCGTTTTAAAGCTGTGAGGGGGTGATGGGCTCCAAAGCGGACAATATCAAAAGCGAGGTGCTGGGATGTTACAATTGGTATCAGAGCCAGGTTTGAGTCGTTGTGCCAGCGAGGACACTAAGCCCCAAGCGGATAATATCGAGAGTGAGGTGTTGGGATGTTACACACACCACAAACTTCAGCATTCTTTTTTGGTTTTGCTTTTTGCTAACACAGACTTCGACATTCTAATATTTATATCCTATATATATAGCTCTCTCTCTCTCTCTCTCTCTCTATATATATATATATATATATATATATATATATCCGTATGAAATCTTTGGCATTTTGATATATATCTATATGCTAAATAAACAACCAAAAGGAGGGAAAAAACTAAGAATAACATTTTTCTTCAATTTGAAATTTTCTTTGCGATGAAAAAGCGTAAGGCCTTCATCCAATCTTCAATGGTATCAAGCTAAGTCAGAAAGCCCTTTCCCTTCCCCTCCAAAAGTTGGTGCCGAGCTTGGTCAGGGTGGAGAAGAGATCAATGGAGTGAGGAGTGATATATACGGATATTAATGGTTTAATAGAAAAAATAAATGAAAGGTTGAGATTAAAATCGGATGAATGGCCAAGATCACTCTTTTTAATGAAACGGTGCATAGCATAGACGAGAACCCCTGTTTATTGTTGCGTCGAGCATGGAAACATGATCCGTGTAATTGAAAGGAGAATTATTAAACGTAACAATATCTTGGTTCCACCAATTTCCATCATTGCTTTTTGGTTAATTAATTGTTTATGTTTGGTGAAATTGTGGGCAAGTAACATCAGAAAATGTCTATTAAAATGCTTTAAGATGTAATTTTAACAAAGAAGTTTTTAACTATGAGCGTTTAACATAATTAAGTTTTGAAAAGTGTAAAAGTAAATATAATCTATTAAAATGGTGCAATTTAACAATTATGTTAAGTTTTGCATCATTCAAAACTTAATTGTGTTCTAGGTTAGGATAAACTATTCATAGTGAAAGGAGTTGGTTACTTATTTTATTAAGGATAGATACATCATTTCATGTGTTACTTGTTTCACCTAAAAACCTCATTGTTTCACCTTTATTTTAGGTGCTTTTCCCCGTTTAACAAAAAAGGTATAAAAGTTAAGTAATAAAAAATAATGGGATTAACAACAACCATAATAATTATTTAATTGAGAAACCACATATTTAACATATTGGAGTTTAAGCATCTTTAGGATTTTCTTTTATATATATTAATTTTCGAACCGTGCCACATTCTCCCCAAAATTATTTAAAACCCCAGTCTCGTGAGCTGAGGATCTATTTTCCTTCGGGGACGAACAAGCATTCCCCACTCCGTCGGGCGCCGGCCACCGTTGTCAGTTCTGCGTGGTTGTCCTCGGGCAAGTAGTGAGGAAAGGTCGAACCATAGGGTTTTTTCTTCTCAAAAAATCTGGTGAGATTGATTTGTTCAATCTGGCTTTGAATTTGTTCCCCGTGTCATCTGCTCGCTGCGTGGTTGTTCTTGCTTTGTTTTAAAATTTTCATTTGAATTGAGATTTGAATCTAGTCGCGTAATCGTTTAAATATTGAAGCTTTTGAACTTGGGAATATTTACATATTGAGTTCTTTTTTCTTTTTTTTTTTTGCTTGGATGGTGTGTAATTGGCTATTATATTTCTGCCCTCTTCATTTTGATTACTGGCGACTTGTATGCTTTGGATTGTGTTGTTTTTCAATGCTGGATTTGTTGTTATTGGTTTTTCTGTTTACTAATCTTTGTATATTATCATCAATTTGAAGGTTAAGATTGCATAGGACTCGCTGAAGGTTGACACTTGACTCCAAGCAATATGGTATTCTGTACTCAAACTATTTATCATTTTAACTGTCCTGTATGCGCAAGGTCTTCTACCCTTTAAAACTACTTTATTCTTGGCTAAATAGAGTATCAATAAAGATTATAGTGCATTGATCAATGCTTTCAACATCTTCTGCGGTTCTCTTGAGTCAGTTCTTTCCTCATATCCTGGCTGATCTTGAATGCTGAAGAGTTTTAGTATCATTCTTGGTTTTCTAGTATTGGGGACCTAAACTTGTGCAAATAGAATTTGTGGCCCATGCTTGCTTTGTAACTAATGCTTTATCTTTATCCAAAGGTTCGCACAATTTTTTCGTATCTAATGGGTGCATTATTTAGCGGTCTTCATGTAAAATCCAAAAAATCTGGGAAGAGAGTCAAAATGTTGATAATATTGCCAGGGAAGTATACTGAAACTATACCTATTTATTCAGTCTTAATAATGTGATATAAGTGTGTTTTATTCTCTACGTGATTGGAACTGTTTTTACTGAAGTGCTTAATTCTGAATGAGGTTAGAACATATGTTTATGATTTAGATTCACTCTATCCTTCTGCTGAATATACTTCAGTGTGCTTCTCTTCTACAGTTAATACTCTGTGTATTTATAAAATGATTTTTTTTTTTGGGCCTGAATCTGTAAAATGTTACTATTACTGACAGCAGCAATTTTGTAGGGGGAAACAATGGATGAGGGAAAGCGTAAATCCAGGAAAGAAGATTATGAAGGGAAGGAAGAGGATTCCAAGAGGAGTCGCCGTGAACGAGACCGTGAGAAGACTAGTGGTAAAGGTAAGGATAGAAGTGAAGGGAGGCATAGGGATAGAGAGAAGAGGGATCGTGAGAGCCGACGCTATGAGAGAGAGAAAAGCAGTGATTCTGACGAAAGATTTGATAGAGAAAGAGAGAAGCATAGAGATAAGGATAAGGATAGGACACGAGTTCATGATGAAGAAAGAGAAAGAGCTCGGGACAAGAAAAGGGAAAGAGACAGGGAAGATAGGGAAAAGGACAGAAGAGATAGGAGGGAGAAAGAAAGGGAGAAGGATAGAGAAAGGGAACGGGATAGGAGAGAGCGTGAAAGGGAAAGGGAAGTTGAAAAGGAAAGGGGGAGGAAAGGTAGAGAGAGGGAGAAGTGTAGGGAAGTTGATAGTGAGCATAGTGATGATGATTCCAGGGATAATGAAAGAAAGCGGCACAGGAAAGATGATGATGATTACAAGGGTAGAGAGCAGGAGAAGAGTGTCAGCAAGTCAAGTAGGCAAACTGAGAATAATGGGGAGAGCCCAAGGAAAAAGAGTGGCAATGATAACTCAGATGCTAATGAAAGCAAACCAAGCCGTGAGGAGGAGTTAGAGGATGAAAATAGGAGGTTGGATGAAGAGATGGAAAAGAGGAGGAGGAGAGTTCAGGAGTGGCAAGAGCTGAGGAGGAAGAGAGAAGAAGCTGAGAGAGAAAAGCATGGTGAAGCAAGTGCTGATGTACCCAACTTTGGAAAGGCTTGGACACTTGAAGGGGAATCTGATGATGAAGAAGGAACCACTACAGGGAAGCCAAATACAGCTATGGATGTCGATGAAGATGACAAACCTTTGGATAAAGAACCAAAGGATTCTATGGCAGTAGATGTTAGTAATGGACCTGTTACATCTAATTTACCAGATGATGCTAATGATTGTCATTCAGATGAGGAAATTGATCCATTGGATGCTTTCATGAATTCTATGGTTTTGCCTGTAGTTGAAAAGCTGAATAGTGCTGTGGCTCCTGAATCTTCTAGTCAGATTGCTGAGTCAATGCCCAAGGGTAACAAGGATGAGCAAAGTAATGATGGGAACCCTAGGAAAGGTTCAAATAAATCAATTGGGAGAATAATTCCCGGTGAAGAGTCTGACTCAGATTATGAAGACCTTGAAACTGAGGGTGATCCATTAGATGAAGATGATGATGAATTCATGAAAAGAGTAAAGAAGACCAAAGCTGAGAAACTTTCTATTGTTGACCACTCAAAGATTGATTATGAGCCATTTAAGAAAAATTTTTACATTGAAGTAAAGGAGATTGCCAAGATGACTTCTGAAGAAGTTGCAGCATACAGGAAGGAATTGGAGTTGAAGATACATGGAAAGGATGTGCCAAAGCCTGTCAAATCATGGAATCAGATTGGACTCACTAGCAAAATCTTGGAGACAATAAAGAAGCTTAATTTTGAAAAGCCTATGACCATTCAAGCTCAGGCCCTCCCTGTGATTATGAGTGGTAGAGATTGCATAGGAATTGCTAAAACTGGGTCAGGAAAAACCCTTGCTTTCGTTCTGCCAATGTTGAGGCACATCAAGGATCAGCTGCCAGTTGTTGCAGGAGATGGACCGATTGGGCTTATAATGGCCCCTACAAGGGAGCTTGTTCAACAGATTCACAGTGATATAAAGAAATTTGCGAAGGTACTTGGTCTCAGGTGTGTGCCTGTCTATGGAGGTTCTGGTGTTGCGCAGCAAATCAGTGAATTGAAACGTGGTACTGAGATAGTGGTTTGTACTCCAGGTAGGATGATTGATATACTATGTACCAGCGGTGGAAAGATAACTAACCTACGTAGAGTCACTTATCTGGTCATGGATGAGGCCGATCGTATGTTTGACATGGGCTTTGAACCTCAAATCACTCGAATTGTTCAGAATATTCGTCCAAATCATCAAACTGTTCTCTTTTCTGCTACCTTTCCCCGTCCGGTTGAAATTCTGGCTCGTAAGGTTTTGATCAAGCCTGTTGAAATACAAGTTGGTGGAAGGAGTGTTGTTAACAAGGACATAACACAGCTCGTAGAGGTGAGGCCAGAAAATGAGAGGTTCTTCAGGCTCTTAGAATTACTTGGGGAATGGTATGAGAAGGGAAAGATTTTGATATTTGTCCACTCACAAGAGAAATGTGATGCTTTGTTCAAGGACTTGCTTAGACATGGTTATCCATGCCTTTCTCTTCATGGGGCTAAGGATCAGACAGATCGGGAATCCACAATTTCTGACTTCAAAAGCAATGTCTGTAATTTGTTGATTGCAACTAGTATAGCTGCCAGGGGTTTAGATGTCAAGGAGCTTGAATTGGTCCTCAATTTTGATGTTCCAAACCACTATGAAGATTATGTACATCGTGTTGGACGTACAGGCCGAGCTGGTCGAAAGGGTTGTGCTATCACATTTATTTCAGAGGAAGAAGCACGATATGCACCAGATCTGGTTAAAGCTTTGGAACTATCTGAACAAATAGTTCCTGATGACCTGAAAGCTCTCTCTGATGGGTTTATGGCAAAAGTTAATCAAGGACTTGAGCAAGTCCATGGAACTGGTTATGGCGGCAGTGGCTTTAAATTTAATGAAGAAGAAGATGAGGTTAGGAGAGCAGCGAAGAAAGCACAAGCCAAAGAATATGGGTTTGAAGAAGATAAATCTGATTCTGAGGATGAAGATGAAGGTATTAGGAAGGCAGGAGGTGACATCTCCCAGCATCCTGCTTTTGCACAGATTCTAGTTGCTGCCACCAAAGCAAACACCCCCACAATGGCCTCTACTTCCCAGGTAATTTCAAATGGTGGACTGCCTGGTGTTCTTGGTCTCCAGACCACAGGAGTCATGCCTGGGACAGGGCTGCCCATTGTTCCAAGTGATGGAGCAACTCGGGCAGCATTAGCAGCTATGAACCTGCAGAATAAATTAGCAAAGATTGCTGGTGCAATGCCTGAGCATTATGAAGCTGAGTTGGAGATAAATGATTTCCCCCAAAATGCTCGGTGGAAAGTCACACACAAGGAAACTCTAGGCCCAGTTTCTGAGTGGACTGGAGCTGCTATTACCACCAGGGGACAGTATTTCCCCCCTGGTAAGGTGCCAGGACCTGGTGAACGGAAACTCTACTTGTTCATCGAAGGCCCCAGTGAACAGTCTGTCAAGAGAGCAAAAGCAGAATTGAAGCGTGTGCTGGAAGACATCACAAATCAGGCTTTGCAGCTTCCTGGTGGTGCTCAACCAGGCAAATACTCTGTTGTATAATAGGTAAAATCCTCATCCGGTTGAGTGTTATGTTGTTTTCTGTTCGAAAGATATTACTTTATTATTCACCTTGGTTATTTAATCATTCTGAGTGTGGCAATGTCTCGTTTGTTGTTTAAGTGTAATATCCAGTTTGTTAATATGATGAATAATATATTACTATAGGGGAATTTGCTCTAGGTTCTGAACTAACATACATTTTTACTTCTATAGGTTTAGAAAAACTTTGTATAGTCAGATGATATTGCAAACATGATTTTACCCCTGGCAATTTTTGTTGTTGATTGCCCTACTTTTAAAAATCAGACACAATTTCTTGGGCGTTGCATACTTGCAGGGAGTCTAAGAATTGAGTTGCGTTGTTAATAGCCTATGAATAGTGTAGCTCACGAAAAAAATGTAAATATTTTTTTGATACATTGATTCCTTCTACCTGTTTTTTGAGAGGCAACCCTGTCTTACAACACCCCCCCCTCCAAAAAACAAAAACAAAAAACAAAAAAAGGGCCATTTATGTAGGAGGTGTGCAACTGTTCTGAACAAATCAATCTCCCTTTCTTGTGTCTGTATTTTGCATCTATTAAACTCCATCTTAAACAGATTTGCCCATTGACATCAAGATCTTCCTTAAAATATTAATCAGAAGATTTTTTTGGCCCAAATTTTCTGCCCAGTTGATTATGTTCTTTCTTGTTTGTCTTTCAATGTGGTACAGGGGGATCTCTTTAACCTTTTTTGCATGTTCAATAGACTCCCTCCATTACACTTGCCACTAGTTTTCCAAGAGGTGGTGGTGATGAATGATGATCATGGTGCAGCTTTTTTGTGTTGAAGTCCAGTTTAATAGTCAAATACTCTGTTGTATAATAGGTAAAATGCTGATCTGATTGAGCGAAGTATTGCTCGCTCATTGACATAAGCTACTTCATTTTTTCCCTTGGTTGTTCAATCATCCTGGCTCTAAGTGTTGCCATGTCTCGTTTCTTGATATGTTAAACCCAATCTGATGATGTGACCATTAATTTATTAGCATTATTTTTCTTACTTCTGGAGAACCCTCTCCCACTTATTATTGTTGATTTTATTTATATGTTGCGATATTAGTGTTCTCTGTCCTAGTGTCTGGTTTGTGGTAGAGTGATTTTCTCATGATTAATCTACTTTGGTGGATCTGCTCTAGATTCAGAATGAACGTCGTTTTTTTTAAGAAAAAAATGATCGAAGAACATAGATTTTTACTTCCCTAGATTCAGAGAAACTTAAATTCATATAGCCAAATCCTATAGAACCCAGACCATTTTTTTTCCTTTACCAATGTTTTTATTCCTTATTTTTACTCAACTTTTGTCAGCCTGAGGGTACGTCGGGAGGCATCATTGGATGTTGCAAGTTGCATGTCTTGCAATTTTTGCCTAACATTTCTCTGCCACTACTTGTTATTCAGGTGGGTTTATAACTGTTGTGATCATACAAACCCAGATCTTCCTTGTGCATGCCTATTTTGCATCTATCAAATCAAACTCATACTTCTCTAGATATAGTTTTTCCCCGGTTGATGATATTAAAATGTTTTTGTTTATCATTCCCCTGCAAAATGTCTGTGCAGCTGATACTTTTCTTTCTTTGTCATTTGATGTAGCTCAGGTGATCTCGTAATCCTTTCTTGAATGTTCATCGGACTTCCTTGATTACACTTGCTTGTTGATTTTCCAGAGAGGCGGTGCCGATTATGGTGCGGCATGTTTCCGTCAAAGTCCAGTTTAATTTTGAGGAGTCACCACAGGAAACTTGCTTCTGCTGTGCTTTCTTGTGTATAAAAATGTAGGATCTCTGATGGGAAAAAAAAGGGGCTTCATTTCATTATTGTCTTGGTAAACTAACCATTTAGTCTTTAGAATTTATACACTCACCGAAAGTCTTGAATTTGTAGTAATGTGAGCTGTAGTTCATAAAAATACCTAGTTGCATATTTATTTCTTCTCTGAAGCGTCTCTTGCTGATGGATCATAATTATTTTGTGGATAAAAATACACTTTGATACAAAATAATGCAATAATGGTGCCCACCACTGGCTTATTTTCCTGACCTGTCACTCTCTGAGACAGATCCAAAGCAATGTGTACTGTAGTGATCCAAATTAATTCTCTATAAATGCGATAAATATGTGAAGGAGGATGGAAGTTTCCAATATTGATTTAACACTTCTCTTCATCCTTTTTAAAATAAACTAACTTTACTCACAATTAGTCTTATTGTTCTAAATATAAGATAATTTTTTTTTTTTTTGCAGATTAAGGAAAATTAATGAGTTACTTAATTATATTATATGTTATGCATCATTAGATTATATATTATTTTATAAGTTCGACAAAATAATTTAGAGTAAAAATGATAAATATAAATATTTTAAAGTAATTTAATTAATTTTTTTAATATCTCTAAAAAAGTCAATTATTTAGAATATGAGGGAGTACTAATTATCCTAGTTGCCTCTAATATTCTTTACTCTTTAGTCTTTACTCATCAATCATCGTGTAGAGAATTGTAAATATCCGCAAGAAAATCTATCCCACAGAAACACCTTGCGACTTAAATTTTGGGAGATTTTTACAATTTTCTCATAGAATTGTTTATTATATCACAAGAAAGTTATTATTTTCTAGTAGGATTAATGTATCTCTCCTTGATATTGTATACTATCTTGGCAAAATTCTAACATGTTATTCACTGGAATTTTTTTGATAATTTGTTGAGCAGGATTTTCTTTCTTTCTTTCTTTATTTTTTTCAAAAATTTCATGGGTTGATAAATCTTGATTTTAAATTTTAAACTTATGCATTGTCACTTTGTCAGTTTGTCCGCTGGAATAATTTTTAGGGAAAATCTCTATAAATGTCATTTAAAATACTTAAATTCCAATTTGGGTCAGAGTATTATTTTTAGGAAAAATCTCATATATTTATAAAGCTTCCAAAAAACATGAAAAGTTTTTAAATGAATAACAACAAAAGGTTGGTAAATTCAACGAAGAGAATAAATCTCTAATTATACGGACAATCACAACAGTTAATATCAATATAGATATATTGCTTCAAGCATTATTAAATTTTAAACTTACAGACATAATTTAGCTTATACTCTAACATCTATTTTGTCCAAGCAATACACATAGCACATACATGCATATCATATATATCTGGAATAATTTTTACTTTAAAAAAATTCTATAAATGATATCTATAAGGATAATATTTAACAAAAATCATTTTAGGTATAAATTAAATTCCAAAACTTATCTAAGATTAAATGTTATCGACAGTAGGAATATATACTTTAATGAAATTTATGATCCCATTAAGGGTAATTTCAAAACTTTACTAGTGACCTTATTCCTAGTTTCCAAATCCTCTCATAACCTCCTCTATCCTCTTAAAAAGGTTTCAATGCTAGAAAATACTTAGGTCAAGTTCCTTATATAAATTTCATCAAGTTCTCCAATTACATGTAATTATATATCATATAAGATTAGAAGAGTACAATAAAGTCAATTTACCTCTTATTTTAAATTCTAAATTGGGCCTATAACTTAATTAGGAACTTTTTGGGTTTAACAATCTGATTTAGAATTTCTTCATTTTAAGTAGTTTTATATGAAATTTTCCTTTAATTTTATCAAATCCATAATAATCAATCAAATCATACTATAAATGTAGTAATCCAAATTAGAGTTTAGGTGTTTCAAATGACTTTTGAAGAGATCTTCCCTAATTTTTACTTTATTGATGACATCAAAATAAAATAAGGTTGCCAAAAAATCTTGTAGTATAATGACATAAAAGCTTTCATGTAAGAAATAATAAAGAATTCTTTGTTAAATTTAAAGCTGTACCAGACAAATAGAAGCCCACATACTACAAACATTTATTTATTTCCTCTGCAATATGCATGAGGGATAAAAGTAAGGGGGAATATAAAGCAGGTGAGCTAATTAATCAGGATTAGCAGTAGGAAAAATAACACATAGGTCCAAAAAAAAATATAATTACAATTAAGTCCTTTGAAATCATGGCCAACATAAGGGCATTAAGTTGTTTGCTGTTTTTGTTTTCATTGTTATTTTGTAATCAACAAATTGCAGTGAAGTTCAAAAGAACTGGGTGTAAAAAGAACTGGGTGTAATTAAATTTAAATGCACAATTACTAATCTCACCTTGTTAATTCAAAAAAAAGCCAGTGAACCCAAGTCTCATTCTTGCACACGTTCGGGTTGAGTTTCTCTTATCATCTTTTTTTCATTATCTCTCATAATCTCTAAATCATATCCATTCAATCAATATAATATTACTTTTATTTTTCTCTCATTTTCTCAATGAACGATCCAGATTAAGTTAATGAGAGAAAATAAGAAAAGAGATATGGAGAGAATCTCCTTCACGCATGTTCACCTCTCGCTAGCTCACCGTCTCACCTCCTCTGAGCTCTGGCTTCCCACCCTTCCTCTGACTCTTCCATCGCTCAGCACAGCATCAATCTGCCGCCCGCAACACCACCAATCTGTTTTGAATGGATATGGTGGAACCAGTAGGCAGTCTGGTTGGTTTGTCTTCAGACCGTGTTTGATATGAGGACGCACAAGAATGAGGATTGAGAGATTCAACGTGGAAGTGTTTGTATATTTGGTTGGTGAGGTGGATATTCCTTAGCCTTTTTGGCATTATAAGTTGGAATTTGTTGATTGATAAGTGTTCCAATAAGTCAGTGCCGCCAAGTATTTTTCTCTAATAGGATTTTATGATTTCTAGAATGTTCTTTTTTTATTCCTAGAATTAGAGTTAGGGTTATAAATACCTTTCAATAATCTCATTTTGTAAACCGAATATGATTAAATAATATGATTATTGAGTTTCCTCCCCCACCTATATTTCTCTCCGCTTTCTATTTGTCTGGTTTCTCTCCTTCCTTTCTTGTTATCCTCCCTCCTCTCTCTCTCCCTTTCTTCTTCTTCTTTGTTCTACTTTCCCCTTCCCCGTTCTGCATCAGCAACTGAATTGTTTTTCCATATTAACGCTTTTCTCGTATGAATTTCTATTTATACTATTTATATGGCCTTCCAATTTTAGGTTGCTTTTTGTTCTTGAGTCTTTGCTGGTAAAGTCATCAGGACCTTAATCGTCAGTATATCACATACTATTTGTATTGAAAGAGTTAAGTTTTCCTTCATTTATTGTTTACAAAGAGAGGTGGAATCTTATAGTAGTGTCAAAAGTACAAGTTAGGAAGCATTGATCAAGATAATAGAATTTTGTAATTTCCATACCCATGTTTGGCTTAAGGGGTCATAGAATTTTGGCTGGAATTTTACAATGTTGAGATTAAAAATGAACTCCCCAATTTATATAGGAAGAATTTGAGTTTAGAAGTAAGATACAGGTATATTTCTTAAAGCATTGGTATCTCTAGGAAGAAATCTTCACCAGCCACGAAGACGAGAAAAATCAAAGTCTCGAAGGGAAGACTGGTAGTTGGGTTCAAGTGCTTTAAAAAAAAAACAAGAGAGGTAAATGGGAATTGGGTTAAGGGCATTTCGGTATTTTTATATACAAATTTCATATGCATACCAAACATATTTTTAACCCCTATCCATATTCATTTCTACATTCATATGCATCTCCATCTTTGTTTCTATTTTCATCGAAATCAATTCCAATATACAAAAAGGGGCCCTAATAAAGAAGGCTTTTTTTTTCTTAGTTGGTTTACAAGGCCATGACAGTTAGCAAAATAAATCAAGGCTTTACAATGTTTAAAATTCACTTGAACCACATAAGCCAAAGTAAATATTATTGATCAAACACTCCCCACACACACACATATACCAAAAAAAAAAAAAAACAGTGGATTAATGGTGGAATTTAGCGACGGAATTGGATGATTCTATTTCTACCTCTAAATAAGCTGTCACTACTTAATCAGTGACGGAATTTTGTCACTAATTAAATACCATCACTAATTAACTGTCCTTTTGTAATATATGATGATGATTACTATTGGTACTGTTTAGTACAGTCAACAGGAGCAAAAGAAACTTTTTTCTGATCAAGATCATATTCCACCTCAAAATCAATATGAGCCACATTTCCATAAGAGGACTCTCCATCTGTAGGAAGTATTGCAAGGCACATGACATCTTCCGATATGAAACTGAAAATGTTCTGACGATTTAAGGAAAGGTTGGCTCCTGTGAAATGAACCACAAAAGTTGGAACATTCCGGATGGAGTTAGCATTTGTGTAACACAATTTGGAGTAACTGTTTTCTACTATTAATTGGTCGGCTCCAATGGCATACCGCACCAAAGCTTCAACCTGCTTATAAAATCTTGTTGGAAGCATAGTCAATGTCGCCCCTGAATCAATAACTATGTTTCCATTGCCTTGACTTGTCAACGGCACTGTTTGTTGTCCAACAGTGATCCCTGTAAACAACCATACGATGTGTGTGTGTCTATATATCATTTAATCTCTTGAATGAAAAGAAGTGAATAATATTAGTAAAACATATACTACCAGCCCTGAATATAAGATCTCGTTTAGTGCCTATGTGCTCACTTGCAGGGAAAAAGTTTGATTCAAAATATAAGTAACTTATAGGGTAATTAATGATGTTTTATCAATTCTGTCCCTATTTAATTTTTATTAGAAAGAGGAGAGAGAGGGGTGTGAAAATCATTTGTATAGTAGAGAAACACAACAAATTAAATAAGAGCAAATGTATAAAATTTTATCTATTTAATGCATTCCATGGTATCCAGTTCAAGCAACTTATATTTAGGCATAGAGTGGTATAGTGCAATTGCACTATAAATGAGATCTTATATTAAAGACTATATGTGTACCTTCAAGATTGAGATAGTAATAGGTTGGGGAATCAGATCTCGGAATCAACGGAGTAGACACAACCTCATTTCCTGAAATGGTGGCTTCTTCACCGAACCTTAGTTTAGTTGAGGTGGTCTGTTGTTGACTAATAGGAGGGAGGCAATACGAGAATTTGCGTCCAACGTTACCCATTTGTGAAACCAACGACAAAGGCCCTTGGCCAAGCCCAACAAGTCCTTCGGTGTTCTGATAGAATGTTAGATTGTTGTTGTGGCCACACCCAAACACCCTCTTAGGAAACGAAGCAGCTTGGCCGAAACTAAGTGATTCTGTGCCCAATTCTCCTATAGTGTATGACATATCATCATACGAATAAAAATACGTACACTCATTGGATGTACCACAATTAGGATACGATTGGCCTTTTACGGTGACATTGGGCAGAGATTTACACTGATGTGATCTGCAAGAGAGAGACGTATAAGTGGAAGAGCTTTTTGGATCAAAAAGCTTAGCTTTTTGAGGGTAGCACCGGGGACAAGGTGAGCATTGGAACCAAATAAGGTCACTTCCTGTGTCTGCAACTGCCCATCTCTCCACAGGAGGAGTACCAACAGATATCTTCATGAGGTAGTTTGCATCATTTGGGATTATATCAGTTTCCACTAACTCACTTGTTTCAGCCATAGAAGACGACTGGCCAAAGCGATTAGCTCGAGACATGGAGAGCAGCGCAGCGTTTTGAACTCGCTCCGAGTGGGTCATTGAGGAGTTGTAGAATGGCGATAATGGTGAGTCTCGATGAACGAGGTCGATGCTGAAACCTTTTGTTGCATTGGAATTAACGGAAAAGGTTGAAAGAAGGAGAATAATAAGAGCGAAAGAGTGAGAATGAGCATGCATGTTTGAAGAATATTAATGGTGGAGAGAAACACAAAGGATAATTGATGAGTGAGGAAGGAGAGGTTGAGGTGATTGTATTTATAGACAAGTTTGCGTGATGTTTGGGTTAATGAAATTAATCCTTTCATTGTTCCCACGCTTTGGCTTTCACTAAATATAAACAACTATATGACTGCTGGCTGTAATTAAAGATAACCCAGAGATTAATATGACCGAATCAAAAAACAAAAATAAAAACCATTGGGAGGAACTGCACTAGATTGAACCTATATTTAAGAACCAGATATCGACTGGCATATAACCAAATTTATTACTTTATATGTGTGTATTTATATATATTTGTGAAGTCAAGGTATTGAAAATTAAGGGGAACGTGTCTCATCAACTACCACATCTCTCCATTTTCACTTCACTTAATTCATTTTTAACATGGCACGAGAGGTATGGATTAGGCTACCGCTATTATTCTATGTGGGAATAATTTTCTACATGATTGTCTTTGGTGATATTATAATATGTCTCATATATAACTAATGGGCTTGTAACATTGTATGTAGCATGAAATTTCTTCAACAAGTTGGAGGAGGTGACATGTTTAACTCCGGTTGTTGTTGTTGTTGTTTTATTTTTTTTTTTCTAAAAAAAAAAAAAAAATCCTACATGGTTTATGATATTTTTACTCATGAATTTAATATTTGTCGTGTACTTTTTTTTTTTATAAAAAAATTGAATTATACTTCTTTAATACTACTCATATAGTCCTTAACATAAAAGCCATTTAAATAATTTGATTAAATTAAAAAAAGTAGTTTAGTTAATTAATTATAATAAATATAATATGTTTTTTTTCCTAAATACGCTTAGTTAATTAAAACTAAATTTCTCAAAGTATACATAATGATCTTTTATATAGTTCAAATATAGCGAGACAATCCTTTCCTTTCAAAACTCAATGCCAATGCCATTGATCGTGACATAATTAGTTAAAAGTTAATTCCAACCATTTCTCCATATTTTTCTATTTATTTGTAGGTAATAAAAAAATTTAGAAAATTCAACTTATATTTTAATTATAAATGAGTATTTATTCTTAAAACATTAAATATTTATTAAAATAATGTCAAACTAGCATTGATATATATATATATATATAAATATAGCATATATATATATATTTGGAGCAAACAGCCTAGCATTAATACTTGAATGAAGAAAATTAGAAATAGTTTATATTAATTTTGAAGAAAAGCACTCATAAACCGCTCTTTAACGTTTGTTTATACTTATACATTCATAAAATTAGAAATTGTTCTCTTGTTTATACTTCTTACATTCAATCACACAACAGGGGCTTAATATATATGATTTCTTTTAACTCTTGTACTTGTTTCTGCACTGCCAAAATGTGTCGTGGCTTGATTGGATCTCTGTTTATAATGTTTGTGTGTGTTCTTATCCATGATCATCATATTCAAGTGAACATATACTCCCTCCGTTCTTTTCTATAAGTTATAATTAACCAAATAAGGTTGTTCAAAAAGTTGATTAAAATTAATTGGAAACATATGTTAAAAACATAGCTTTTTTTTTTTAAAAAAAAAAAAAAACCAAAAATACCCTCATTTATGTGAAAAGAAGAATGTGTGGTGTGGGGAGATTACCTAGGAATTAAATACAATAGCTGTCGAACATGATTAAATACTAAATGGGGGCAAAACAAGAAAAAAAAAATTGAGACAACATATAAATGTCTCTCTTAGGGCAGAGTAATGGGTGGGTTGGGCAACCCGAGGCCAAACCTATAGCTTGCCCATTTAACTTTAAATGGGTATGGGCTTTAAACCTGTGTAAATGGGCTAGTACATAAATGGGCGGGCTAACCGGATTTTAGGTAACCCATTTACATTTCACTTTTTTTTTTTAAAAAAAAAAAAAACATACATAAGCATTAAGCATCTATCCAAATTCATTGTTTTAATTTTTGAAATCTTAATCTTCAAAGTCCAATAATCACAATTCACACAAAACAACATAAATTTATACAAGTACTATTATAACATAATTTTGATGTTCAAACTCCGACTTATGATTAGGGATTAGATGCAGTTGAATACTCGAAATCTCAAATAGGGAGGGAACCAGAGAATGCCTTTAACATATGGCGGAATGCAAAATAAAATGAGTAGTTAATAAAAAAAAATTACACTAAATGGGCGGGTATGGCTGGGCAGCCCGTAGGTGTGCCCATGGCCTGTTCATTTAAGTCTTAAATGAGTGAGTTTTAACCCGTCCCATTATGAGACTTTTTGGGCGGGCTCAAAATGACTAAATTACCTTGGGTTGTTGGCAGGCTAATGAGTTATGGGTTCCATGCTCAACCCTAATCTTATAACAAGGAACGGATGGAATATTGCTTATGTGAGTTATGGGTTCATCAGGTTGCTCAACCCTAGTCTTATAACAAGGAACGGATGGAATATTGCTTATGTAGATGCAATATATCACTATAAATATCCACTATAATAAATTATATGGGATTCATCAATTATTTATGTAGGTTGAATAATTCTACTTAAATAACTTTGAATTATTCGTGAGAATGAACAAGTCAGTGGGACAATTTCTTATCCATATATATGATCTCACCTAAAATCCCAACTAGGTCCGAGCAAAATAATAATAATAAAATATCCCAACTAGGGTTGTTTCAGAAAATATTTAAATAAACGATACATTCATCTGAAATTAATATTTCTTAATTAGTTTTATGAGGAAGAAGTCTATCATTTTTAAGATAAAAAGTGGCCGGAATAGTCAGTCGGTATATATATTTAAGTTATTAACATTATAAATGAAATTGTTTAAAGGTTCTGTTTTTTTTTTTTGAAGGTTCTGTTTGTGTAATATATTTTTCAAATACTCAAATATATTTCTTTGAAAATATTCATTAAAAAAATAATTTGAGGTTGATGAGGGAATATATATCCTTTATAAACGCCCTTAAAAATCGTTACGTTAAAAACCATTTTTTAAAAAAATAGTTGTGTTTTTATTAACACCTTTGATAAATTCTGTTTACTTCGATACCAATAAATATTAATATCCCTCTTTTGGCCATCATAATTATTTTCTCACAATTATTTATCGCTCTCTTTTATTATTCAATATCAATATTTTATATCATAAATTATTAGTTAACCCCATAATTAAGGAGTTATCATAATAATAATTTAGCCCATAAATCAAGAGTTATCATAATCATTATACAAGAAGATTAGTTTCCAAGAAATAAAGTTGGCTCAATGATTATAGTAATGCTTATATATATTAACATTGTCAATGTGTTTCAGTTTGTGTTTTTAGTTCTTCATTGTTAGTAAGCTCAATTCTTCATCCCCAAATTATGGCAAGTCTTGCCTTATTAACTCATTAGGGATATTGGCGACCATAAGAATACTTAGAATAACTAGGCTATCGTTGCTCGGGTTATAAAGAAGTGAATGATGACTAAAAAGACGTCACCTTTTATGATTTTCGGTGGTGGCTAGCAGCAGATGGTATCTTAGCTTCATGGTTAAATCTGCTTATAAGTTTATTGCTAGTAATTAAGGTTGGGGTACGAGGAATGCCTTGTGGAGTAGGGTTTAGAAATGGAAGATACATGAGAAAATGAAGATGGTTTTATGCAAGGTTTTGAAACCCTGACCGGACCGGCCGGTTCAGACCGGAAACCGGCAAACCGGCCGGGAAACCGGTCCGAGTTAGGGGCAAAACCGGGGTTTCGAATTGACCCAAAGTCAACTCGGCCTGAACCGGCCAAGTTGACCGAGCAAGTTTTTTTTTTTCAAAACCTCACATGAAACTGAAACTTTCGTTGGTCGATGACGAAAAAAGAAAAAGAAGGAGAGAGTGAGTGAGAAATCTGAAGAATCACCAAGATATGAAGAGATCTGAAGGAGAAGAAGGGGGTGGAGAAAGCCAATGCCAAGGAAACCAAGAAGGTAGATGATGGAGGCAAGGAAGGAGAGAATGGCAACAATCTCAGAGAGGATAACGATGTGGAGGGGAGATCCAATCATGGTCGCCGTCGGATTTGTCGAAGAAGATCATGCTCACTCATTTTTCAGTGAAGGTTTTTCTCAGAGAACGATGATGGAGCTAAGAGGAGTTGTGGAGAAGATGGAGAAAAGGTATGGCTGGAAAGTAATGTTAACGAGTTACGAGTGGGAGATTACTGATTAAACAAGTAAAGAGGGAGGGATCATTTATTTAATGTGTACTAGAGCAGTGAAGCAGTTCGTACATGGCAGAGTAAGTAGTGGTGGTTGAGAAAAAGTGGAAATGGGAATTGGTGAAGGAGGTGGGTCCCACTAGATTATGTGTTTAGAAATGGTGAAGCTGACTAATTCAAATGTCTTTGAAAATTTATTTTCCCTCCTTTTTCATTGTATATCTAATGTCTTGTTAGTACCCTAACCGATCTGACCCCGGTTTGACTCCGGTCTGACCCACTGACCCTTAACCCAGTACCTCGATCGGTTTAGTCACCAGTCCGGGTTGGAGAACCTTGGTTTTATGGAAAATGACGCATAAGAGACTTGCTACGAACTCGCTTGAGCTAAAAGAAGACAAGCACAGACAATTACTTGTCCTTTTGAGTGTCCTTGTGAGGAAACCACTTTACACGTTATGAAGGATTGTAAGAGAGCGAGGAAAATGTAGGCGTCTCTTTTAAATCCTAACATTCTTTCAATATTTTTCTCTCGTGATTTATAGGGATGGCTTAGCTAGAATACCAAGCACAATCCAGCTCGAGGAAGATTCAATAACTAGGTTTAGACTAGAGTATTTAGTCTGGTTTACTGGATCTTATGGATGTTGAGGTGTGCTTTCGTGTTCGAAGGATGGACGACCTCATCTCAGGAGCTTATACACAAATGTAATCACCTTCTTATGGAGGGTGTGGATAATAACAAGTTATGACATATCATTTTTCATGAAGACAGTGTGCAAGGGAGATCTCGGACTCCACCACTGAATGGTGTCATACGTGTTGATGTGGATGGCTCCGCTTGGCCTCAACAACAAGCGGCTTGCAGTGGGGTCTTGCGTGATGCAAATTGAGACTACCTTTTGGGGTTTCATAAGGTTCTTGGTATTTGTTCAACTATCGAGGCTAAATTAATGGCTATCAAATATGGACTTGAAATCTGTCAACAACTTGACATTGGTAGCAATATTGTATTATATACAGATTCTCTATAGGCTTTTAATTTATTGATGAGAGGATGTGTCATGTATGCTAGATCATTTGTAGAGATGCATCATACGTGCAGAGATCTTGTCTGAAGTGTCGATCATCTGGCTAATAAAGGTCATAAGGACATGTTGGAGACAGTATTTGTAACGAAAGTCCCATATCGTTGTTTAAGCATTGTTAGAATATTATTATTTTGTATTAGGTATTACTTATGTATAGTTTGGACTTAGAGGTTTGGCCCTGGCCCATTTAGGTGTTTATACATAATATTAATATAAATAACAGTAAGACCAATCAGTTTTAGTTGGCTAGGTAACTTGTTCACTTTGTTTGGGTAAAATATTAATCAGTTTTCATGGTATCAGAGCAAGGTTCATTTTCTCTCACACAAACTTTTATTGGACAAGAAGAGGGCTTCATGGAAGAATAAGCCTCTCTGTCTTGCAGGATCATCGCTGATTTTTGTTCGTTGATCTACGACTCAAAGTAGTCGCTCTGCGTTTTCCGTCGATGAGATTTGAAGGATCGTGCTGAGGTTGTTGCTGATCCGTTTCCTCGTCGCTGTACCTCCGTCATCGACATCTGGTTTCTTTTCCTCGTCAGTGTACTTCAGTTACTGCCACCTGGTGCCAACATCAAGTCTTAGTTCTATTCTTCTTACCCTGTGGCTTCCCCTTAGTTGCATTTCGCAAGATTGTCATGCTCTGAAGCCGTGGAACTTGTTTGACTTTCACAAGATTTCCACGATCTAGTTATTTGAGCTTTGCCATTGCGTCTAAGGCCTCCCTATTATGGTTATTGACTTTAAACAGCTATCTGTTTATTCTAGCATTGCCATTGCGTCCGAGGCCATGGTTCTTCTCTAGCCTGTTCTTATCATTCTGGTTTCACCATCGTTGTTCTAGACTATTCTTGTGTTTCCTATTTGTTCCTCATGGAAACCACCAAGAATCCCATTGATGTTAATCATCCCATTTATTTGCATCCTTTCAATACTCACATAACATCCTTAGTGCCACAAGTTCTCACCAGTTTCGCCAATTATATGGTCTAGAGCAGAGCCATGCATGATAATTGAATATTTTATACACTTATTTGTATCTCTTGGTTAATAAATTTAGGACTCTTTAGTTAATAAATAATGGGCTTTTATGCTTATATAGGCTTTGGGCTTTTAATTAGATTTGATTCATTTTAATGATAAAATTCCAGATTTACAGTGCTTCACTATTTTCAGTATAACTCTTGAACCAGATATCCGATTGGCCTCATTCTTGTCTCATATTTCAGATGATTCAAAGAGCTACAAATGCTATGAGGACTTGAAAGGCAAATTCGAACAAGAAGATGGTCGAAAATTGGATCCAAAGCAGACACATTTTTTCTGGATTTTTTTGGGTCCGGATTTTGTAATTAAATTCCATTTTGATTTTTTTTTTCCTGTTTTGGGTCAAACTATTGGAGCCCAATACATTTTCTAACTAGGTTTTTACATAATCTATTGATACAAGAAGATGATCATGAACCACTTGGGAATGAGTCATCTATTGATACAGAACAGCTTTTACATAGGGAGCCTCGACCAACAAGAGATAAACGAGCTCCAGCATGGCTGAACGAATACATTTGTCTTGGAGAGGTTCAAAATGGTAAGACACTTAAAATAGGTTGTAAGTATCCTATCCATGAATATATCTCATATGCCAATGTTACGAAGGAATACAAGGATTATTTGTTAAGTATTGATAAGCTCATTTAGCCTTCTACTTTTCAAGAGGCATCTAAGGATCCCCAGTGGATGAAGGCCATGCATGAGGAAATGGACGCCGTGGAAAACAATTAGACATGGGACATTGTGTCCCTCTCCAAAGGTAAATGGGCCATTGGTTGTAAATGGGTCTTTAAAATTAAATATGACTCTTCTGGTAACACTGAATGGTAATACAACAAAGTTAGTGGCTAAAGGGTACAGTCAACAAGAGGGGATTGATTATTTTGAGACCTTTACTTCAAAGAAGCTGAGTATAGAGCACATGGAACAGCGGTGTCGGAAATAGTTTGGCTTACTAGATTATTAAAAGATATAGGTGTAAAAGGATTGGAACCAATTAAGGTTCGTTGTGTTAATAAGAAGCCATACATATTGCTACGAACCCTATCTTTCACGATAACGTATGAAGCACATTGAGATTGATTGCCACTTTGTGCGTGGAAAGCTACAACATGGTATTATTGATTTATTGCACGTAGCTTCTAAGAATCAGTTGGCAAATGTCTTGACGAAGCCACTTGGTAAAGAAAGTCATGATAATTGTTTTGCAAGTTGGGCAGTACAACTTTGTTTAGTCCCTACTTGAAGGGGGTGTTAGAATATTAGTATTTTGTATTAGGTATTACTTATGTATAGTTTGGGCTTAGAGGTTTGGCCCAGGCCCATTTAGGTGTTTGTACATAATATTGTTATAAATAGTAGTAAGATCAGTCAGTTCTAGTTGGCTGGGTAATTTGTTTATTTTGTTTGGGTGCAATATTAATCAGTTTTCAAGCATATTCTTGGAAGACAAGCTTTGGTTGTTCTAGACTTGATGGCTAGGTTTAGATCGTAGTTTTTTAAAAAAAAAAAAAAAAAAAAATCTCAAGCTATGCTTGCCTTTGTATCTTTATAAAAAATATGCATAAAGGAATATATTAACTTTTTTGTGTGACTAAGGAATATAATAACTTTAGTTCTTGTTATTACGTACATTTTTGTTAATTGTCAACATTTTGACGTATTTAAAGAGTATCCGGAGATTAATATGACCCAGTCAAAAAATAAAAAGAAAAATAAATGGGAGGGCCCACACTAGATCGAATCAATAAGAACCGACTGGCAAATAACCAAATTTATTACTTTCTATAATATATATGTGTGTGAAATTTTTTTTCCAATTAATATGAAAGGTTTCCCCTTTTAAGGTTTAGAAGACAAAGGGTAGCATGAAATTTTTTCAACACATTGGAGGTAACATGTTAATTTCCGCTTGTAACAAGAAAAAAAAAATTTGTGTCCTAGCCTACATGGTTTAATATGCCTTTCTTTGCTCATATGAATTTCATACTTGTCATGTAATTTTTTTATTTTTAAATGTATACTTCTTTAATACTCCTATAGTCCTATTGTTGTAAACTTGGACGGCAATTATGTCATTTTGCATGAGGTTAGTCAAGAGATTATTACTTGAATATCTGTCTGACTAGAATTCGTTTATTTTGTTATAGTCATCACTTTTTCTATTTATTTTATAATTTTCATTTTTTAATAAGGCTATAATTCGTTTATCTGTCTAACAAGAGTCGTATATGTACTGCCAAACATGAGATCACTATCTACTTTTATATATTATATGGAATTCAATTATATATCTGTTAAATAATTCCACTTAAATAACTTTGAATTATTGGTGAGAATGAACCTGTCAATGGGGCAGCTTCTTTTCTATGACCTCACCTACAGTTCCAACTAGGGTTGTTTGATAAAATATTTAAATAAAAATACATGCATTTAAAATTTGTAACATCCCCAATTTTGGGACAAGGAGTTTAGAAATAAGATTGAGATGAGTAGGCTGTTAAGTTTGTAAGAGCCAAAAGTCTTAAGCTTATTATGAGGAATAGTTTAAGATAATTATTAAAGTTATTTTTGGACCTTGAAAATTGGGGAAAAAAATAAAATATTATTTTGAGGATCTAGAACTATTATTAGGGGTTTAATTATGAAAGATTAGCTTAAATGGTAAAAAAGAAAAAGAAAAAAAGAAGAAGCCATTATTTGGAATTTAGGACCTACTTTCTTGAAAATTCAAGGAAAAATAGTTAGAGGATAAATTGTGGCCTATAAATTTTAGAGTTGATATTTTATGGCTTAGAGAAACTAAATAAGTAAAGGATCAAATTGCAAATAAGAGTCTTGTAGAGGATCAAATGAGATTAAAATGGTGTCGGACCTTAACACTCACTACCAATTCTATCATCTTTTTTTTTTTTTTTTTTTTTTTTTCTAAAAAAAGGTTTTGGAGGGTTCGACATCGGTCCTCACTCAAGCGAAGACGGCCCATTTCATGAAGACTTTGCGGGACTTACGAGATCGCCTACCAAATGAGTCGAGCGACGCAGAGGGATCGAACCCACCCACCGGCTGTAATCCTAGATCCCTTACCATCTATGCCAACTCACATTGTCACCAATTCTATCATCTTCACGCCACTTATTCCTTTAATAGTTCAATTGTGCAATAGTCCATTGGGCCAGCTCCTTCCTCTAATATCCGAAACACATTCAACTCATATTCCCATTAGAACTCATTTGGCCCATATTGATTATGTTCATTTAGGCCTTACCCTCACTTTATTTATATCAGTTCAACAAGTCACAAAACGCAGAGTAAGTAAAAAAAAAAAAAAAAAACGCAGAGTAAGAGCAAGACATCTATTTCATGTGAATAACGCCACCTCACACCCCTCCCTCTTCTATATGCGACACCTCACCTCACCCACATGCAGCTCCCTTATTTCTCCAATTAATCCCTTCGGTCAACACACATATTCCCCATATTCCCTTTTCCTCATTTTGGGTTCTGCTCACAAAGGAAAAAAAAAGAGAGAGAGAGAGAGAGACAGAAGTGTGTACGTGAGAGAGGGAGAGAGACCAAGAGGTGAGATGGAGAAGAGGAAGAGGAAGAGGAAGAGGAAGAGATGAATCATTACATGCAAAGCCATCTTTAGACCAAGGAATTGGCAATTTCCCGAGCTCAAGAGAAAAATGAACAAAAAGGGATTTTGGTAAAGGTATAGTTTCGGAAGAGCAACATGTGAGTGAATAACGTCCCTAATTTCTAAAAATGATATTTTTATTTGTTGAACTTTTATTTTTATTTCCATAATTTAAAGTATGATTTTATGAAGGAATATTTACTGATAGTATATGAGTAAAGAATGATGATTTTATTCGTTATTATGTATTTTCTTTCAATTGTTTCAAAGCATAATTTATAATTATGTAGTTAAATGGAAATGAGACTTTTGAGAGATTTTTCAAAATTTTTATATTGAAATGATCTTGGATTTTGGAAATTTTATAAGCTAGAATTTATTATTTGAAATGGAATGTTTTCACGCAAGTTCTTTGATGTTTTAAAAGGATTTTATCGATAGATTGAATTTGAAGGAAAATTTTGAAATATTGTTTTGTGAAAGTTCATGTTGGGAGATTTGATTATGAAGTATGAGATAAAATTGTTATTATCTTGAAAGAAGAAGTTTTATTACTTTGATAAATTGACCCCAAGCATGCTTGCAAATATTTTGAAGAGGACTGAATACTGAGAAGGCAGCCGGTTACTAACAAAGTGATCTTGTTAGTTCTTGGTGCACCATGGTTAACCTCGAGCTAGCTTGATATTCTTGGGATTCATTCTCATGCTTGTTTCATGAATGTTGTGTGTCCATGCTTGCTTGTTTCATGAATTTGTGTGTTCATGCTTGTTTCATGGCCTCGTGTCATGCTTGGTTAGTTACCCTTATGGATTTGTGTGTCCATGCTTGTTTCATGGCCTCGTGTCATGCTTGGTTTGTTACCCTCGTAGATTGTGTGGCCACGCTTGTCATTCGTTCTGTAAGAAGTTCTACGAGAAGATGTGGTTTTAAGAATTATGTTTAAAATTGATTATGTTAAATCAAAGGTTTTATTAGGTTCTTGAAAATATTTGATTAACGATATTTTATATAGAGTTCTACTTTATTTATGATTTACTATTTTAAAACGATTTTGTTAAACAAAATAATTTATTAAGTATTTCGAAGTAATTGATTGATGATCCAATATATATAGAGTTTTGTTTTTATTCATGATCTTATGGTTTTGAAATTGAAGTTATTGTCATATTGATTTTATTAGCAGATAAAAATGTTTAATTATTTACTCTTGTATTTTATTGAATTAAAAGAATAGGATGTTATTCACTAGAAAATTTTGTTTTGGTTCAGACAATATTGCTGATCATGGATCTCTTACTGAGCGGTGAAGGGTCTCCTTAATGATTTAAAGTTCGCTGACTCATTTTGAGGCGCTATTAGTTGATGTGATCTTTGCCGTAGACTTTTGTATTAATATTTAAAGTTAGATGCTCCATGTAATTTATAGGTAAAATCCATGTACTTTAAATTGTATGTTTATAAGTTTAAGGTGCTTAAGGAATGTGAGTCCACTCATGATTCCTTATGACCTTCCAAGCTTATCAAGATTTTCAATATTATTTTTCATCATCATCCAAGGATTTATCAGTTTTGGATTCACGAAAAACAAATGCATAGTCAACAATTTACGGTCACCCTTTAGGTTTGGGGCGTGACATAATTAATATTTCTTAATTAGGATTACGAGGAAGAAGTCTATCATTTTTGAAGATGTATTGTGACTGCATGGCCAGTGGGTGTATATACTGCAAATACTCAATTATATTTCTTTAACAAAATTTATAAAAAATTATTTGAGGTCATATAACTTATAGGGAAAATCTCATTTAAAACCATTTGAAATAGGAAAATCCTAAATCAGGTTGGCAAATTCAACATAAAACTTAATTTAGAATTTGTAAATGTGGGGTATTTTACCAACTTGCCCCATAATTTTTAATGTTGTCTTGTAAATCACTTGCTTTAAATTAATTTAAATTATAGAATACATTCAAACCTAAGAGTGCAGCAGATCATTATTATTCACGGTAAAAAAATCTCCCTGCAAAATCAACGAGGCATCTCATCCTCAATATTAAAAATTTAGAAATTCGATTATCATTATTCACTATAATAAGCAACATCTTCATTGCAACTAATGTTGCTTTAAATCAAGAAAAATAGCGCCCAGAACAAACCATGCGATTGCCAAATTAATCATGGTATGAATCTTCCTCATCTACCACTACTGCCCATCCACTAGGAGAAACAAGAATTCTTGAATTTATATTCACATAATGTGAATTCAGAAACGAACAATCCCAGTTTTAAAAATCATTATATATAGAATTTTCGTTCAGGAACAACAAATCCAAGAAAGCAAAGTGCCCACTAAAGCAGAGATGAGGAGTAGACGCTCACGGATTCGTAGAGATGAGGGCTGTGTGAGAGAATAACGCCGGTGGAGGGCGCTGTCGAACATGATTAACCGACAGAGCTGAGAGAGCAGAAGGAGGGGGCAATAGAATGGACGAGCAGCTAATATGGCTGCCGCAGAGGCGTAAGAAGGAGGAAGAGGGTGAGCGATTAGAGGGAGGTAGTGATCATATGATAGAATAAATGAGGGGGCAATAAGGTAAAATCATTAAATTCTAAAATCCTATTTTAAGATTTTCCACCTGATTTAGTATTTGTTGAATTAATAAATTTAATGACTCAATTTAAAATTTAAGTAATTCAATTGTCTTAAAAGGATTTTTCCTGACATATAAGTAACCCTCACTCCTATATTGTATCTGTTATAATTATCTATTAAGCATGGATACTCGAGAATCATCTATTACATATTACATGGCTGGACTTTCTTATATATTGTCTAATATTTCAAATTTATTAATAAATTCATATATTAAATTGATCAACTGATTTTTTTTAAGAAAATGATATATTGTCAATTTTTATATATTAAATGTGGGACTTCATGCATTAAATTTTCCTTTATTTTTTAAACTTCATTTCTTACTTTTCTGTTTTATGGGGAAAAATAATCTTTTGATCTTATAGTTTTGACTCAATTACAATTTAGTCCCTACACTTTAGTTCGAGATAACTCAGTCCCTATACTGTTAACTCTATTGCAACCTAACTCATAACTTTTAACTCACTGCAGTTCAATCTCTATAATTTTAAACATTTTATAATTTAGTCCATATCTTTTAGAAAATAAAATCACATACATAATAAAAGTAAATGACTAAATTATAAAATGCTTAAGCCTATAGGGAGTGAGTTGAAGTAAGTCCAAGTTTATGGACTGAGTCAAGATGATAAAAATGTAACAAATGGATTTGCAAACAAATCTTCTTCATTCATTCATCGCCCCTCTTCATTTTTCCCCGCCATTTCAGTTCCGTAATCTCTTTTCTTTTATTACTTCTATTACTGATAATTCCTTTCGCTATTGATCCGTCTTGTTTATTTTCTTTTTATCATTATAAAGTATAAACTAGCAGATTCTGAGAATAACGCTAGTGGCCATGAGCGCAAGGAGATTGAAGCAGATTTTCAGGTGACTTCTCTGCATTTTTCTGGTTTTTAAAGTGTACGTGAATCATTTCGGCTTGGAGTGGGTAAATTTTGTATTTGAAGGATGATTCATCTCTCTTAACTTCAAAATATAAACTATCCTCAGGCGTAAAAAAGTCAGTAGTACGTCAGTCTTGTAATATTTTCTAAATTTTCAGATAGACAATAAGGGAGAAATTTTCTTGGACCTATAATGTTAAACTTTTTTCTAGAAGGGACACCATTCTCTTCTAATTGTGTGTCTTGTTGATTGATATTATTCTTAATTAATACTACCCCAAGTTCTTAATTGTTACGCAGGACCATCGTTTTTCTATGTCTCAATTAACAAGAAATTGAGAAACTAAGGAATGATATGCAGAAGATGATTAATGAACTGAGTAATGATATGGAGAAGATGGATAATGAACTAAGGAGTGATATGACCCATATGCGTAGGAATATGACTAGCTAGATGGTTAATAGTTCTATTTGTGGCTACTCTTTTCCTTGGGAGATAAATATATCTTGTCCATTAACATTCACACGATTAAGGTTGAAAAGACCCCCCGAAGATGCCATTAATTGTTGTTGCGGTTTAGCATTGCTTGTAAGTTTTACCACCCTTGCTATGCATACAAAGCGCTATGGTCATGGCGAATCCTTATTTAAAGCCCCTAAAATCAAGTTCACATTCTTATCATTGAGTTACTATTCAATTGGTATTTCAAGTATAGTGGTCCAAATTTAAAAAATCATAACTAATTCTATAAAATTCATATGAGGATAATTTAAAATTCTATTGAACGCCTGAACCTCGTTGGCAGTAGCTGTCTTTGGACGGCGCATGGAGGTAGAGCCCGACACTTCAACACATTGAGGTAAAAGGTGAGACATGGTTAGCAGTGTATGGTGAATTTGGTTCCCCGATGCTTAGAAGGCGATTGCATATATCTCTTTTGATGTGTAAGGATTTAATCTTCAATGTTTTTGTTCAGGTTCAGGCCAGAACTTCAAAATCCGTAAGGTTCAAATGCTAATTTTAATCAATCTGTTGTAGAAAAGTAGCCTCGCTTGGGAAAATTGATGAGAATGGATCATGAATTATTCTTAACTTTTCCTTCTCTTTGCCCTTTTTATGTGGACTATGCTTTTGGGTCTTCTCTTGAAGTTTCAATTCGAGCAAGATGACAGTGACAAAGCAGAAATAAGCTTTTTATGTTACTCTCATATTGGTGCCACAATCAACACGTCCTATATTATTTTCGCTGTGTTTTTTATTCATGCTTCTGAGCTATGTGTCCATGCCATTCTAAATACTGATGAGTTTACGTTGAAATTTTTGGATTCATTATTTTATTCAATGCAATTGGCCTGAGGTTTTAATGTCGATTGCTAGCTGAGATGTTTGGAATTAGTTGTGTGTTATTGAGAACACATGGGTGATTGAACGGTATTTTTATATGGTTTTTTATAAGTAAATTTTGGATTCTTAATGCATTTCCTTGGATATTATTGCATTATTAAGTACTAATTTGAGTTATGGACATTTATATTAAATTAAGTGTGATTAGGGGTAAAATGGTCATAATTTGTTAATTTATTCATACAATTGATTCCTTGGACTTTTGATGTTACCTTGTGATTAATTTTGCATTGTAGGAATTTTGGAAGAAATTTGAAAACTTTGAAAAAATGTCAACTAAAGACCAGAATTAATGTCAGAAAAGGACCTCAAATTGAGAAATGTCCAACAAGGACCAATTGGCCAAAACTACAATATTTTATTCCAGAGTTAGGTTAGTTTCAATGAGCTTGAGCAAACAACAGATAGAACAAAGCAGTTGCACTTAAGAACCTACAGAATGAGATCTTCAACCTTCATCATCGCACCTCATCTTTATTCTTCTCTGTCACCGGTGACGTTTATTCCTCCATTGTTGTCGGCACTGTTCCATCCTCCATTAGCAAACCAAACCTGGAGTGAGCTGTCAAGACTATGAGAAGAGAGCCGCAGAGAGCCCTCCAACATCGGTTTCCCCTTTCCACCTCTGTCGTCGGTCTTCCCTCTCACCACGACCGGCAACCTCAGCTCCATTCTTTTAAACCACCGGCGAGTAAACCACCTCTCCCTTTATGCCTCTCAAATATGTCTCTCACTTCACCATCTCTCATTTAATCCGTCTCAGTCCTTCTCTTGAACCCAGCAGATCACTATTCGATTCCAGCTTCTCCCTCTTCATTCATCGCACACCTTCACTAAATCTCACCAACACCGGAAACCACCATCTCCACTGTCGAAATCGTCTCCATATCAGAGTTGGTTCTCAATCAGCTGTCATGAATTTTCTGATTGCTGGTCAAGTTCTTGTTGTAGTTAAAATTAAGCTTATGTGTAGCTAATTCCTTTGCTTCTTGGTGATGGAGATTTATGCTTGAGCTTAATGGACAACATAGGGGTGTTTTTTTTATCATTCTATTAGTTCTAGAGTTATATATTTGAATTTCTTGATTTTAATATATGATTCTGGAACTAAGATTGATGTTAATTATCTTTGTTAGTTTGATATTTAATTTATAGTTGAGATTGGACTTTGTAGTGTGAAAAATATATATGTTTGAATTTATTTTTGGTTACAATGAGATTATATTAATTAGCATTTTATTTTCTAGTTAATGTGGTTGATTTGTGCCTTAGAGAGACTGTTTAATATTCAATTTCAAGAAGATTCATGTTGCATTATTCTAATTTTCATTGCACATTAAGTGATTTTGAACAATATCTCAAGAGGTAGTGTTTAGCTATGTTTGTAGGAGCTACTATAAATTGAGAATATTGGACTCAAGTGTTATCTTAAAGTTTTTATTAAGACTTAATGAATTTTAACTTGCATACTTTTTGAGCAAGGATAGTCACTTTCTTCATTACCAAGAGCATTCATCATTCATATTTTCAATTCAACACCATTTTATTCCCTATTTTTATGAAAATACCAAAAACAATAGTTAGCATTTAATTAAATTGCATTCCTATTTTAGTTTATTAATTTGAAAAGCCAACGCCAATTTTCCCCTTTTTTTCATTGCATAATTACTTAGGAATCAATAAAAGGCTCCTCAAGAAGAGAGAACGATCATAGGTTTGCTTATACGCAATTATTGGTTAATTTTTTATTGTGGACACTAAGGTTAACGACAAAAGGTCCTCATCAATGGGATCCTCCTAATAAGTTATATCTTCATAATTTTATCATAATGCAGTGTCTTTTTAAACCTAGAATATTCAATCCCTAAACGCTCTCCCTCTTTTATTTTTCGTTTAAGTGAAATATCTTTGCTTTTGTATTGTTAGTTGTTTGATGAATGACATATTCATTATTATTTCCAAAATCAAAACAAGTCATTGGAGATGGCATATAGTTTGATTGATGGCGTATTTGTAATTAATGCTATGCCTGGATCAATGATTGCCTCGTAGGAAGAGGAGGGGTTTGAGTATTAGATTTTTACTATGCATCATTTTTTTTGCAAGTACTTTGCATCTTATATTTGTGGCATATTTTTACTATGTGGTAACAACCATTTTTGCTACTTCAGTTTCTGATAGTGACCAATGCCTCCATTTGCACACTTGAAGGAGTAAACTAGTTTAAACATATTGATAACTTTCAGGACTACCATGGACACCCATAGTTTACAAAGGCAAGTATAAATTATATAGTTTGAGATACGTCACTTGCTGAAAATATTATAGACATAAGAAACACTTAATCTAATTAGATGGTATTATGCTAAATTATATAGTTTGACATACATTGCTTTAAAGTTAATAGATGAAGGACATTGTGATTTTACATCACTTGCTGGAAATTGACCAAAAGTTTTATAATGAAAGATAGAAATTAATTTGCTTAATATATATTAATTTCCATGTATGTTCTTGGTAGAGAATTGAAGCAAAGCAAGCACCATCCTAAAAGAATTTGTCCTTTGAGTAGTGCAAAAAGTCAAAAACTATCCAATGAAGTGCTATGCAAAAAGTCCAAAACTACCCATTGAAGCAAAGTAGACAAAACCAAAACACGTAGTATATGTTGTCCCCAAAAGCCAAAATTTAAAAGATGTCTTGTGTAATGTTGTCCCTGTTCTTCAAAAAGAGTCCAATGTGTATTTTACTATTCTGTATGATGGGAAATTATGTATTTAGTTAAGATTATAACATGTAAAGTCTGTAACTCCTTGGAGTGTACAAAGATTGGTTATATATATTATAAGCAAATTGTATGACATTCTTGAAAGGAATAAAATCTATTTTTTGCAAAATATTTGTATCTATTTTTTTATTCATTACCTTGTGTGTAGTTTGCCATGAGATCTATGGCTTCAAGTGATGGAATTTCACTACCTTGTGCCTACAATTGCAAATGTTAGTGGCAACAATAGCAAAGTATAATAAGCATGCATAACACTTAGTAGCAATTCATTTGTTGATTCATACTATGAATAAGTTTGTAAATGACAATGGTTGTGATGTAGAGGGGGGAATATGTTGTGATGTAATAACTGAGAATGAAGATATTGAATCTTGTGTTTATGCAGGTTGTGTTGGAGCTTTTAAGTATAAAATTGTTGAAACTTGAGTTTGTAAATATTTCATTTAATCAACTCTTCTTTTCTTTTTCTTTTTTGTGATGGAGCCTCTTCTTTTTTCTTACATGGCTTCTTAGATGATGAAGCCTCTTGAAAATCCTTCAAGAAATTAACACAGATATAAAATAAAAGAAATAAAAAAATTGTTCCGTATATATAAATTAAAATTCAATACCTTTGATACACTTCTTCTTATTTATCAATTTTTCTCTTTCCAACAATTCTTTCTTGATTTTCCTTCTCTTTTTTTGAATCCCTTTGGCATATTTTATGGCTTTATGACCAGTTCGGAAGTATCATTTTCATCATCATCAGGAATCTCATTGTCAACCTCAATAATACAGTTAAGAACACAAGTAAATCTCTCAATAGTATTAGCAGCCTTTATTGCTAGTCTTACCATCTTAGTCACTAGATACATGTATCTTCTTGTTATGTCAAGTCTAAGTTCAACTTGTATCTCATTTCCTTTGACATCATGTACAACCCCATTTCTTGCTTTGTTGGTCAATTGCTTGAGAATATATTGCTTAGACATAACTCTTATATCTTTGAACTCGTATACTTTCAATGCATGGCAACATAATGTCCTCGTAGTCTCAAACTTTTGACAACTATAACAAATTTCATGTGTATCGGGGTTAAACTCAATTTTCCATTCTCCCTTTTCACCTATCATATGGCTTGTGTATGTAAACAATCTTTCTTTCTCATCACGTTCAATTAACTCTACAGAGAATTAGAGGTCCCATTGTTCTTAGAACATGTCAAAGGCATTGGGGATGTAAGATTGCACAAATTGACGAAAGATAGGTGCACTTTGATTCACCATCCTTGGTATCCAAGGTTTTGAAGCTCGGACTAGCTACTAAACCGATGAGGTGCTTGGGTTAAGGGTCGATGGGTGGGAGAAATCAAACTGGTATTAATTAAAAATATAATGTAATTAAAATAAGTAAAAATATTCATATTCATATTTTCATTATAAACAATATTTTGTGAAACCATAAAAGTAACATACTTTTTTCCCAATAAAAGGTATATATTATTATATAATACTATTGTAATTAATAACAGCCTGCTTCCCTTTTTCTTATTATAATGTTTATGATAATGAGAGTTTAAGGTTTTTCTGCAATTTCTACTTAAATGGATCATCAAGATTACATACCTAACACTAGCGTCGAAAAATGTAAAAGGTAGAAATCCAATCCTCCAAGCAAGCGTCACGTCTTGTCAGAAAAGAAGTCAGGCATTTAATTTCCAGTGGAGTTCCTCTGTTCTATCTAGTCCTTCTCTCACTTTCAAATTGCAGTCTTCAATAGCAAACGGTGCCCTCCCCTTAACAAATTTTCTTGTTACATTTCTTTCTCTTCCCTCCCATTTTTGTTTCTGGTTCTCTAGGATTCCGGGCGGGAGAGATATTCTAAACCCCTTCCTCCCTCCATTCTCTATTGTCACCCTTTCTGCTTCTTTGAATCACCACGATTTGGGGTTGAGTTCTGCGATTGAAGGACAAGACTCGCTAGTTGGGCTTAGATCTGCAATTTGAATCTCGATCTACTAGTTGCTTGAACTCTTGAAGGCCGGCTTTTGTTTTTCGGTCCCTCTTCTCCTTTCTTCCTCCTCTTCCTGAAAATTTCTCCTTCTTCTTCCCTGAGTTTCCGGCGTTTCAAGCTCTTAGAAGTAAAAAGAGGTGACTCGCCACTCGGCTGAATCACACCGAGTTGGCCGAGTTGACTCAGAGTCACCTCTAAACCCGGTTTGGCAACTAACTCGGACCAGTTTCCCGGATGGTTCGCCGGTTTTCGGTTTGAACCGGCCGGTCTGGTTTTCAAAACATTGTTGGTATCTTTTATCGAGATTCATACTCAAGTTGCACTTCCTTGTATCGCTTCTTTTCTAAAACTTTGTCAAACCTCATGAAGAATCGATTAATGCCTAATCTTGACTTTGTACATCTCTTCACCTTAACATTCACATTTTCACTAATTTATTTGCTTCTCATACCTAGTGTAAAAACATCCTTCATATAGAACCTGACCCATTTCTCCTTAATGTTATAAGTAGATTTCAACCGCCTATTTTCATGAACATTATCAAAAGATAATAATTCACCCCATGCTTCTTCAAACTTATCTACCTGAACATAGTCAAACATGCATTTTTTTAAGTCAATCAGAAAGTGTGAGCCATCTTTCATCAAGTGCCCAAGCTGTTTGATTCTTGCAACAAATGCGAAGTGCACAAACAATGTCTTGTATTAGGAAGCACTTTTGTCAATGCTCTTGCCATATCTTGATCCTGGTCAGGAAACACAGTCTGAGGCTTGTTTTCTGTGTGAGCATCCAACGAGGTTTCTAATAGCTACTTGAAAGACTCAATAGTCTCTTCATATAACAGAGTTGCTCCAAAAATGACCACACTTCTATGATGGTTAAAACCAGAAAAGAGTGCAAGGGGTCGATGATTCTTATTTGTGCTATATGTTGTGTCCAGTGATACAACCTCATCAAAATGTGCATAGTCTTGTAGTATACGAGCATCTGCCCAAAACACATTAGTGATATGTTGTTCCATGTCTAATTGGTATTTGTGATAAAATGAAGGATTCTTAGCAATTTGTTTTTGAAAATATTCAAGTAGACACCCCGCCCCTCCAAACTTTATATGTCTTTGTATTTTTTTCATCAAGCAGTTTCTTGCATCCATCATGGTATAACCAATATTTTCTTGGCCCTTAGCTATGTACTCATCAAGTCAAAAGCTTTCTTAGGTTCAAGCCCAGATTCATCTGCAAGATCTATTCCACGAGCTTGCACTTCTGTTAAATTTCTCTATGATGGTAACAAGTGCTTTGTTTCTTTTATATGAAGAAGGTGATTATATTCTTCATTAAACTTGGTGACTTTGAACTTTTGAGATTGACCAACACGACATACAATCATTTTCACCTCACACTTGGTTCATGTCTTCAGTCGAGATTTGAAAGAAATTGTCTCTCTTTTATCTCTTTTCTGAACACCCTCTTTACAACATACATATTCATATGTAATAATTGAACCATCTTTCTTACTCTTTGTTCCATTATACTTTCTAACTCCAAACCCCATTTTCTTCCTATACTCATTTTAGAATTTCCATGCTTCATCCAACTTTTCAAACTCTTTCCCTATTTTGAGTTTAAGTTCATCTTCCATCATCTAGTACCTATAAACAACAAAAATGTTATAATGTTAAAAATATTATCTTACAAAAAAATATATCATGATAATAAAATGTTAAACAAGAATTTTCACTTTTTATTTTAATTCCAAATATAGAAAAACATGAACATTTTTCAAATACCACTCTTCAAACAAAAGTATAAATATGACCTACAACTTTTTTGCTAGCAAAATCTAACCTACAACTTACTCAAACAATAAAGGAGTTGTGTGATATAGTTTTCTTGTATACATTATTTTAAAAAATAAATAACTAAATAAATCCACATAAAACTTGCCTCAATAAATAAAGAATCAGGTGATTTTGTCTATTGCTATTTCAATGACAATGCCCTTCCACTATGTCTATTGAAAATTATTGCCATCTTCACAATATTATTGTTTTCAAAATTCTTGATAATCAATGGCGGAACCATGACCTGGCCAGTTGGGCCTTGGCCCCAGCTAACCCTAGCTAACTTTTAAAAATTTGTTAGTATATAAGAACAATGTTTGGTTCATTACTCATTGGGCTATGAGAAGAAAGTAAAATTCTTGTTTGAGATACCTATTGAAAATGTTAGTATCATCTTATATATTATTTTGATTTATAGTTATTATTTATTTGTATTTTCAATATTATGTTATACTATTTAGTAAATACTTCAATATGTTTATTTTTGGGATAAATATCATTTTTGCCCTGGAAGTTTTGTCTAAGGAGCACTGGGCACTAGAAGGTTTTTTTTTTTGGAGCAAAATTGCCCTGAAACTTAAAAAACGTAGCAATTTTACTCTTCTCTTAATCTTGACCATTAAATTGTTGCTCCAATTTGTAAACTTCTAGGGGCAAATTTCTCATAAAAAAAAAAACTTCTGGGGCAAAATTGATCATAGAAAAAAACTTCCGGGCAAATTTGCTCCATTTTATTAACCCCGAGGGCAATTTTGCTTCCCAAAAAATTTATGAGTACCCAGTGCTCCTCATTCAAAACTTCCAGGGCAAAAATGATACTTATCCCTTTATTTTTTGGCCCGGGCTAAAAAAAGTTATGGTTCCACCACTGTCGATAATTACGACTTTTAGTTTATATAAATATTTATATTGATACACCATAGAGTTCAGCATTCTTTTTCGTTTTTGCTTTTTGCTAACGCAGACTTTAGCATTCTAATATCGATATCCCATATATATATATATATATATATATATATATATATATATATATATATATATATATCAGTGTGAAATCTTTGACATTTCGATATATATATCTATATGCTAAATAAACAACCAGAACGAAGGAAAAAACTAAGAATAACATTTTTCTTCAATCTAAAATTTTCTTTGTGATGAAAAAGATAAGTTGACACCTTCATCCAATCTTCAATGGCATGAAGCTAAGTCATAAAGCCCTTTCTTTCCCTCCAAAAGTTGGTGCCGAGCTTGGTCAAGGTGGAGAAGAGATCAATGGAGTAAGGAGTGATATATACGGATATTAATGGTTTAATGGAAAAAATAAATGAAAGGTTGTGATTAAAACTAGATGAACGGCCAAGATCACTCTTTTTAATGAAACGGTGCGTAGCATAGACAAGCGCCCCTATCTATTGTTGCGCCAAGCATGGAAACAGATCCGTGTAATTGAAAGTAGAATTATTAAACATAACAATATCTTGGTTCCACCAATTTCTACCATTGCTTTTTAGTTAATTAATTGTTTATGTTTGGTGAAATTGTGGGCAAGTAACATCAGCAAATGTTTATTAAAACGGTTTAAGATGTAATTTTTATGAGCATTTAGTATAATTAAGTTTTGAAAAGTGTAAAAGTAAAATAATATATTAAAATGGTGCAATTTAACAAGGGAAAAGAATTTCTCCAGTCACTAGAGATAAGTTTATCTCCAGTGACCCCTAAAACTACGTCATTTTAAATTAATGAAGAGTGTGTTTGTAATTTTAGGTGAATTAATGAAGGGTGTTTGGTAAAATTTATATGATAAAAAAGTAAACAAAATTATGGAAACACCCTTCATTAATCCAAAACGACGTAGTTTTGGGGGTCACTGGAGATAACGTATCTCCAGTGACCGGATAAAACCTTTACCCATTTAACAATTATGTTAAGTTTTGCATCCTTCAAAACTTAATTATGTTCTACGTTAGGATAAACTATTCATACTTAATTGAAGGCGAAAGGAGTTGGTTATTTATTTTATTAAGGATACATATATCATTTTAAGTGTTACTTGTTTAGTGAGCATAGTGATGATGGTTCCAGGGATAGAGAAAGAAAGCGGCACCGGAAAGATGATGATGATTACAAGGGTAGAGAGCAGGAGAAGAGTGTCAGCAAGTCAAGTAGGCAAACTGAGAATAATGAGGAGAGCCCAAGGAAAAAGAGTTGCAATGATAACTCAGATGCTAATGAAAGCAAACCAAGCCGTGAGGAGGAGTTAGAGGATGGAAATAGGAGGTTGGATGAAGAGATGGAATAGAGGATCGAGGAGGAGAGTTCAGGAGTGGCAAGAGCTGAGGAGGAAGAGAGAAGAAGCTGAGAGAGAAAAGCATGGTGAAGCAAGTGCTGATGTACCCAACTTTGGAAAGGCTTGGACACTTGAAGGGGAATCTGATGACGAAGAAGGAACCACTACAGGGAAGCCAAATACAGCTATGGATGTCGATGAAGATGACAAACCTTTGGATACAGAACCAAAGGATTCTATGGCAGTAGCATTGGACCTGTTACATCTAATTTACCAGATGAAGCTAATGATTGTCATGCAGATGAGGAAATTGATCCATTGGTTGCTTTCATGAATTCTATGGTTTTGCCTGTAGTTGAAAAGCTGAATAGTGCTGTGGCTCCTGAATCTTAAACTTATGCATTGTCAGTTTGTCCGCTGCAATAATTTTTAGGGAAAATATCTATAAAAGTCATTTGAAATACTTACATTCCAATTTGGGTTAGAGTATTATTTTTAGGAAAAATCTCATATAAAGCTTCCTAAAACAGGAAAATTCTAATGAGGTTGGTAAATTCAATAAATCTCTAATTAAGTTATCCATCCAATTTAGAATTTCAAAATCTAAATTAAATGACTTTACTGCTCTCTCATAACCTCCTCTATCCTCTTAAAAGGGTTTCAATGCTGGAAAATACTTAGATCAAGTTCCTTATATCAATTTCGTCAAGTTTTTCAATTACATGTAATCATATGTTATATAAGAGATTAGAAGAGTACAATGAAGTCAATTTACCTCTGTTTTGAAATTTCAAATTGGACTTAATTAGGGATTTTTGAGTTTAACCATCTGATTTAGAATTTCTCCATTTTAAGTAGTTTTATATGAAATCCCCCCTTTTTTTATCAAAACCATAACCAATCAAATCATATGATAAATGTAGTGATCCAAATTAGAATTTAGGTACTTCAAATGACTTTTGAAGAGATCTTCCCTAATTTTTACTTTATTGATGACATCAAAATAAAATAAGGTTGCCAAAAAATCTTGTAGTATAATGACATAAAAGCAAGGTTTTGAAACTCGGATCGGTGACTAAACCGATCGGGGTACTGGGTTAAGAGTCAGTGGGTCAGACCGGAGTCAAATCGGTCAGGGTACTACCAAGACATATAAGATATACAATGAAAAAAGAGGAAAAATAAATTTTCAAAATCGTTTGGACTAGTCAACTTCTCCTTTTTTACACACATAACCGGATGGGACCCACATCCTTCACCAATTCCCATTTCCACTTTTTCTCAACCACCACTTTTACTCTGTACAAAGTACTTCACTGCACACATTAATTACTACCTCCCTCTTTACTTCTTTGGTGAGTAATCCCCATTACTCATTATCATTACTTCCGCCATATTTTTTTCTTCATCTTCTCCACAACTCCTGTTAGCTCCATCATCGTTCCTAAGAAATTCCTTCATTGAGAAATGAGTGAGAGAGGGCTGTGGAGACCATGACACAGTGACCATGATCAGATCTCCCCTTCACGTCGTTACTGTCTCTAAGATCGCTGCCATTATGTCCTTTCTTGCCACCGTCTTCTACATTCTCCACCCCTTTTCTTCTCCTTTAGATCTGAGATCTCTTCATATTTTGGTGACTCTTCATATCTCTCACTCACTTTCTCCTCCTTTTTCTTTTCTCGTCGTCGACCGACGGCGAGTTTCAGTTTCCAGCGAGTTTTTTGGGGGGAAAAAAAATCTGGCTCTATCAACTCGGCCGGTTTAGGCCTATTTGACTGAGTTGACCCCGAGTCAACTCGGGAATTCGGTTTTGCCTTAACTCGGACTGGTTTTCTGGCCGGTTCACCAGTTTCCGGTCCGGGTTTCAAAACCTTGCATAAAAGCTTTCATGTAAGAAATAATAAAGATTTCTTTGTTAAATTTAAAGCTGTACCAGACAAATAGAAGCCCACATACTACAAACATTTATTTATTTCCTCTGCAATCTGCATGCGGGATAAAAGTAAGGGGGAATATAAAGTAGGAGAGCTAATTAATCAGGATTAATTGTAGGGAAAATAACACATAGGTCCCAAACAAAAAATATAATTATAATTAACTCCCTTGAAATCATCACCCCCATACGGGCATTAAGTTATTTAATTTGTAGTTTTTGTTTTCATTATTATTTTGTAATCATTAAAGAACTGGGTGTAATTAAATCTAAATGTACAATTACTAATTACCTTGTTCATTCAGAAAAAAGCCAGTGAACCCAAGTGTCATTCTTGCGCACGTTCACCTCTCGCAAGCTCACAGTCTCACCTCTTCTGAGCTCTGGTTTCCCACCCTTCATCTGACTCTTCCATCGTTCAGCACAGCATCAATCTGCCGCCCGCAACACCACCAATCTGTTTTGAATGGATTTGATGGAACCAGTAGGCAGTCTGGTTGGTTTGTCTTCAGGCCGTGTTTGATATGAGGACGCAAAAGAATGAGGATTGAGAGATTCAACGTGGAAGTTTTTGTATATTTGGTTGGTGAGGTGGATGCTCCTTAGCCTTTTTGGCTTTATAAGTTGGAATTTATTGATTGATAAGTGTTCCAATAAGTCAGTGCCAAGTATTTTTCTCTAATAGGATTTTATGATTTCTAGAATGTTCTTTTTTTATTCTTAGGATTAGAATTAGAGTTAGGGTTATAAATAGCTTTCAACAATCTCATTTTGTAAACCACGTATGATTAAATTATATGATTATTGAGTTTCCTCACTCTTCTACATTTCTCTCTGCTCTCTCTATTCGTCTGGTTTCTCTCCTTTCTTTCTTGTTGTCCTCCCTCCTCTCTCTCTCTCTCTCCCCTTCCTCTGTCTCTCCTCTCTCTTCTTCTTTGTTCTCACTTTCCCCTTCCCCGTTCTGCATTAGCAACTGAATTGTTTTTCCCATATTAGCACTTTTCTCGTATGAATTTCTATTTATACTATTTCTATGGCCTTCCAATTTTAGGTTGCTTTTTGTTCTTGAGTCTTTGCTGGTAAAGTCATCAGGACCTTAATCGTCAGTATATCACATACTATTTGTTGAATTCATAAATTTAAAGTCTGCATGTACATGTTCTGATTTAATTTTATTTGATCTTGGTGGATAACATCACTTTTCTAAAGTTACAAGAGAAGAAGAAGCAATCAGTAAGGGTGAGAAGCTAAAACGTTCTAAGACAAAAACAACAGAAGTCAAGAAGAAGCAATCAACTACCTAACACTACTAGATTTTTAAGACCGATTGAAATAGATTTTTTAGACCGGGTTTAGGTTTAAAAAGTCTCTCATTATTAAGACCGGACCTACTACCGGTATTAAAAGTTACTTTTCAGACCAGTTGGTTAGATAATATTGTTAAAAAGTTTCCGTTTATAATAATAAAAAAATAACCACTCTTTAGATCAGGTAATTTCATACCCAATCTAAAAAGTGGGAACTTTTTTTAAAAAAAATGTACAACTATTTTTGTTTCATTGAAGCCCTGTTGGATTTTATTATATCTAAAAGCTATATTATGCAATTAATATTGTTCTGTTTGTAGAATACAAGTGTATAGTCTCAAAGGACTAGAATATTGATGTAGGATCAAGTAGCTTTCTCCTAGGCATCCATGGATAAGATACCTAAGAGCATAGAGGATCACAGAGCACCAACATGAGGGTTTTCACCCAATGGAGAGGGATGTGTGCTCTGTGTAGCAGAATTGTAAAGAGGGAGATTGTAGAAGATTTGTACCTTAGGGTTAGGGTTTGGTTGTCCCTTGTTGGGCCTCACCTTGAATGGGCCTTATATTTGATTCCATAACAGTTGCCCCCCAGCCCGGTAGTTCAGGTCTCTGAGCTGCCGGGATGCATTAATTGTTTGATGTGAAACGCGAACTTGGCCGAGATATATCCATCTTATCCGGGTTGTGCGAGAAGATTTGTACCTTAGGGTTAGGGTTTGGTTGTCCCTTGTTGGGCCTCACCTTGAATGGGCCTTATATTTGATTCCATACTTGATTTTTTGGCCGTAGTTCGGAGTCTCCGAGTAGGGATGCATTAATTGTTTGATGTGAAACGCGAACTTGGCCGAGATATATCCATCTTATCCGGGTTGTGCGAGAAGAAATAAGATCCCTTGCTTGCTTTCGCAAAAAATTTTCTCGGTCTATATTCCTGCATTTAATAATATGTAAGCAAATAGCAATCAATAGCAAATACTCATTGTTTTCGCAAATTGTTCTAGTTTGCCTTAATCTTTGGTTATTGATAATCATGCTTTTTCACTAACAACTCGTTGCCCCCAAGCACGGTGGTTCAAGTCTCTGAGCTATCGGAATGCATTTATAGTTTAACCTGGATCTCCGATGGACATTCTTCCAAACTTTACACGGAGTCGGGATTTTAACTTGATTCGGTTTAATCGGGCCCGCCTTCAAAAGTTCACACGGAGTGGGATTTTAACCAGATTCGATGTAACCGGGTCCGCCTTCAAAAATTCACACAGAGCCGGGATTTTAACCAGATTCAGTGTAACCATGTCTGCCTTCAAAAATTCACACGGAGTCGGGATTTTAACCAGATACAGTGTAACCGGGTCCGCCTTCAAAAATTCACACGAAGCCCGGATTTTAACCAGATTCGGTGTAACTGGGTCCGCCTTCAAAAATTTATATGGAGCTAGGATTTTAACCATATTCGGTGTAACCCGGTCTGCCTTCAAAAATTTATACGGAGCCGGGATTTTAACCAGATTCGATGTAACCAGGTCCGTCTTTGTCCCTGTCGTAAGGGTTCATTCCATACAGAACTCAGATTTTAACTATAATCAGTGTAACCGGGTTCCGCCTTCGAAACTCTTCCGAGTTTTATCTGATGACTGGGCTAGAGTCAGAAAATCATTGCACAAAATACAGGTCTGGGACCACCCATGGGCACTATACCCTCCTGAGTGATTGACCAGAAATCAATCGGGAATAAGAGCCATCCGCCACATATCTAGGTTCAGTGTCGCAACCAAACTCTAAACATTCCGACATGATCAAGGTCGTTATGACGGCTTGCTTTATTACCCTAAGCTTTGATGCATCATAGCCGCAATGGGCTTCATCAGCTTTACCGTGTTCCAAAGGAAGCACGTTTTAACCTTTATGTGGGCGTTACCGCATCCCAGAGGAATACGTTTTAGCCAATATCTCGACCTTACCGAATCCCGGTTTGACCTCTATGTCGGTGTTACCACATCCCGAAGGAATACGTTTTAACCGTTATGTGGGCATTACCGCATCCTGAAGGAGTACGTTTTAGCCAAAATCTCAGTTTTACCGCATCCCAAAGGAATACGTGTTAACCTTAATGTAGGTCACGACAAACGTCTTGGTTCTTGCCGTGTGATGGACCCTCTAATGTGACCGGCTTCTGGTGTTCCTCTGCGACAGGGCCTGCAAGGAACAACAAACAAAATGTTAAGTGAAATTAATTATAGGTTTAAATGATTTCTTGTAACCTATATTTCAAGTACATTTAAACTATAAATTAAGTTAAACTATTAAATAATTTAAACCAAATGTAAACAATAAATTAATTTAATCAATATTTATAGTTTTAAACTACACTCAAACAAAATTAATTTAAAGAAATTTGTCACAATAAATAAACTCATGTTTAAAAAAAAAACTTAAACTACGATTAATAAAAAAACGTACTGTCTATCCGGACCCCTTCGATAGTGGACAAAACCCGCTCGATCATTTGGGTCCACGCCATCCGGGACGTTCTCGATCACCGCGCTGCGAGGCATAGTCAAATCTTCATTACGCGCGTTGCGAGACGACCCTCCGGGCTCTTCCACCCTCCCCCATTTTCATGAGTACGTACCTCTTATGGATGGCTCACACGTTAAACTTTTTACGTATCATAATTTAGTTAGTAATTAAGTAAGAAATAAATAAATAAACCACAACTTATTACTATTAATATTTGAATTTAATTAAACAACATAAGTTACTGCACAACGTCAGAAAATGCTTTGTCCTTGTTCTTTGACGGAATCTTTTTCCAATCGTGGAAAAAGATCGAAAACCATGCCCAATTTCCGCCAAATTCTGACAGGAATCGGTTCATCAGATGACCACCATTGCCGATCGGCTGGTCCGTGTCCGAGTTCTAGGGGACTATGACGCGATGGTCGTCCATCCGAGTGACCGCGGCAACATCCGGCCGTCCGTCCTCGCGATGTTCCCATGTTCATCTGCACAATTATAAACACATTGTTGTATTGCGTTTAAATAAATCCAAATTACACGTAAGAAATTTAAATTTAATTTTTTGACAAAAAACTGATTATATTTTTACCTTCGACATCCACCACAAATCCGGTGGAACGCGAAGATGACAGTCGGGGGTTCCCCTGGTCCCGCTCATTCTCCTCACCGAGAAACCGCTCCGCCTCGGATATGAGAATCTCAATATGGATCTCCGGATTTTCGTCCACGTCGCTGATCGACAGACTTGCACCCTTTTCTCCCCTTACGGTCTCTAGGTTTGGGATTTCCTCATCTGCAAAGAGGTCATCAAACTCCCTCCCCTCCACCCGAGGGGGCGGAGGGGGGATATTTACAGGCCCACGCCCTCTCGTACGGCCCCCTCTACTACTACTGCCCCTTATAGGCATTCTCTCCCGATCAAAAACTTTATCTTTTCCCTTATCTTTAGAAACCATGATGTTGAAAGGTACAAGTTGAAAGGTTAAAAGGTGAAAAATCAAAATGAGAGGAATTGTTAAAAAAACCGCTACAGTTGTAGAGGTTATCACATATAACCGCTACAAAATTATAAAACTCGTTGCGGTTCATAAAAAACCGCAACAAAAACCATGACAACATTGCCTCGTTCTTCGTGAAAACTTGTCGCGGTTAAAGAACCGCGACAAATTAGAGACTTTTACCATTCTGTAGCGGTTAGAGTCAAATAACCGCAACTAACTAGAGCCCCTTGCTATTCTGTAGCGGTTATAGCTTAACCACTACAAAGTTACTTTTGTGGCAAAAAAAAACAAACTATTTGGTTTGTCAGTCAAACCAATTAGTTTGGTGAAAATATTTATTTTTAAAAAAATAATAGAAATTTCAGTTAATTTATTTATCTTCTTCAGTTTCCCCAAAACACTCGAAAGTACTAAATTAGGAATAATTAGTTTACAGAAAATAGTCTAACATGCACGTGAAGATTCGCATTCAGTATAGCCACCAATCTCCCTGGAAACACTCACTGACTCATTTTGATCGAGATATTTTACGAGAGAGATAAGTGGCTATAATGAAAACCAATCTTCGGTGCACGTTGGACTATCTTCGAAAGAGTAGAAGTCTTCACGTCGAGAGAAAAAACTAAATTTGGATTGTCACTGAAGGAGGCTGTCTTGGCCGAGAAAGAAAGAGAGGCAAATATCTGCCGCTCTCATCTCTCGACATAAGAGATCGGGCTGCGAGATATCGCATGTCTTCGACTACTCAGCCGAGAAAGTTCATTCAGTGACAACGCAAATTTAGTATTTTCTAAAACTTTATAATTAGCTGTACGGACAGATTAACTATATATAGCATAAATATTTGTAGCGGTTTGTCCATTAACCGCTACAAAATTCTAGTATTTGACGCGGTTGTAGCTTCGCTCAACAACGACCACGACAAAACGCTGTCATTCCGCTATCCTGTAGCGGTTTCTTTTGTATAACCGCTACAGAATTACAGCAACAAAGTTCACGCCATTACGCGCCAACACTGGCGCCAAATTTGTAGCGCTGTTTCCAAAAAAACCGAACAAGATGTTGCGCCACAGAGATTCGTGCCATAACGCGCCAAGCTGGCGCCACATTTGTAGCGGTTTACTTTAGTGTAACCGCTACAAATAGCTCAGCAACCATTAATTTGTTGCGGTTCATTAAAAAACCGCTACAAAAATGAGGTAAATAATGATTTTGTAGCGGTTATTTATGACCGCTACAGAAGGACTACGACAAACGATAGTTTTTTTTTGTAGTTACCTTACACCTGTATCTTTTGAACCAGACTGGAGTTCAAAATTAAACCCCAGAGTAACTGTTAAACTCATATACAATATATATGCAATGCATGTAATACAAATCATAATCAGGAACATAAATCTGGCATGTACATCCGCAGTACCGCCTGATCAAGACAAGCCCTCGGATCCAGCGCGCAAAAGGCCTCGGAAGTCAGGGGGCCAACCCCGACCACCTATCCCAGAGGCCTCACTGGACATCTATAAACACACAGTCATATAGGCTCCACCTAGCCTCACATACCTTGGGCCTCAATGGACACCTATGAACACAAAGTCACATAGGCTCCACCTAGCCCACATGCCACAGGCCTCAGAAGTACCCCCAAAGAGATACTCCCTAGCCAACATGCCTCGACCTCAATAGTACCCTACAGGTACTACCTAGCCTGCATACCACGGCCTCAGTAGCGACCATAGGACATGAAGTCCCATAGCTACTACCTAGCCTACATCCACAATCATGATAAAAATATAACATACAAGAGCCACATAGAGTATGCAAGTTTATAGTTACTACCTGGTACTCCTTGAAAGCGGTAAACTCTTCCCTTAGTGTCAGAGACACATCCCACACGTGGTAACACCCTAGATACAACAAAATATCACACTTACAATCACATATCCAAACTTTACCTCAAGTTCCATAAATTTCGCCTATTCCAAGAAATTTCCAGAATCTCTGACCCAACTTCACCAATATTTAATAAAATCTAGAAAACTCGTATCGACATGAAATCAGTGGCCATGGAACCCTTAGTATGTCTATTTTATAATAAAAATATTATCCAAGGTCAAATGGGTTCGTATCCTTTTCTGGTTTCAAATATTTGGCCAATGGTCCGAGTCAGAAACCATGTTTTTAGGTCATCTTTATCTTTAAAGAACTCTTGGTTAGAAACTCCAAATGACACGAGATTTTAGTATAAGATCATCCTTAGTATGTCTAATTTCACCATATAAAATTTAAAATCAAACGGAATCCATTTACTATTTTAAATCTGTTGATGAACACACACTTCCCAAAAAACTCCCAAATCGGCAGATTTACGTAACTTTAAGTCTTAAGGCCTTTCGGGTTTGGAAAAAGTAACCTTGACTTATCCCCACACAAAATCATGTTTTGGACCCAATGGAGACCTAAAAAAGACCAAAATCCTACAGTAACTCCACAAAAAACACTATAGGGCAGAAGCAAGAAAAACTGAGTTGTCGGTTCGGTACTTACCTTGGAATTTCGGTTGCGTATGACTTCCTTCACTCCTCAAACCAAGAGCTTCAGCTGGGCACCCTCCTCACACACCTTGAGCACGTCCTTGGGCAGGTGGAAATGAGGGGAGGAAGTGCCCTTATATAGACTCCAAGGGTGGGGCCCTTGTCCAACTTTGATCATGACCCAACGGTCGCAAAAATTCTTCGGATTTAATTATAATTTTTTTACTAAATTCTCAAGGATTCTAGAGAGTTCTTGGCTGGAAAATGGTGCCTCAAATCTGCCCAAAAGTGAATTTCCTCAATTGCCCTTGATGGTGGTTTTTTGGTGTTGTTAGGTGTAGGTTTTAGGTCCGGGGGTAAAACGGTTATTTTGCATTTCACTTCTTCCAACCGGTGGGACCCACAAAATCTACCCTTTAGATGTGCCATTAATGACCATTAAAGTGTCATAATTACATGTCTTTCAATCAGTCATATCAAAGTCAAATTGTGTGGTCCAAATTAATTTTGATTATTTTATCTTTCTCTCTCATCATAATTACTTGATATGACTTTCTCTCCCTTCATAATTACATGACATGACCTTTTCTCTTTTCTTCAAGATACTTTCTCTCTCCTCTGGGCCCACCAATTTCATCCTCCCCTACGTGCGGTGCGGCCCGACTCTGGTAAACCCTAACTGGTCCCGCGTAGCTCCTTTTTGTCGGTTACATCTTTCCTCGTAACTCGTGCCACACAAAATGGACTTATGTGAGCCCAGATCATCAGTCTCTTCTCCCTAACCACATTTCAGTATCCCGGTCGGTTCCCCTTGTTGGTCAATGCTTCCCCAAGTCTTTGACCTTGAAATTGGGCTTTTATATGTGTTTGAATCAGCTTTTTCTATCCCCTGATGTGGCTGCACGTTTTTCCTTATTCTTGGGGAGCGAAAAATGTATATTTTCATTTCTCATAATTACCTCGTACTTTGGGGTGCCAAAAAGTCAAACATCCAACCCCAAAATGCCACGTGTCCCACTAGTATCATTACTCTTTTTCTTTTGTAATCATGAAGGGACACGTGTCACCATTCTATTTGGCCAACACAAAAGTATGTCATTATTAGTCATCATGACCTTACTTTATTAAAATTACTTTATCGGTACTTGCTCGAGATCCTACCCGGGTTTTGTTGGTTTTGATTAGTTTTGATGAAGTCTTATATAGATGTCATTCTTAAGAGCAAAAAGGTTGCACACTACATTTACATTATACTTTGACTAATTCTTATATCTAATGTAGATGTGAAGTTTAATGATGAAGAATAATCAAGAGAAAGAAGAAAGAAAGAAAGAAGAACTTGCTCAATGGAATGAGAAAATCATTATACAAGTTCTTAGATTGATTCTAGAAGTCCCCACGATGATATGGAAGTTGGAACGGCTCAAATCGGAGTTAAAATGAGCAAAATCAATGAGCTACCTCGAGCCGGAAGACTACCTCGAGTTAGAACGGCTATCTACGAGTGTTTTGGTCATCTAGGATGCTTACCTCGAGGCAAGACACCATTCACCTCGAGTTGGAATGATTGCTATAGTGATTTTGGCCTCTGGAACAATTTACCTCGAGGCAGGACTTCATTCACCTCGAGTTGGCTACCTCGAGTCAAGCATTCAACTACCTCGAGTCAAATGCTCCTTCAGCACGCTCTGTTTCACGTTCAGCTCGGGCGACCTCTGGTAATTCGATGATATCTCCCAAACCAGGAATCGGATTGACGTGAAACCAGTTGCATATGAAACTAGACTCCCAATGCGTCATTTGGATATAAAATCCAAGTCAAAAGGAGTTCATATTAGAGAGATATGAATTCTACAAGTTGGCACAACAATCACCGTCACAGTCCAGACCAAGCTTCAGTGTTTTGAGTATAACTCACAAACTACAAATCAGATTGAGTTGAAATCGGTGGCATATGAAAGTAGACTCATAGAGATTTCCATCAAGAGTTTAAATAGCCAAAACAAAGTTCACACCAAGGAGATATGGCCTTCGAAGGTGGACACATGTGATTCTACGGAATCGGTTCAAAGACATTGCTTCGTTTTTTGTCTATACACAACCAAATGAAATGAAACCAATTCCATATGATTCTAGACACAACAAGGGTTTCATAGAATTTGGAAGTAACCAATTTTGTTGAGTGCCTCCTCAAATCAAGTTTAAGTCAAAAGCATAGAATTGAAGTAGTTACCTCAAGCCAGTAGGAGTGCAACCTCGAGTTGGTTAACTCGAGCCAGCAATTTATGTACCTCGAGTCTGATGGAAGAGTTAGAAGAATTGAGAAGGCTTTTTACCTCGAGTCAAAAGGTTTACCTCGAGTCTACCCAAAGAGTTAGAACAATGGAGATCACTTTTTACCTCCGGGCGGGAAGGTTCACCTCGAGTTAATGGCCAACCGAGAGAGTTAGAACAATGGAGAGCACTTTTTACCTCCGAGCGCGAAAGTTCACCTCGAGTTAATGGCCAACCGAGAGAGTTAGAACAATGGAGAGCACTTTTTACCTCCGTGCGAGAATGTTCACCTCGAGGTAATTACACAGCTAGAAAACTCTGCGATGATTTAACTCGAGCCAATGAAGAATGATGCCTCGAGTTAGCTGCCTCGAGTCAGGATAAGTGTTACCTCGAGTTAATATCTCATCTGGATTTCTTTGTTTGAATATTACCAATCGAATACCTCAAGCCAAGTTTTTACGTGCCTCGAGTCGATAGCATTCTCTATCAATTGATTATGCAATGAATACTCAAATATTCGAAACTATTCCGAAAGCATTGAGAGAAAGTATTCGGGAAGTGTTAAGAAAATATTCAGCAAGTATTCAAGAAAAATTCATGAAGTACTCGGGATTGAATACTCATCAAATGTCAAAGCTTCGGTATATCTGAATCAAATGAGATACTTGAGTATGACATATCAGTTGCAGAAAATCATTTCTGCAACATTGATCGAATGGATTGATTATTCAATTAATCTTTCCTCTACATCATTCAATATTATCCATGATATTACAAATCATCAGATGTTTAACAAATGTTTGAATATTGATGAGCTGTCAAACACTAAGAGAGACGCAGAGCAGAGACAACACGCAGACCCAATTAAGGCAACACGCAAAACCCAATGAAGGCTATATACTCGCAAAAGTATCCTTAATTCAAAAGCACGTGAGTGACAAGTTTGTAAAGAATACCAAATTAGACAGACACTCAATCGTGGCAAGCAGAAGGCGCGAGTGCTTCATCAACGGACATATTCAAATACTCAAATGGACAGATTCAAATCCTTCAACGGTCTTCAAACTTCAACTTGTTTAAATACCGAAGGATTGAATTCATCAAGACAGAACACAGAGTCAAGAGCTTACATCTTCAACATATGACAATACTCTGATATTCATTTACTCTATGTTTCTCAATGCTCATATAGTTTACCGTAGAGAGTGAAATGATCAACTTTGTACTTCAGTGTTTATTTATTCACTTCTGAGAGAGAGAAGATTTATGTATAAACATTCTATCTTAGAGTTACTCAAGATTGGGTGATCTTGAGTGGGAAACCTTGTGTTGATTACGGCTTGTAAGGGGAGTTAATCCTAGGGAGAGGATTACTTCGAGTACGAGTGTGTGATCAAGCGGTGTATTGATTACGGTTTGTAAGGGGGAGTGAATCCTAGTGAGAGGGTTGCTTGAGTACGAACGTGTAATCAAGTTGATAGAAAATGGTGGATTGAAAATCTCGGGAGGAGCTGGGAATTTGGACGTAGGTCATCGTGGATTGGACCGAACCGGGATAAATCACGGTTGCATATTCTCTTCCCTAAACTCTTATATTTCCAAAGTATATGCTTATTTGAATATCTAAGCTGTTGATTTAGATATTACGAAAATATTTTCAAAGTTCGTAAAGTTTTATCATACACCCAATTCACCCCCCTCTTGGGTGATAGCCAGGTCTTTCAGGTTTTACTCGGGTTTTCTTCACGAATACCGATGTCTGCTCAAAAACGCAGGGCATACCCAACTGCCCTAAAAATGCTGTGTATTTACTTATACCAGCATATCTTTGCTCAACTAATTGTCCTATACCCCAGGACATAGTTGGGTGGTATCTTTTCCACCAGATTTACACCATATAGATTTTCTGTGTCCCATTTTCAATGGCACCTTAATTCCACGGCTTATGCATACAAGGTCCACTGACCCGTATGGCCGAGTTACTTAGTCCCAGAGAGGCTTCCTATGCCTCGACCTTCTTGGAACTCTTCCCGAACTAGGCCTAGTCGTCTGCCTATTTTAGGTTTATTTTCAATTCTTAGGGTCCAAAATTTGGGATATTACACGAATCATCCAGGAGTGAAGCCCAACCCTCCTTCTGAGGCATTAAAGAAAACTTCGGCCACTTCACGATGAGCAGCCATTGCACCGTGAGTATCCCGACCACTTCAATCCCGACAACTTCATGATGAAAATCGTCCGACTTGTATACCGGACTTCACTGATCTCCCTAGATAACCGGCCTCTCACCCCATGTAGTATAGTCGGGCTTCCTTGTGTCATTAACTGACATAAGTTGCCGAGATAATTGCTGCAAGCCTGGCACTCAAGTTGCTCTTAAATGGCGAGATCATGCACTATCATAAAAACGTTGGCGGAGATCACCTGAGAACAGCTAACCAGTGGCGAAACAAGAATGCTAAGACTTCTGACCTCTGCTTAGGACCTCGACTCCATTGCTATACCGAATTACATTAACTCTGCCCCACCGCTATGCCAACTTCATTTATCCCGGCCTCGTTATCTCAGCGCCTCATCATCTCGTCACCTCTAGTCTCGGCCTATAAGAATCTCGGCATACACCCTTCACTACCCACATTTCTGCACCTCAGATCCCGGAACTACATGTAACAATCTCCCGCAAAGTTTTGACTGTCATCTCTGTCGGTATCTCGATATTGGAATCTCGGCGCATCATCCTCTCGGCTTATTCGGACTCCCACGTGTCGTCCAACTTTAATGTTTTTGCAATTCAATAACAATAAAAATTCGTCCACCACGCTCAAACGCTAATAATATTCAACAATGAAGAAAATAAACAATCATTCAAGTCCCCAGGAAGTACCAAAATCTTTGTTCCTCAAACACCCAGAGATCACTGTGTTCCAACATATAGTATAGCAAAATCACTAGATGAATACGCGTGTGTGCGCACAGACATAACCAAACGCAAAGTGATAGAGAACGAGAAGTAATGCCCTGGATAGTGGAATTCGAACCCGTGACATGACAACATGCTTAAAGAAGTGTCTTGGGGACACCATTAAATAGAGCAGCCTCTGTTGGAGTTACTCCTTCATTTACGCCGACACGTCCATATTCAAGAGTCTCGCAATACACCAAGAGCGCTGAACACTGTTTGTAAATGAATATGAACCCGACCCTGTCATCATTCAAATGTCGGCAGATCATCAAGAAGACTTTGGCATTTCGGACATCTCAATATCTCGACATCACCCTTCCTAAGTCCACGAACATTGATTCATCACTTGATGCTTTGAGGAACCCACTATGCGGCTACCCGTAATATGGGTTGGCTGCAAAACTCTCTTCTCGTCCGAGAAACCAAACCTTGGGAGTTTGAGGTGGTTTAATCTCATGTGAGCTCGGTTGGTAAATGTCTTGGCTTCACTTAGACAACGAATTTTATTAGGCAAGCAGGAGTTTACACCAGATAAATATTGCGAAAGAAATTTTCACAACAGACTTGATTCTCATTAGCAACGCTTCCATCAGCTGGTCCCAGTGCAAAAAATGACGACGTATAAATAACTTTCACTACTGTCTTGGTTTGTTTTACTGCATCCAACAAATTTTTCAAGCCACCAACATCCACAGAAAGGAATTAAAAGGATCAAGAAGCGCATATATCAACCCGACGTGCCATTTTCACTTGGCCGATCCTGGCAAGCATTGTGCAATGTAGTTTTCCCATTTTTCCTCACTATCCACATTGAATCGTCATCTCGGCACCTCGCAACCAGAGGCCTGAGATTACAAGCAGAGCGAGGCTTTCAAAGGAAATTGCTTCTCGGTAGTGATGAAAATGGGAACATGAACCAAGATCATCAAGTCTCCGGAAGATCTATGAGGGGAAGTGCTAGAGTGAGACGCATCAGGATCCTTTTTCGTTGAGAGCAACGGAAAAAATGTTGCTATCGTGGCTTCAGAATTCAGGTTACAGTCCGGTTTCATGGATCTAATATAGAGTAGGAAGTGGGAACCGGCTCCATCCTCCACGGTTCAGAGAAGACATTTTCCACGTTCGAAATCTTAAGCCCTTGATCATCTTGAAGAGAACACTGCACTTCTGTGTTATTTCTGTCACCAGTAAGCTTTCATAAGTTGCGTTGGCTTTTGAATATCCATGAAATAGAATCATTCACCATCTTTGGTTGCGGGAATTAGAAATTTATCGATTCCCCACGGTCGACGCCAATGTTCTATTTGTAGAACACAAGTGTATAGTCTTAAAGGACTAGAATATTGATGTAGGATCAAGTAGCTTTCTCCTAGGCATCCATGGATGGGATACCTAAGAGGATAGAGGATCACAGAGCACCAACATGAGGGTTTTCATACAATGGAGTGGGGTGTGTGCTCTGTGTAGCAGAATTGTAAAGAGGGAGAGTGTAGAAGATGTGTACCTTAGGGTTTACCATCTATTTATAGAGGGTACCTTAGGGTTAGGGTTTGGTTACCCCTTGTTGGGCCTCACCTTGAATAGGCCTAATATTTGATTCCATAACAAATAGCCCACAAATACAAATGCAATGGATTTAAAAAGTAATTACAAGTAATAACCTTGAACACTAAGCCCTAGAGATAATTATTGAATCTTAATTCCGACATTTCTTTTTTCAAGGTTTACTACTTTTTGCTTGCATTTTCCCCACCTCCAAAGGACTTAGATGATTTTTGAGTATTGGATTTAGTGGATGCAATTTTAGGTCCGACATCTGCATGTTGTTGACACATGATTCATATTGTAAGCATCCCTAAAATTAAATGCTCCTACCCATGGATTGGCTGCTAGGTTACCATACTTAAAGTAGGCCAGAGCCATATTCTATCTGAACTCTCAAAAGAACCAAAAAGCCTAAGGTTGGTAAACTTAGCTCTCAATCCAAGGGTTGCAACAATTGACTATAAGGATGTCCCGCAATACGAACCAAGCATCAACAACACCCTCATGTTGGGGTTAGAATAACAATTGGCACTCTTACCCAACACTCAATAATGATCTAAGCCTTTTCAAGGAGAGGGCATCCAAACAAAACAACTTGAAAAGAACAAAGGCATGTCAAACAAGATTCAATATAATTAACATACATGTATGAAAACTTTTGTTAATGGAATTAGCAATGATTGGATTTCTAAAACATGTTATTATGAGAATGATACAATGAAATCGCATTATTGTCATAATCACAAGTTTCACAATCCCAACCATAAGGAATTTCGTGGACAAAAGCTTGCATACATTAACTATAACAACCACAAAGAATAAATAGCTAGTAAAAAAAAATGTAAACTCTCATGTATCACACAAAGACACATACAAGAAGCGCAAAAGGAATATAATATTTATACATGTGGATGAGAGGCTTTTCTTTTTCAAAGTCCTAGTGGAAGGGCTTTCATGTATCTTTTTGGAACCTCAAATTGTGTTCATACGATCTCTTGTTTTCAATTACAATAAGTTACATATTAGATCAGATTATATAATGCTCTTAACATGTGTACAAAAACATAAGTGATCGCAACAAAAAAAGCACTCAAATTGACGTTCTTCATACTCCTTTCTGTAATAAAAAAGAACAAATTTGTAACAAGAAAATTAAATTTGTTGTAAGTGTTTCTATAACTACAATAACCACAAAGAAAATACAAGAAGGAAACACAAGGAATATCATATTTATACCCGTGGAAGGCTTTTTTTTTTCATTTTCAAAAGTCCTACAAGAAGGGCTTGCATGTATCTGCAACCTCCAACTATGTTCCAGCCTCTGTGCTATGTATGCAAATGTAATCGAGCTCGTCAACATGTACTACATAACAGAATTACTGCATATGTAATGTACTTCATATGTTAATGAACTAAATTGCATTTAGAGCAAGTAGCAAATGAAATAATATTGGCCTCTTTATAAATTCTTCACACTCATGAAAATATGGTCCGTTTGGCACCCATCTACATTTGTTTCATTTGTGGTGGTGTTGATTAGCTATAATTGTCACTACTTGCTTCAAATTCAATGTATTATATACATACCATATGTTCATGAGCTACATTGAACTTGAAGCAAGCATGAATATACTAGACTAGGCATACCACCACGTATATCACATATTGAACACTTCTCAACTCATGAATATATGGTCTTTGCAACCAAATAGAGAGAATATCAATCAAGCACACCTTGTACATCCATTTAGCCTCTTTGCAATATACACACACCTTGTATGTACATTTCCATTATAGGTTCAACCTGTGATATATGTAGTGGTCAGAGGACACAACGTGTGTGTATATTACTAAGAGGATAAAAGGCGTAAGCATAAGTATTTCTGCAAAGAAATAAAATGAGTGAGCATCAATTTTTTTACAAATAAGGAAAAGGAGTATCAAGGTTTTGTGAAAAACAACGATTAAAACTTCAATATAAGCAAAGAAAACGAAAGAGAATACTAATAGAACACGACAACAAAACATCTATCGAGGGTTTGTAAAAAGCAATTATTTTTACCGAACGTGAGAGCAAAACAATGACGGTAGAGAGGGAGAGCCCAATGGTAAGGAATACCAAGCCATCTTGATGGTGGAGAGAGAGATATCACGGTGGTCGGAAGCAATAGAGAAAGGAAGAGTGCACAGGGGACTAAGAGATAAGCTGGAGATGAAGATTGAGCGCGAAAGTGAGTATATATATACTTAAGGCAACATTTTATAGACCGATTCTTACTAATTACTGGTGTCCATAACCTTTTCTACAACAGTTCTTATTAAAGACCGATGTCAATATTTTACAAATACTTTAATTCATAAGACACCGTCTTTCAAATCATCAGTCTAAAATGTTATTTTTAAAACAAAGTGTAAAATTTTAGAAACATATAAGAACTTTTTCCTAAAGGTTTTCATCAACAACAGATTAATAACATGAGATAGATGATGATCATCAACAAGAACTATCAAAAGACATAAAAGACAGAAACTTTTTCATTAATCATCGCCTAAAGGCGACAATATGCATGCATGAAATCAAAAATTACATTAAAATATTATATATGATGATCATCATCATATTGGCCACAAAATAACAATTGCATCAAAAGATTATAGTATAACATTAGGTTCTTGAAACCCAAGCCTTCAAAAGATCATCATCATCATCATCATTCCTGGAGACTCACTGCGCCTAGTCCAAACAGTCGACTATGTCGTTCAACACCGTTGCCAACTCTTCCAGTCGTTCGGAGAAGTGATCTTGCGTCACTATGACCTCAAGAATAGTGATGGCCTCAGCAATTTCCTCCAACATTGGAGGTGGAAGGGCTTGCAAAGAGGGACTATCAGTAGCTTCCGTGGAAGGAGAAGAGGGAGAACACGCCTTTTTGATCTTGCCATCCCATTTGATGAAATGGATTTTTTCTATCTTTAGCCTTGGGGTCCACAATAAAAAATAAACCAAGGATTGCGTATAAAAGAACCAGGATCGCTCTCTCTCGAGGAGCCTTTTTATTGAATCCTAAATAATCTAAAATGCAAATGCAACTAAAACAAGGGGAAAATAGGTTTTGGATTTTCGAATTAATAAAATAAAGAGAAATGCAATTTAATTAAATGTTAAACTATTATTTTTGGTATTTTTTAATAAGATGGAATGGAGTATGAAAATGAATATGGATGATTGCTCTTGGAAATGGAGCAGTGACTATCCTAATTCAATTAAATATATGAGTAAATTTTCACTAAGTCAGATGAAAAACCCCAAAATACCACTTGAGTCAATATTCCCAATTAATAGTAGCTCCTACTACCGTAGTAGCTAACTACTACCTCTCGAGATATTGTTTAAAACCACTTAGTGTGTGATTAGGATTAAATTAATGCAACTTGGTTCCTCTTTGACAAGAATGCGATCCACGCCACTCAATTAATCCAATTCAATCATACTATCTAACAATACTGCGTAGAAAAAGACAATTTCATTTGAATCAATAAGGAAAATATACATATATATAAATCCAACAAACCACAAAATTAAATCCAATCACATGGGTTCAATCCTCAAAGTTATTCAACCAAGATAAACTAAGTCTCAAAATTACAAAATAAAATTCCTAAAACTAAGAAATTAAAATGTAATTAGAGAAAATAGATTGAAATAAAATAAACTTCCCTATTTGTTTGAATTCTGACCAGCCACTTAATCCACCCCAAGAAGCAAAATGAGCTCAGCAAAACATAGCCACAGTCATAGGAATTAATCGGCCAAAACACCAGAAATCCATGAGAAATTAGTGAAAGGGATATAATGGAGAAAGAAGGTGGAAGAGGAAGTCAGATTTGGTGACGGAATGAAGAAGATGAAGGGCGACTGTGGGTGTTGGTGAGATTGAGAGTGAAGGAAGATGGAGGTAGGTGATGATGAAGGATGAAGGATGGAAGTCGATGTGAGATAGCCTCCAGGTCGTGAAGTTCGAATATAGCGTCTTCCCAAAAAAACTCCTCTGTTCTCGCCTCTGGAAGTCGCGGCTGTGGTGGTGGAAAAGGTTGCTCGCCGGCGTTGGTGGAGGAAGGTTGCTCGCCGGCGACAGTGGTGGAAGAGGACGTCGTCAGCGAGGGAGTTGAAGGTGGGTCGAGGAAGAAAGAAAAAGTCGAAGGTGAAGTGCGTAGGTGAAGACGATGATGGGTCCAGACCATCTTTTTCTCGCGGCGCTGGTTTTAATATATATCCCTCAGCTCTGTCTCATTCTCGGGTCCTCTCGGGTCTCAAAATTCAAGCTGAACCCTTGGTCAAAACGTGTGTTTTGACCAAGGGACTAAAATGCAAAACTGAAAAGTTCTGAAGAGGGACCTAAGTGAGAGTTTTAAAAACTTATTTGGGGCAGAACTAAAATTTCCAAAATACTGGGTCCTTTTCTGTAACTTTTCTCCTGGCTCCTTTTCTTCCTTGATTCCCAATTTGCAGAAATTGTAGGGCCCTTTCTTGTAATTTTCCCCAGTTTTCAAAAATATTAATTTTGACCCAATTGACATTTTTTTTTTCAAATTCTTCAATTTTCTTCCAAAACACCTACAATGCAAGATTAAACACAATATAAAGATCAAAAGTCTAAGAAATCATTTGCATGAATAATCAATAAATTATGACCATTTTGCCCCTAATTTCACTTAATTCAAAACAAATGTCCCTAACTCAAATTAGTGCTTAATCATGCAATAATGTCCAAGAAAATACATTAAAAATCCCAATTTAATTATGAAAAATCATATAAAAATATGGTTCGATCAGTGGAAGTGTTGCCGATCAAACAAGAAAGAGAGAAATAGAAATGAACTTTTGAATTTGAACTTAGGAACTAATGGCGCCTTGGTATTTATAAATGGGACTGGTGGTCGGATAATTCAAATGATACTGATGGGACATGGTGATAGGCGTTGGAAGTTGAAACGTTATGTATTTACACGGTTGTATTTGAAATGCGATCTAAATAATAATTACGAGACCTGATGCTCATCTTATCTGGTGTAAATAAAAATGAAACGTTAGAAATTAATAAATGACATTTTGGACCAGTTAAAGACTTAAACAATGGTCCAGATTAACATATTTCGACCTTGTGCCACTACAACTGGTTTGAATGTAATCAAATTATATTATAATTTAATTTACTAATAATATATATATATATATTCTATAGGAAAATTAACTTATCAACCCAGAGACAAAACCAACAACGAAACAAAAATGCAAGAGACATGAACAAGAACAAGACAAAGATTATAAAATATTGTTTCATCACCAATAATATTTTTATTCTAATCGAAGGTAGCATCAAGGTACATTGATTTTAAAAAAAACATTAATTTACATAATAATAATTAAAAAAAATCCTCAATCTTCCTCCTCCTCGCTGGAGGAAGAGGAGGAAGGAGAAGAGGGGTCATCTAACAGATTGTACTCGACGTCATTAGCGTCGACTAGAAGGTTGAGCTTGCTGTTGACAGTGTTGAGCATCACCAAGAGTCTTCTGAGTGTCTATCGATACGATCCACCCTTGCATAGAGGTGTTGCAGAAGCTGATTCATTGAAGGTAGTGGAGGCTGTAGAGAAGAACGAGGAAAATGAGCATTTCTTAATCCAAATGGCATAAAATTTCATTCATACTGCTAACTGGTAATATGAATGTTATTTTGTATTGGTCCTTTCCATCAATCTGAATCGCTAAACCAGATTTCATATCAAATTTAGAAAATATCTTAGCTGAATGAAGGTTGTTAAGAAGATCCCTTTTGTTGGGGATCATATACCCAATCCATTGGATGGCTTGATTGAGAGGTTTATATATAATTAATGACCAGTCAGGGTGCTCCCCTTTCTATTTCCGCATTCTTATTCACATAGATTTGTAGTGGATGAGGACACACTAATGTATTATAAGGAATAATTTATTAAATGAAAAAAGAAATCAGGGACTGAGTTTTAAATGAGTTAAAAGTTGAAGAACTGAATTATATCGAGTCATAATTGAGAGACTAAGTCATAGCTGAGTTAAAATTTGAAGGACTAAAAGATTAATTTTGCAAATATAAACAAAGATATGTAATAGATTTTGTATCAGAATATTATATATATTTAATCTGGCAAAAGCTGTCCCTAATTGAACCTGTTTGAATGGGCTTTAAAAAAAGTTCTTTTTTTGCATTGCTTTTTAAAAAAAAAAAAAAAAAGGAAAAAGAAGAAGCAGGATTTTAGATTTTTTTTTTTTTTTTTTTAACTTTTCGCTTTTAAAAAAAACTATCATCTAAACACATAAATTAATAAAGGGAATAACATTTTCGCATTTACTGCATAAAAAAAATTCTACAGCAAGCCAAAAACTACACCGTTTTGCTTCTTTTTTTCCCACCTCTTAATATATCTTCTTCGCGGCTTGCCACTGCCTAAACCCTAAAAAAATCAAACCCTGTTCAGATAATAGTCATCGATTCCATTGCTGCTATGTTTCGATCCGAATTCGAGAACACTGGTTTTGATCTGAAGCGCAGATCGTCACTGTTTCTCAAGATTTCTGGGAATTTGAAGTCAATGGCAAACAGATTTGGATTGGCGGTGGTATTGACGAACCATGTGGTTGATTTGATTGGGGGAATCACAGAGGGTTTGAACGGAATTAAGGTTAGGAATTTGAGTAGTTTGAATTCATCGGGTAGAAAAGTTTGTGCTACGTTAGGGATTGGGTGGGCTAATTGTGTGAACTCGAGATTGTTCATGTCGAGGAATGAGGATATGATTGGAGGAGGAGGAAACGACATGGTTGGTGATGAAGAAGGTGGGGTTTATCAGCAGAGTAAAACTAGGAGGAGGCTTAGTTGCGAAACATATGGTTGGTGCGTGGCTTGCTTCATAGAAGATATATTAAGAGGAGGGAAAAAAAAAAAAAAGCAAAACGGTGTAGTATTTTGCTTGCTGCAGAATTGTTTTTCTTCAGTAAATGCAACAAGCACCTTTTTTTCATTAAAAAAAAGTGTTTTTTCTATTAAAAAAAAAAAAACATCCAAACGGGCACTCAATTTGCGATCCACATCCATCCGTGACTAATTCAATGTTTTTTATAAGTGTAAATTGATATATGAATTTTTATTTATAAAGTTGTTGTTTTCTATTTTTGGGTTGTAAATTTATAGTGTTGTTAATTTGTTATCATGTGATGATAATTCAATGTTTTTTAGTGTAAATTGATATGTGAAATTTTATTTATAAAGTTAATGTTTTTTTCTATTTTCTTGGTTGTAAATTTGTAGTGTTGTTAGTTTGTCATCATGTGATGATAATTCAATGTTTTTTTAGTCTAAAATGATATGTGAATTTTTATTTATAAAGTTGTTTTTTTGTTGTTGTAAATTTGTAGTGGTGTTATTTTATTATTATGTGATGACAGAGTGGTCAATGATGTAAAAATAACAAGGAAAAACTAATTCGCATGTCCTTATATATAGTTTTTCCCCCTTGTCCTAGTTTCTTTAACGGATCGGAGCACATCTCTGTAGACTTTATTAATATGTTGTGTTCTCAATGCTCATGGAGGAAGTGGCATAAAATTAACGAGAGTTCAAGGGGTGCTATACAAAACTTGAATAACAATGAAGATAATTTTGCAGAAGGAGAATGGCTGGGGATGAAATAAATTAAATTATACGTTAAATTTCATTGGCCTAATTTAGGATGAACTGTTATCATCACTCTAGATCTAATAATAAATATTTAAAAAAATCCAAGGGGTTGTAAGGTAAAATTTAATAATTTTAGAGACATATACCCTTATTTATTTATTTTTTAAAATATAATGATCTAATTTAAAATTTGGATAATTCTTCAGTTGTCTTTTAAAAATATTTTCTTTTTAAGTCTACCCATCCTTAAGGTTTAAACTGCTATAACACTATTTATTTTAATGAATTGGAGGATGAATGAGATGACACATAACAGGACTTGGAAGCCAGGTGGATTAATCCCCATTATTCTTTTATTTTTTGGGTCAAAAATCCCCATTATTCTTGGGTGCTTCACTTTTTGTAATATTTGTTTTTCTATGAATAAAATCGCATTCGACGTCAAACATTGTGGAATAGCAATAATGATGTGAGTCCCAATGAGCAAAATATATCGACATAAAATCAATGTTTTGAAAACAAGACTGGCCGATTCAGACCGGAAACCAATGAACCAGACGAAGAACTGGTCCGGTTTGAGGGGTGACCTCGAGTTCTGAGTTGAACCAGGGTTAACTCGACCTAACCCGACCGAATTGGCCGAGTCAAGGAGTTTTTTTTTTTTTAAAAAAAAAAAAAGCAATGGCTTTCCACTGATGCTCGATCAACTCGCCAGTGAGACAACATAGAAGGAGAAGGAGAGAGGGGGGAGAGAGAGAGAGAGATCTGAAGACTCAAGAGTTGTGATCAACTCGCTCTGATTGAAGACTCGTCGCATGTGAAGGTCATTGATCGGAAAGAAGGAGGGAGTTGATTAGAGAAAGATATTATCAGACTGTGAAGGAGTGAATTGGGAGGAGTTGCGAGTGGTTCACTGCTTTGCTGTAGAGTATTTTGAAAATATTGGTCTTGGAAAGAAGAAGACGATGCAATGCTTGTGCTCAATGTTCAATGGTAAAAAAAAGGGTTTCATTTTCCAATAAATTTTTTTTTTTTGGTCAAAGGAAACTTCTATTAATGCTTCAAAGGATTACAACACAACAACAAAGAAAGGGAATAACAAGAAGATAAACGACATTGAAGGAAAGGACAAGTCTAAACATACAAACAAACATAATACACCCAAATAAAACAACTAAAAACAATCCCCATTCAATGAATGAGTGGGGGAAGAAGCATCATGAGGAACGGCATCCGCCATCTGGGAATCCAAGGCTAGAAGAGACAGTAAAGACAGTGTTGGTCGGAAGACCCACCCAATCGGGCACACCCCTTTATAAGCATTTGCTGCAATTAAGTCGATTAAGCACTAAGTTACCTCTAAGGGTAAAGGACAGAAGCGAACCTAACCTTGGATACAAAAAGTCGAATAATATCGAAAATAATGCTCCTACACTTCCACTCAACCGTATCTAGAGATTTGGCATCAACACATTTAAGAAGAGAAAGACAATCAGTTTCAAAGACAACATTATCATGACCGAGATCGACAGCTAGCATCAGAGCTCTCTTCAGAGCTAAGGCTTCTGTCATAAAAGTAGAGATGGATTTCACCTTATCCACAAAACCCCATTTGAAATCACCAAAATGATCCTACAAATAACTCCAATAGCAAACTCAGTCTTATTAGCCGAAAAAGCCCCATCACAGTTATATTTAAGATTGCCAGCACATGGAGGGGACTAGACAGCTACATGATTAAGAACTACTCTTTGGCCCTCCGGGTTCTTATGTCTTTTATCGCAATTCACCCAGAAGTCAAAATTATTTTTCCTCGCACATTCAATGACATCAATAGGGTTAGAATCTTTATGATTAAAAACCAAATTATTTCGTTGTTTCCAAATAAACCATAAGATCCAACAAATAAATGAAAGGTTCTGCTTACTCAAGAAAGACATACCTGAGAGTTGAATCCACCAAGCATTAAAGTTCGAAATACTAGCGACATCAAACTTTGCACTAAGAGAACACCCGAACCAGACACACCTTGTCCAAGGGCAATGGAAAAACAAGTGCTCCACCGTCTCCACAGCATCAGAACAAATTGAGCACATATTACTTTGTGATCTCTTTCTCCGATAAAGGGCACCATTGGTAGCAACAACATTATTTAAGACTCGCCAGATAAATTGCTGAACTCTCGGGATAATCTGAATCTACCAAATCGACTTCCAGCAAGATGAGGTGATAACTATCGAAGACCCAGCCTTGTTATTCTCAGGAGCATGTTCTCTTTACTATTATGATACCCCCTTTCACCGAATACACACCGTTCTTAGCACTAGTCCACATTAATTTATCGACCAACCCATTAGATGGGATATCGATATCATATATATAGCCCTCTTGACTTCCGATGATACATACTGATCAATGGGAGCAAGATTCCACTTTCCATTGGCAATAAGATCACAAACTCTGCCCTTTTCTAAAAAAGGGTCATTTTGATCACTGGGCTTCTTCGGGAATTTGACATGTGGGACCCATTTATCATCCCAAATTCTGATATCAGCGCCATTTCCAACATCCCAACACAGATGTTTCATGAGAAATTCTCTGCCATCCAAAATGCTAGACCAACACCACGATGTTTTATGTCCTTTACCTGCCTTTAAGAAGGCATCTTTGGGAAAATACACACTCTTCAAAACCTTAGCCCACAGGTCACCAGGACTCATCAGCAATCTCCATGCAGTTTTAGCTAGAAGAGCATCGTTCATAACTGATAAATCTCGAAAACTCATCCCACCAGTACTCTTTGCAGTAGTTAAAGACCCCCAGGCTTTCCAATGTGTCGTTCGCCGAAAACTTGATACCGCTCCACCAAAAATTAGCAACAAGGCGCTAATCTCTCTACAAGTCTTGATCGGGAACTTGAAAACATTCATAGGATAGATAGGGATTGCCTGGGGAACCACTTTAATCATTACATCACGCCCAGCAAAAGAAAGAAGAGAATGTCCCCATCCCTGAATTTTATTAGCAATGCATTCTCGAACATAAGCCAATGCCTGATGCTTAGTCTTCCCCTAAATACTCGAAATGCCAAGGTATTTACCCGGGTCCTCTGTTGCCGGAATGCCCAAGGTTCTTCCCACCATATCTTTAACATCATCAGGGGCATAAGAAGAGAAAAGGATACTGGACTTATCAAATTGATGACTTGACCAGAGGCAGTACAGTACATTCTCAAGATATCAGCTAGATGGTTGCAATTCCTTTGAGTTGTCCGCATATATAGAAGAGCATCGTCAGCAAAAAAACTAAGAGTAAGTTCCGGGCAGCTGTGACTCAATTTAATGCCCTTAACAAATTTATCCACCTGACTCCTTCTAATCATAATGGAGAGAACTTCAGCAATAATAATGAAAAGATAAGGCGAGAGGGGATCTCCCCGACGAATGCCCCGGCTCGGAGTAAAAGAACTCACTTTTTCACCTGATAAACAAATATTCAAACTAACAGAGCACACACATTTCATCAGAAGGGATACCTACTCTTTACAGAAACCAAATCTTAACAACACATTTTCCAGAAAATTCCACTCCACCCTATCATAGGCTTTGCTCATGTCCATTTTCAGAGCGAATTCAAACTTACCCCCAGTTTTCTTACGCCGGAGGTAATGGTATACCTCATTAGCAATAATAATATTATCATGAATACACCAACCTGGAACAAATGCACTCTGATTCTGTGAAATACAAGTATCAAGTAAAGGCCGCATTCGATTGGCCATGATTTTAGAAATGATCTTATAAGAGAAATTACACAAACCAATAGGGCGGAAATGGGAAACATGATCAAGTTCTTGCAGTTTAGGAATAAGAGTGATGTTAGTAGAATTTAAATCATTAAGCTCCAAATGACCTGCAAAAAACTCTTTAACCAAACTACAAATAGACTCGCCAATTTCAGACCAAGAGGAATGATAAAATTTACCCGAGAAACCATCAGGTCCAGGCGCTTTCGTGCTCCCAAGACTAAAGGCTGCTGCTTTAATCTCCTCCGTAGAAATTGGTAACAAGAGACTGCTGTTCATATCAAATGAGATAGTAGGCTCAATGAAACCCAAGACTGTGTCCATTGGACGTGCACCAGAAGTGGTAAACAGCTCCTGAGAAAAGCTAGCAATATTATCAGAGATAGCAACCTTCTCATACAACTAATTGCCCTCATCATTTCTAATACACGAAATTCTGTTCTACTGCCTCCTCTTGATAGTAGAGATGTGAAAGAAACGAGAGTTCTTATCGCCAACACCTAACCAACTAATCCGAGATCGTTGCCACCAGTATTGTTCTTCGCGTTCCAACAATCTGTCCAGATCACCTTTTACCTCCACAATCCCTCTTGAAATTTCCGGAGTTCAGGCTACTAGGGTCAACTCAGCCAAATGGTTCTTCAATAAGTCAATAGTCTTTCCACTATTCGGGAACTCCTTCTTGCTCCACACAATTAACCTCTACGTACACCTCTTCAGATTGCTCACAAAATTTTCTAGTTCCGAGTGAACCTGGTCAGTATGATTCCGCCAACACCCCTTGATTACCTCAAGAAAATTCTTATGAGAAGCCCAAGCAGATTCGAAATGGAAGGTCTGACACCGCTGACAATTTTCATACTGGAATCGGATAAACAGTAGGTGATGGTCAGATCTAGCCGGATCAACATTAAAAACCTGGAGACACAGGAACTGCTCTCTCAACTACAAATTACCCAAGGCCCTATCAATGTGCTCATGAATTGTATCCAGGAAATCACGATTATTGCACCAGGTAAAAATAGGTCCATTGTAGCCTAGATCTTCAAGTTCGCAATCAGCCACAAAACACTTGAAGTTTAGGATCTTCCTCCAAGCTCTAGGGAGCCCACCACTCTTCTCCTGTTGAGAGAGGATGTCATTAAAATCCCCCACACACATCCACGAGTCCCTGATATTGTTGCTGATTCTTCGAACCTCTTGCCAGCACAACATTCTATACTCTTCATCAGTGGGGCCATATACAAAAGTAATATAAGATGGAGTCGATAAGGACTCAGACATCACACTGGTATGAATAATATTAGCAGACGAGAAGAGAATATTAACTGTAAGCACATTAGACTACCATAACGCCAGGCCGCCACTTCTACCAATGGGGTTAACAATCCATTCCTCATTAAAACCACATCTTTGCCTTACTTTTCTCACAACTTTCGCCTTCTGCTTAGTCTCCATCAGAAAGACTAAGTGGGTTTTTCTCCGGGAGCATTCATCCCTCAGGTTTTCGACGTCAAGGCAACCCCCAAACCCTGATAGTTCCAGGCTAGTAGATTCATGGCGAACCGGTGGCTGGCCCCATCCAGCCACCGACGTTATCAGACAAAAAAGAGTCATGATCCATATCCTGATCACTACCAACCTTCAACCAACTGTCAGGAAAATCAATCTCATCAGACGGAGTCAAGTTACTAGACATACCCGGTTTCTCTTCGTTTCCATACTAACACAGATACTTTTTAACTGCGGAAATTCCGCTTACATTCTTTATGTAATTTCCCCGCTACACTTTTACCAAGAATTGGTTCCTCAATTGAATCAAAATCCAGCTTTCTGCACTTAATTCTCTCCACCACTGCAGAATCATCATCAAAAGGTCGCTTAAGGTGACAACCTTTCAAGCAAACAGACATGGCTGAGATTGGAGAGAGCCCACTGGGAGGAACAATAGGTTAGTTTTAATCTCATCATCACTAGGATATTCAACAAAATATGGTTGGGAAAGGACTTGGTTGGTTGAACCTTCTTCCTTATCTTTAATTAAACCTTCCACCGCTGAATGGGTCATGGTCGAAGAGAAGATGGGGCTCGCGCCAACTGGGTATTCATTCAGGGGTGACATGGTAATTAACCCATCAGATAATGTGCAAGGATCCAAGGATTGGCTACCTGTTTCCTACCCAGATACTTCTAAAATAGGAGGCAACGTCAAATTTAATGTAGTAGAGGAGAGGGGGCTGATTGAATGCATAAGCCCAATAGGAATCCCACCTTCACCTTTAGCATGATGCAGAAAATCAATACCAGGCCCAACAACATTGGCCATATCCTCACGGATGCAGCCCATAGATGAGGGAACCGGATTAAGGGATTTATCCGAATGGGCTTGTACTTGAGACTGGTCCATACCAGTAATTAAACACTCAGGCCCAAGTAAAACCCCACCTGCATCACACACCGGGCCCATCACCATATTACCCTTTAAGCTTTCCACATCATCAGTCAAAGGCGTAGCTTTCAACGCCGCTGGTAGGGGACCACTTTCACAAAGACTTTGCTCAATAGACAGCGACCTCACCATGCTCGACTCCCCAGGTCTGTATCCGTTGTGGGATATTCTCGTTGGCGGGTTGACCGAGTGTGCAAGCACTCCTTGACCATGATTCTCATCGCCGGTCGGAGGAGAGCTACACCGAAAATTATGGAAACTACTCTTGAAATTTTTTGCCTCCGGCCAATCCTCTTTACACAACTCCAGAATGTCATCAAATGTACGCATAGAGGGAGTGCTTAACCAACTGCCAAATTCACCTCCAACTCCTTCCTCGTTGATTGACGAAGTGGCGCTGCATCCCCTATTATCGTGCCCCATTCGTCTGCACCGGTAACAAAAAATTTGGAGTCTTTCATACTTCACAGAAACCCAGATTGGGTCTTTTTTTCACTCATGGAACCCAGAAACCTGTCGTGAGAGGAGCGTCTAGTTGGAGCAAAGTTCTCACTCTGATGAAACTTCGAACTAGCCTTCCGTCAATCACCGGCTTTTCATACATCACCGCCTCCCCGACTACGTCTCCAAGAGTTTTAGCATTTGAATTATCAAATGCTCCAAGAGGAAGCCCATGGAATTGTAACCAGAAAGGGACAAGGGTAAAATTAACATCTTTAAGAACCATATCCTCATCCTAGAGTTGAAGATTCAACAGGTGTCCTAATATTGCCTCTTCATTTTTTTGTAAATCGAGACAGAAATATCAACTGGCTTCTATCCAGATCATGCACTTCCAAATCATCCCCTAACTGCCATCCCTTCTTGATCATAGAGATGACAGTTGGGATATTCAGGTTCTTCCCAGTTTCAATCTTTCCTACTAAAGTCCCTCCCTTAACGTTAGATGCAACACCCAGATCTAAAATAACCTGTTTGTGTTTATTGCTACCACTATTCTATCCTTCAATCATCTTGTCAAGATCCCTTAAAAAGAGGAAGAAGAAAGCAGAAACACCCACACACCCTACCAGATCCCCACTTCACACAAGAAACCAGAGAATGGCGAAGATAAGACTAAGAAACCGGCAATGCCGGAGAGGGCTCACAAAGGGGCCTAAGCAGAGCTCTCACGGAGAGAGAGAGAGTTTAACTTTAAATGAACAGCCTGTCTGGCAAAGCGGTGAATGTTATTGTGCGGTTTGGATATCACTTCGTTTTCCAATAATGACCAATGGGTAAAGGCTAGTGTTGAATATTTCCCAGGACCACCTAATTTTATTATTTCCATGGTTTGAAAAAAGTAAAACATCCACCTATGACCTATTTGACGAAAAAAACAAGATCCACCCAAGCCTATAATTAATAGATTGATGATGCTCATGTGTAGGCAAGGACAAGGCGCAAAATGGAGCAGGTTCTTATGTATAACTAGCACACGTTATTTATTTTCATAAGCAATATATATTAGGTGGTATGTATATTATAAAATAATTTATTTATTATAGATTTAGATGTCATTGGTGGTATGTATATGATAGTCTAAAGTCAATTTGTTAAAGAAATTATAAAGAATATTTGATAAGGATATGATAGGCTAAATAATTTTTCAATTTTCTATACCTCACCAGTTTAGTAGAGTTAGCCAAGTCACCCACTAACCCTTAACCCAAAGTCGACGTCAGTTCAATCACCGGTCCGGCACCGATTGTTGCATGTGTATGTGTAAGAAAGAGAAAGTTCTTGCGGGAGATCTTTTGAGACACAAAAGATAAGACTGATGAGACATGAAGACATGAAATAGATCTGTTGGGTCACAATGGGATTGAGCTGTACGTCTTGACCTTACCTGTTCAGTTTATAGTAAATATTACTAGGTAGAATTAGGTTCAATTCTATCATGAAAGATTTTACGTAGGGGTTATAGATGTTTGAAAGTCATTTTAAATCAATTTTGTCCCTCAAAATGTTTTTTTTTTTTTTTAAAAGGAGAGTAAAACTTCTTTAAATCTAATATCGATTATTAGCATTTTTAACGGTCAAAGACACTATTACTCCTTTCTTTTACACTTCAAAGGGCGAAATTAATCCCAAAACAAAAAAACTTCTTACTACTCACGGCTTCAAACTCGAAAACTTCTAGGCAAAATAAAACCTTAACCCTTTTAGGTAATTTGATACACTTAACATTTACTTTAAATTACTGTAGGTTTACAGAAGCCACGTATGAAAAAGAAAAAAAGTAAAAGAGCCAATCTATGAGGACTGTAAAAGGCAAGGCTCTGTCCTTATATATCGTCGTCTTCTGATCTCCTTCCAGCGGTTGAGCTCTTCATGGCTTCACTTCATTGTCTTCTGTCTCTTGTCCCTCTTCTACTACTCATAATCCTGTCTGGTAAATACTTCCTTCGAATTAATAGCAGTCACATATATTTGTTCTCTAACTGAAAAAAAAGCTGACTAATGAGTATTTCTATTCTGATGATATGTATATGCAGCACAAAACTTGGGATCGTTGGAAGCAGAAGCTCGTCATGTGAAGAATCCGACAAAATTGTTGTTCGCCTTTGGAGATTCCTATGCAGATACAGGCAATGTTAGGAGAGATGCGGTCTCAAGTTCCTGGAAACAGCCATATGGAATTACCTTCCCCAGAAAACCCGCCGGCCGTTTCTCCGACGGTAGAGTTCTCACTGATTTTCTTGGTACGTTTATGCTTTATCTTGGTCTCTCAGCTCCGTCTCCTTACCTTTTTCAGAGAAGTCTCAATGATAATAAATAAATGTGTGTGTGTGTATAATTTGTTCACGTATAAATATAAGATTAGTATGTGATTTATTTTGGTACTCCCTCCGGTCCTAATTATAAGGCACCAGTTGACTTTTTTGGAGAAATTAAGTTTAATTAAATTACTTTAGTATTTTTATTTTTATTTTTTTCTTTAAAGTAATTAGTTTGACTAATAAACTATTATATAATCTAAAGATACACAACATATAAAATGATTAATTAACTTATTTACCTTCCTTAATCTCTTCAAACAAAGTCAATTATATCTTATAATTAGAACCGGTGGTAGTACTAAATATAAGATGTTTATGAGAAAGACATTAACTAATTAGAGGTAAAAATAGAATTCTTGCATTAAAATTTAGATAAACTTAAAGTTTTACTTGTATACATGCAACACCAACCTTAATTAGCTTATGTGAGAGAAGGTTACTTATATGGAGAATAGATTATATGGAGAATAGAAAGGACCAATTTTTTCCCAAACTATCTTTATTGAATGTTCATTGCAAGGGATTTATTAGAACTAGTTTAGAATATAATAATCTGCATAACTAATAATTCAATTTGATTTTAGAATATTAACGATTAAATATAATGCGTGCAGCTAAGTATTTGGGAGTGAGATCACCGGTGCCTTACAGAATGAGAAATTTGATGCCTCAATATGTGAAACATGGCATCAACTTTGCATATGGTGGCACTGGCGTTTTCAATACCTTTTCACCAGATCCTAATATGACTCTTCAGATCGAGTTCTTCCAAGCTCTCATAAGAAACAAAGTGTACTCCTCCGCTGACCTCCGCAACTCCGTCGCTCTCGTCTCCGTCGCCGGCAATGACTACAGTTTTTATCACCAAAGAAATGGCGCCACTAAGGTAAATTCGTTTCCATGTCATTCATTTTCATTTCAGGAAAATCAGTAAATCCTTAGGACTTATTTCATTCGGTTTTCAATTTTTTTATTATAATAGTTTTATAAAATCTTTTTTCAAAATAAGTTTCAGGAGAAAAAAAATTGCTTGGATGATTTTTTTAATAAATTATATTTGAGAAAGAAGCTAAGTATCAAATCTTGCTTAAAATAATTGTTCTTAAAATCAATTTCTGTAAGCACTGAGTAGACTGGGAGTCCATATTAGATGTCCAATAATTAGGTGCTCCTTATATGTTTATACCTCTATTAGAGGTATGAGCATTTTTTTTATATTTTTTATTTATTTAGATTTAAATTATATGATTCTTTCTAAAATGTTTTTTTACACCTATTTAAGTATCTCAAATTAATTAGTTCTCAGTCCTGCATTCAGAAATATTTGTCTGTAACACCAGTAGACTGGAAACTAATTAATTTAAGATATTGGGTGCAAAAAATATTTCAGAAAGAAGCATATAATTTAAATTTAAATAAATATAATATATATATATAATTAAAAAAATATGTGTGAGCACATAAAAAGTACTTAATTATTGGGCACCTAATGTGTACTGGAGAGGAGGCTGGAGATAGAGAGTGATGGATTTGAGTTTGGAAGGTGACAAATCAATCTTAGATAGGTTGGAGTTTGAAAGGTGACAACTCAAGCTGTTAAGTTATGAAAAAAAAAAAAATAGGGCCTGTAAACAACAAATAAATATGTTAAATTTCAATGTTTTTAAAAAACCTGATTTAGAATTTTGAAATGTTGCTAAATGTAGAAAATTACCTAATTAAACAAAAACAAAAAATCCTCAAACACCCTTACTGACCACCGACCGTAAGAGCTTTGACGCTGATGATCTTGCCGGCAACCAGTCACCGGAGGCTGTCTAATTTTTATATTTTTTTGAATTTCTCAAGTAAAAGTCATCATATGTGTACTTAAGTTATTAATATGTATACTAAAGTAGTAAACATAATACTTGTTGAATATTTCTTAATAATTATTTTTGTTTTGTTTTTAATAACTCAAGTATACATATTGACTATTTTAGTTTTGATATTGACTACTTTTATTTCTTTAATTAAAGTAGCTAGTCAAAATAACCAATATCAAAACTAAAATATGAATATTTGAGTTATTAATAACAAAATAAAAGTAGTTATTAAGAAATATTCAATAAGTACCTTATTTAGTACTTTAATATATATGTCAACAACTCAAATATCTATTTTGACAACTTTTATTTAAAAAATTCAAAAAAATAAAAATAAAAAGACCACCAGCTCCGGTGATTTTAAAAAATAAAAAACTAAGTGTAATTAGATAATTTCACAGCTTTAGCAACATGTCACAATTTCAAATCACTCATTGAAATGTAACATACTTATTTATTTTTATTAATTTTGACAGTATTTTTTGTCTTTTCTCCACCTATATATTGCCCTATTTTACCGGGGGGGGGGGAAGCACAGCTTTAATTTTACAATAAACTTCACGAAAAGTAATTACTAAATAAGATTTTTAAAAAAATTTAAAATAGAAAATCAAACAAGGCTTCAATTTCGTGTTCAGAGAAAATGCCCATTACCCGATAATGAAATCTCGTGACCAGTTCGTGCATATTGGACTTATTATATCGTTGCACAGACATGTGTGTCCTTTTTTCAAAGGACATGTGAGTTCAAATTTCGTTGTCCCATATCACTTCTCAAATTACCCCCTCCCTCCGGTACAAACTATAAGACATAGTTAACTTTTTTAGAGAGATTAAGGAAGTTAATGAAATTACTTTTAGAGTATTTTTATTTTTTTCTTCAAAGTAGTTAGTTTGGTAATAAATTAATATATAATCTAAAGATCTAATAATATATAAAATGATTAAGAAGCTTATTTAGTTTCCTTAATCTCTCCAAACAAAATCAACTATGTTTTATAATTAGGACCGAAGATAGTATTATTTAGTTTCGCGGGTCATCCTCAGTGGGTCCCATCTTACGTCCTGAAGAAAACAAGAGCGTAATGAGCATGTTCTCGCGTACATCCAATCCAAGCAATTTATTACTACTATTATTATTATTAATAAAGAATGGAGTGGGGGGCGTACGGTAATTGCAAGCTCACGTGACAGAAAATAATGGCACAAGACTCGTAAATAACACTGGCTATGCTTTGTAGATTTGAAGTAGTGTTTTTTTTTTTTCTAATCTTTTTTTTATATTTTTTATATTATATTTGTCCTATCAATCACAATACTATTTTAATCTCTTTCTCATCTTCCCAATCAACAGCTCAGATGGACGAATAAGGAAAAAGAGAAAAAGATAAGATAAGGAAAAGATCCTCTTATGTCAATTTGAAGTAGTAGGTAGTAGTAGTAGTCTTTAAGATATATAGAATTAATTAGTGAAGAGAACTGAAAGAAAAAGAATAGTTAGAAATATAATTATTATTTTTTGCTCGAAAGAAATATAATTAATTAGATGAATAGAGATTGAGGAATTGTTTTTTTTATATATAAAAAAAGTTTAGGAGGGTTCGACATCAATCTTGTTTAGACTTAGAGATTGAGGAATTGTTTAACTAGCATGAGGATACAATGTCTGCCATTACTAGTGAGATACAGTAATTCTTTAAGGAAAGGGAGAGTAAGAAAGCATTTTGGGCTCCATAATGAAAGTCCTAGTGTGACTTTGTGTTTGAGTAATAAAAAAAGAAGAGAGAGAGAGAAAAAAAAACTTTTTAAGTCATAAATCATGGTTTTATCAAAAGACACCCAAATATCTCATGGCCCATTTAGATTAGTAGTGTCAAAAGTAGTTTTTTCCAATATGATTTTTATAAATTTAAGATATGATTAAAGTCATATTGTAAATGTGATTATGTTTGGATTGGCAGTAGAAACTCATCTTGCATTGTGAAAAATCACCTTTTCTACTTTTTATTCATAAGATATTCTCCAAAAACTAATACAAACGCAATCTTACATTCATTAATAACTTATACATAATAGATTATTAAATTAATTAGTTAAATAGTAACTGAGTTAACCTTAAACCCACAGTCGCTCAATTGACTTGAGGACTCAAGGAATATGTTTTGATTATTTCATAATCTAATTTAATCCTTATGCAAATATTCCAATAAATAATTAATAAAATATATATCCAACATCTATGTATAAGAAAATAATACTAGCAAGGTTAAAACTCGAAGGCAGGTCCACTAAACCGAGTTAGGTGACGGGTCAAGAGTCGATGGGTCGAGAGGTCGATCGAGTCAAAGGTGATAAATTGAATATTTCAAAGTAATTAATATGAAATTCTACATTTTTTTAACCCGCCCCCTCGGAACCGAGTTGATGTTCGGATGGGACCGATTTACTGAATGATTTACCGGTTTCCGATTCGATCTAGGTTTTAAAACATTAAATATTGCGTCCACTTCTCAATATAAGATCTAGCTTGCAATGCAAATTACATTTTCACTACAAGCTAAATATTATATTAAGAATCAAAGATAGTATATACTAGCACACTATTAATTTAGTCCTATTATATTTATTTAGGGTTAAAGGGCTATTTTACTTAGGAAGTTGACCAAGTGGGCAACTTTAATTTGTTCCAAAAGTTTTTAAGTACAATGTTGCTCCAAAAGTTTCCAAATCGCAGTAACTTTATCTTAGTCGTTATCCAATTAAGTTTGACCGTTAGTTGAGTAAATATGTTGAGTTGGCTACATGTCATCTACGTCATTTTTTGTTAAGATGCGAATTTGCTCTGAAAATTTTCACTTAAGAGCAATGCTGCTTCAAAAGTTTTCAAATTGTAATAATGTCGCCCTCAAATAGTTATCTAGGTTAAGTTTGAATGTTAGTTGACTAAATATGTTGAGCTGATAGAGTCAACAACATTGAAGAAGAAGAAGTTGCATATGGAGAAGTTCACATTCACTAGAGAGTAATTGAAAAAAAGATTCAATTACTAGATGCATAACACATTAAGGAAGATTTCCGAGAACAAGGCCATTGAAAACTCTCTGCCATCCTACTTGATCAATGCTAAAATAGGTAAGTACCTCTTTAATTTTCACTTCACCATGATGTGTTCACCTTCTTTGATTGTCTCTAATCCTTTTAAATCTAACTTTGGAAAAAATGAATTGGACGACATATAAACTTGACAAATAAGTATATTTAGTCAACTAATAAGTAAACCTAACTTGGAAGATAGCAAGGATGAAATTGCTACAATCTGGAGTCCTTTCGGACAACATTACTCCTAAGTGAAAACTTAGAATAAATTTGCACCTAACCCAAAACAAAAAAGACGTGAATGACATATGGACTGTCATTTCAGCATATTTGGTCAACTAACGGTCAAACTTAATATGGATAATAGCGAGGACAAAATTGCTACGATTTGAAGCCTTTTAGAATAACATTGCACCTCAAAAAACTTTTGGAATAAAATTGCTGCACCTTGTCAGCTACTGGGGCAAAATACTCCTTTAACCTTTATTTATATGGCACCTTCTAGAATGTATTTTTAGTTCTTTATCAAGCATATGATAGTTTTAAAGCGCATTGGAGATTTCTTTTTTCATATGCACACAATTAACAAGGGAGAGGGTTGGACTTAATATGAGGTTAAGTGTAATATTGAAAAGTATTACTTGCATTTCATAACAATTTTAATGGTGATTTTAATTAATTTCTTTTAGAGTTATGGTGCGCCCAGCACCCAAACTATTTTTGGAGGAGCAATTAGAACCCTAAAATATTTATGGGTGTAATTTTAACCCCAAATTAATAAAAATGGGGCAATTCTCACCCCCAAGATAACAGACCGTTAACAACCCTTAAGTTACTATTCATCATCTTTATCAAAGTCACGATTCTTCTCGCCTCTCCTCGCTGATACAGACCAGAGGAATAGTGATTAATTTTGTGGCGAAGTAGTGAATTACCGACGGCAGCCATGGTGAGGATAAAGAACCTGCCTAGCTGGCTGAGGTAATTCTACTGTTTAGCCACAAAATTAATTACTATTCCTCTGGTCTGTATCAACGAGAGAGGAGAGAAGAACCGTGCCTTTGGTGAAGATGATGAATATTAACTTAACGGGGGTTAACGGGTCTATTATCTTGGGCTGAGAATTGCCCTATTTTTTATTACTTTAGGTCAAAATTACACCATAAATACTTTAAGGTGTCGATAATTCGCAGTGGTGGATGCACCTCAACCCTTATTTTTATTTTTAGTGATGGATTACTTATAACGGGGAGACTGGTATGCGCAAGCGCTCATATATGTATATGTGTGTTTGTGTGTTAAGAAACACACCGCCCCGTCAGACTAATTGACTGTGTAGTCTCAATATATATATGTATGTGTGATGACTGATACGTTTGCATGTTTCTTTTTGGATGAACGCAAAAAGGTGTCGCCGGAGTTTATGACGTCGGTGGTAAAGCAGACGGTTAAAAACGTAGCTCGAATTCATGCATTGGGAGTGAAGAAAATTGCAGTGAGTGGTCTTCAACCCGTAGGCTGCCTCCCCAAAACAACAGCGTTATCGTCGTTTTCCCAGTGCAACTCCACCTATAACGACTTCGCTACTCGCCACAACAACCTCTTACGCCGAGGTCTGGTCAAATTGAAGCAGCAAGAAACCAACAACGACAATTCCAGCATTGTCATTTTAGACCTTTACGACAGTTTCATGTCCGTACTGAACCACCCTTCCTCTTACAAAATAAAGAACCAATTCAAGCCTTGCTGCGTTGGGGTGAGCAGCCCGTACGCTTGTGGAAGCGTAGACGACAAGAGCATGGTCAAGAAATACAGAGTGTGCGACGATCCTAAGTCTGCGTTTTTCTGGGATTTGGTTCACCCAACGCAATCTGGTTGGCATGCCGTTTATAATAACTTGCGTGCCACCAATAATGTTCTTCAACAACTTCGCTACTAGACTAGATCTCTTATTCCCCTCATACAAATTAAAATAAATAAGGTTGCAAGCTTAAAAGTCTATATGTATGTTTGTTACGCTGTCATATTCGAAAGGGATCATCTTGTTATTTTTAAAATTCTCGTCACATAGTATTGTAACGCTCTCAATATGATTAAGATCCATGAGAGTTTGAGTGGACGTACGTACGGCATCCAAAAGGTTATTATTATTTATAATGTCACATTTCAAGTCATTTTACTTAATTATATTGTCTGCATGCAATTAAACTTGAGTCTTGACTATTAATAGGTATTGAGTACAGCGGAAGGTGTCAATCCCTTGCAATTTAATGAAGCAAAAGATTCGAATATTTATTAGAAGTCCTCATATTTAGTACCTTATAATAGCTCAAATAGGATTTCTTTTTTCAATTTTTTTTTAAAAAACCCCCACATGCAAGAGGAAAAAAAGGCAAAAGCACCGAAATAGTGTAAATTTTAAAAAAATTTACCACATTGATGCACTTTTAAAAGTATTTACTGAATTAATGCTGTTGGAAGCGCATGACAGATTCACGTGTTAAGTGGCGCTGGGAGGACGTGCACCAGCTGTGCAAACTGGCGTGGCTGGGACCCACGCTACTAGTGGCGTGGATGTCCCTTGCGTGATCTAGTTACCTAGTCACGTGGGGGGCCCCCACGCTACTAGTAGCGTGGACTATGCCCACGCCACTAGCAGCTCAGACCACTTTATTGCACCCCCAGTACGTTTTTTCACCCGTGTTAGAAAACCCGTGATCCCCCGGTGACTCCTCCCCCTCTCTATATAATTTCACTTCTTCAGTCTGCCTCCCTACCTCATCTTTTATTTTGCTCAAATCCTCTCACTCGTGACTCCTTTCTTTATCTCTTATCATTCATTCCTTCTTTCTCTCTTATCATTCATTCCTTCTCTTATCATTCATTCCTTCACTCATCTGAAAACTCTGTCTGTCATCACCATATTTACTCTTTCCCTCATCCCTCCATCTGTTTCATTTTGTTTCTTGATTTTGTTTCTTTAATTCCTTATATATATTGTGTTTCTTCTTTTGCTCAGTTACAATTTGTGTGTTATTTTTTGTGTTTATCTATAATTTAATCTTCTTTTTCATAATATAAAATAGGAAAAAAAATGAGTCAAATTAGTTCTTTTGTATATTATAACGGTTCTAAAAATATAGGTCCAAACGGATTAAGCTTTGAAGGTGAGAAAAGAGGAATGTATATTGTTCAAGGCATGTCAGCTGAAGAGTTACATGAAAAGATCCGTCGAAAGTTAAAGCTACAACAAAATCGGTAATATCTTCGATGACGGGTAGAGTGCCTTGTGGAAACCGCAAATATGCGGGTTTTGAGATATCGATAATGAGGATGTGGATCTTTTTGTCCAAACATTCAAAGAAAACTCTACGTCCCAATTATTTGAATTATATGTGGATATTGAGACGTCGAGGAGAGCGTACCAATCCGAGGCTCATGGACTCCATCAGTCACATCATATGGCTGGTACCTCTCAACCAACACAATCAACCGTTGCGCATGGAGAAGAAAGTGAGTATATGGTAGATGAACCTGACAATGAGGAGGAGCAAGAGGAAGAAGATGAAGACACTTTATTGGATAATGAGCATGATCGAATGATAGTGATGCGGATGACGAATATCGAGGTAATTATTATATAATTTATTTTTTATTGGTTACCATATTTTTGCAAAAATTGTATTATGTGTGAACAAGCAGATATTACACCGTTTTGGAATGACATTTCACATTATGAGGCTGTAAATGAAGATTACCTGCATGAGGATATACTGGATGTGGAAGGCTTGGTAGGGGTCCTTGGGCAAGAGGAGATGCATTATATGTGAAACAAGAGTTCCGATCCAAGAACGATTTGCAAGCCGCTGACAAAACATTATTGCATGAAGGAACATCATGAAGCTCAAGTTGTTGAGAGCACTCTGACCAAGTATGTAATTAGATGTCGGAATCATGTACAAGGTTGCGATTGGAGAGTAAGAGCAATTACAGAAGAACAGAAACACTTGGGTGGTAACTAAATGGGCTGGAAATCATAGTTGTGTGAACCAAAATCTCTCTCAAGATCACAAACAACTTGATTCGGCGGTTATTTCTGAGGCCATAATAGGTATGGTGCACAATACCGTTTGATAATTTGTGAATTTATTTGTGTTTATCAGTGAACATAAATAACATTTATAGTGTACAAGAAAGGATCACAAACACTTTTTATGATTGGTTTTGCAGACATGGTCAAGGAAACACCTTCGGTACCTATGATTTTGATACAAGAAAGGGTGACTGGAATGTTTGGTTACCATATTTCTTACAGGAAGGCATGGAAGGTAAAACAAAAAGCAATTGCTAAGGTTTATGGTGATTGGGACGAGTCATATGCGTTTCGCCAAGATGGTTCGAACACATGTTGAAATTTTCGCGGGGTCTATTTATCATATTCAACATGGACCGTATATTGTTGATCGGCGGGTTGTTAATGGGATTTGTGTTTTTCAACGTACATTTTGGACCTTCCGTCAATGTCGTGAGGCATTCCAATGGTGCAAACCAGTCATACAGGTTGACGGTACACATTTATACGGTAAGTATAAGGGGACATTATTGATTGCCACCGCCCAAGATGGAAATAATGAGATCCTGCCGATTGCGTTTGCAATTGTTGAAGGTGAGACTAAGGAAGCGTGGGAGTATTTTTTGTCTTCCATACGACTGTATGTGACAAATAAGATTGGTCTATGTCTTATTTCTGATCGTCACAAAAGCATAATATCAGCAGTCGGCAATGAGATGACTGGTTGGTAACCTCCTTATGCGTACCATGTTTTTTGCATTCGTCACGTTGCGAGTAATTTTAATACCCGCTTCAAGGACCAGGAGTTGTAGAAACAATTAACGAGATTAGGTAATATACTCCAACTGATGTCCATTAACGTTCATTCTTTTCATTATTACGAACCTTATATTGTTGTGTCTTCCTGTCTTTTTTACAGCGTATGTTCCAAACAAAATACACTTCGATCGCATATGCCCGATTCTGCGATTACGATCGTGATGTGACTGCATGGATTGAAAGGATTCCCAAAGAACAATGGTGTCAGAGTTACGATGAGGACGGACGAAGATACGGTCATATGACGACCAATTTATCCGAATCAATGAATAAGGTTTTTAGGGGAGCGAGGAACATGCCCATAACAGCGTTGGTCAAATGCACCTATAGTTGACTTGTTCGTTCTTGGGTGAACAGAGGACCAAAGCACAACAAGATGCAAAGATAGGAAAACCTTTTTTTCGATTATTGGAGAAGCTCGACTAAGAACGGAGAGCGTGCTACATCGATGCGTGTTCGGGAGTTTGATGTGGCGCGTACAACGTTTGAAGTTGATGATGTAGACGATACATACTCGGTGATCTTGACTCAGGGGAAATGCCAATGTGGGAAGTTTCAAGCATTCAAATTCCCTTGTAGTCATGTAATTGCTGCATGTTCGGCGGTATCTCATTATGCTGAATAGTACGTGGATCCGGTATTCTCAATCTACAACATTATGAATGTGTACTCTTCATCATTTTAGCCGATCGGAAGTGAACAAGGAATACCGCCCGCTCCCGGACCAAAGCTTATCCCCGATGAATCGAAATTGCGTGGTAAGGGACGGACTAAATCCACACGCATTCGCAATGAAATGGATGATGTTGAGGTCCAACCTAGCTCCAGTCGAATGAAATGTAGTATATGTAAACAATTTGGACATAATAGGCGTTCATGTCCTACGAGACGCATAGCAAATTAGATGATATTTACTTTTGCATTTGCTCCCATTTGTGCGTTTGAATGAGATGTAGTAATTTCAATGAAAAATTAATCATACCTTATAATTACATCTATCATACCTTATACATTTATCTATAATAATTTAATGTATATAATTACAAGTTAAATACTATTATTAAACAATAAACATTACAAAAAAGCCTATCCTATACATATATTAAGCATCTATAATAAAGTTCTTGTATCTAATTAAAAGTTAAATCCTATTATTTAACAATAAACATAAAAAAAAAAATTAAATGTAACCTGTGCAAACGTGAAGTCCAGACAGAAAATTCCTCCTCCTTCTTTCTCTTCTCTTGGTTTTAAAATTTCTCAGCCTCTTCAATGCTTTTTCAGATGAGGAACGATGAGGAGGTAATCTGTGTGTGTGAACGTGGGAGAGTGCGGGGAGTTACCAACAATGAAGATGAGTTTTTGGATGATAGGCAGTGTGTGGGTCAGTGAAAGAAAAAGAAATAAAATGCATGCAACGGTGGGTGAGGCTTGAGTGAATGGAAAAAAATGGATGAGGGAAAGAAAAATGAGAGTGAAGATGGAAGAAAGAGTAAAAGAAGAAGAAAGAGTAAAAGAATGAAGAGTGAAGAAGACGAGTGAAGGAGGAGGAATGAAGAGTGAAAATGGGAGAGGGAGGACGAGTGAAGGAAAAATTTGGGAGGGCGGTCAAGGCGACGATGGCGCAGGATAGGGCGGGAGGGCGCGGAGGATAGGGGCGCGAGGCGCGGGGTGGCGGCGTTGTGGCGGCGATGTCATTCACGCCACAAGGTGGCGATGTGGCGACCATGTGGCGTGATTTTGATTCACGCCACTGCTTGCGTGGATGTAATACGCGCCACCTGTGGCGTTTCATCCTGTCACGCCACACGGAAGGCGTTCATTCGTTCCACGCCATCAGTGACGTGGACAATTTGACACTACCAGTTTCGTTGAGTTTTTCTGCGCCACAGCGTGAACACGCCACCCAACCATGCGCCATTAAAGACGTTAGCATTATATTGGTATTTATTTTCCAACATGCCTTAGTCCGGTAATTTTTTTTAAAACTGACACTATTTTGGTCAAAAATCCGGAAAAAAAAAATCAAAAAACTTGAGTCTTGACTCTTGACTATTGCAAGCTCGTTCTGGAGCTTATTTATTACTCCTTTGATCTTTAACGTAGGATTTGATTATAGAGTTAGAACCCGTTTGGATGTAGCTTTTGAAAAAAAAAAGTTTTTGGGATTTACGAAGTAAAAATAACTTTTGGAGAATAGCTTTTGGATAAAAATAAGAGTGTTTGGATATTGTTATCAAAGTAACTTTTTAAGATCAAATTTACCAAACAGGATATTAGCTTTTGATATAATTACATATAAAGGATAAGGTTGTATTTTAAATATTATAAACATTATATTTCATAATAAATACCAAAAATTACATAAATTTGTGTATAAATTTAAAATACTTAAGGGTACTTGCAAAAAAACTTCATGATCTTAAGAATTTATTTTAGGATATTAAAAAAACTAAGGTAATGACTAATCTTGAAAAAAATATTCCGAAATCTTGCGGTACTAAAAAGATACTTAAAGATACTGAAAAAATACTTCATGATCTTGAAAATTTATTTTAGGATATTGAAAAAATATTTTAGGATAATGACTGATCTTGAAAAAATATTTTAGGGTACTGAAGGATACTAAAAAGATATTTAAAAATACTTCCATGATCTTGAAAATTTATTTTAGGATATTGGAAAAATATTTTAGGGTAATGACTAATCTTGAAAAATAATTTCAATGTACTAAAGGGTACTAAAAAAATACTTAAGGATACTGACTAATACTAAAAAAATATTAATAATGGCGAGAGGAGAGAGAAAAATCTGAAAAAAAAAAAATAGTTTTTTCCAAAACCTAGATTTTCGATCTAAAACCTAGGTTTTGATGTACAATAGCTTCTGAACAAAAATGAGGATGTTTGGCAAACTTATGGCAAAAGCTAGGTTTTGATGCAAAATTGCTTCTGGCAAAAATAGGGATGTTTGGCAAACTTATGGTAAAACCTAAGTTTTAGATCCGTCCAAACAGGTCCATGTTAGTCCTAAAATGTAAGACTTATTTTACATGTTTATCATTTTTTGTCTCCAAATTAACTCTATTGATATTCTCACAAGGCCACAACAATAATCAAGTAGGAGGAGGAGGAAGAAAATTAAGGAATTGAAGACGATCAGGGTGTTTAGAAAAACATGTCATATTAATAAACTTAACTAACTTCTTTAATCTAATTAAATTAGTTAATTAGGGCGATAGGAGTAATTTCCACGCATCACGGGTCTCACGACTCAATTTGTTGGACCTGGAATGACTGAAAATTCCAATGGTGATCCATGTCAACGATCATTTCACTTGGGTCATTCAAACAGCAAAATAAAGATTTACTATATTGGTTGTTGATGAAAGAGGGTGGACTAGATTCACTATATTCTTTCATGTCCACGATACAACCCACTTATCAGAATTAAAAAATAACATTAAATTCATCATAAATTTTTTAATAAATGAGGTTTTGAAAGAGATAGAAACTACAAAAAAACACATTATTTAAGCATTAATTAAAGGGGAAAGACTGATAAATAAATATTAATTTCTTTTCAAGTGACTTATATTACGGATAAAAAAATTCTTCTAAAAGTCACTCAATGTTATTGTTGAACGAAGGGAGTTTATAACAATAGATTAATACTCATTGTTGCCATTTCTATTATACAATGTCATTTAATTATTATTACCACTCTGCCCCTTATTATATAAGTTCAGTTTGACAACAACCAAAAAAAAAAAAAAGGTCCTAAATATAAACCCACCTTGAGAGGCATTAATGATTGTTTTCCAATTTTATCCCTATTAAGAATGTTGGTGAGAGAAAATGTGTAGCATTTTTTTTTTCAATACCCATTATTAAATACAATGAAATTTAGTTGGTAAAATATGACCACAACTTAATTCCACACAGTCAAGAAATTGAAGATGAGTATCCACTTCATATATATTCTGCTCACGAGACCCTTCTCTTGTATATGATTAATATTTTGCTGACCCCATGACAATCAAATATATATAGCTTAATTTATGATTAATGAATATACTCCGAATCAAGTTTCAGTGTTGATTGCAGTGACGAGGACTTCAATAAGATCAGCACCGTACAAATATATAGTTTCAACAGTCTAAATTTATAATTTTCAAATGATGATTTGTAATTTTATTTTATTTTTTTGAAACAACTTGTAACATCCCACTAAGTGAACACACATGTACCGTTGCTTTCCTTTAATGAAGTACAACTTCTATCTTTGAATATTCAACCATAAGAGGAAATAACACATGCTCCACTTTTGTACAATAATCGAGCATAACCAATTGTTCCAATAATTCCACTAGCTATATAATATTTATTACTAGTTTCCTATCCACTTTAAATAGTCTGCACATGTCCGCCACATATATACAAATATTCCCTTCAATTATCTTTTATCTACGGCCCACAGAACCTATTTAGCACCTTTTCCTTATTATTCATTTTTCTATTCCGCCACATCTTTTATTCTATTCCTTGTGGCCTTATCGAAAGCACAGAGAAAGGGATTACTCACTCAAGTATTCGATGCACCCATGTTCCTTGCCTTTCTTGAAACTCTGCAAGTCTCTCTTTGAACTCTGCAGAAGCATGTTTTTATTCAACACTAATTTCTTCATGCGACAGCACAAAAGGAAGAAGGCATAAGGAATCATACCCATACTGCACTGTTGCTTTTTCAATTGCAGCATCACCATATCTTACCTCGGCCAAGACGCAAAGCTGAAACACACACTCCTCAATTCTTAGATTCCATTCCGTTAGTGCAGAGAGAATTATGCGCACACATGCACACAGGTGATATTTTCTGCCAGCGTAGAAGACACTTGTTTCATGTATGAAACACCACGTCTTCAAGTCCGTTAATGCAAGTCGACAGATAGCAATAGATCATAGCAAATGCCCATCTGTTTTAAGTATCATACGACACCTCAACATATTCCATTCTCCACTGCCCTCCTGAAATTAAGCATCGCAGCAACACTCATGCTCTACGGTTTCTCTTCTTCCTTCTGCATTCTCATCTTATTACACTCCACCATTTTCCATCCATCTTCCATTGGCCAGAAACAGAAATACTGAAGTGAAGTAAAACGCTGAGAGAGGACATGACAGAAAAACAGAAGTAGCGAGCTGTGATAGTTGGAGAAAGAGAGTGAGACGTGAAGGCGCTGTGATCAGAGACAGAGAACGAGAGGCGTCGACTATCAAGAAATATATTGGAAGTTGCATACAAATCAAAACTGATCAAGGTGAGTTCTTAAACCTCTTCTCACCTAGCTACTACATTTGTGCACGTTGAAGCTTAAGATGATGGGGAATGATTCTGCATGATTGCTCTGGCGTGAATACTGAAAACAGAAAATGTTTAAGAGCTTTATGTTGCATGCATGTGGTTCTAATTGATTAATATCTGAAGCCTAACGTTGCATGCACATGATTAGTTACTTCTAATCAGTTATTTATGGAATAAGAGCTAGCTGTTTTGGTAGAAAAGCACTTGCACACCATGAATATAGTTTTTGCAAGATTCCATTTGTTATATGGTTCTGTTTGAGAGAATAATCTGAACCTACAACCTTTGTTTAGAACCTTTGGAGTCAAGTTGTAGAATGGGAAGGCTTAAGGAAGCCAAAATGAATTATTGAACAAAAGGAATCAAGTTGCTGTATTTTCTGGAAATTAGAATTCTGCAGCAGAAACAGTAATGTTGCAGCAAAGAAAAACCATGTTAAACGACCTTGTATGACCTTGAAAGTTTGTGTACACTTAGTACACATAATAAGGTTTAATATGAGCCAAAGAACACATGAATAGGAGGTGTATACAAGGAGTTACGAATTTTCTAAGTCAGACAAGAAAACTGGACGAAAACAGTGTTTTCAGAATTAGTCAGTGATACGTTTTGTAAAAACTGTATTAATTCCGAAGTTAAATTAGGTGATGATAATTTTCCCTAGGAATTAAACTTACAGGAGTGTAAGTAGAAATTTGAACCACTTCAATCGGAGCTTCCTAGACCTAGATATGAATTTTTAAAGTTAGACTTGAAATTCTGAAAAATCTGGTTTGCAGACTGAGTGGTCTCTACAATTCGAAATTCTGGGAATGATTAAGCTATCATTTGGTAAGTGGATTATTTTATTTATATTATAGACTTACAAAACTTCGATTAGGAACTTGAGCCACTTGATTCCGAGTTTTCTAGACCGAGATATGAGCCTCTAAGTTCCTAGAGAAATTGAGAGCTAGAATTCTGTCAAGTCTGAAAATAAATATGTTTTGAGCAAATTACAACTAGCCTTAATTTGGAATTCTTGAATAAGACTGGAAGGGCTAGATAGATAATTATGGGAAGACTATAGAATACACAATGAAAGATAACCAACTGAAGTGAATAAAAAGGATAAGCATTATGGGTCGGTTGAGTAAGCGTAATCTTAATGTTGCTATTAAGATTAAATTGAGTAATGACCCATCTTCAAATAATATAGGATACGGACACTTGTGTTGGGCAAAAGATAGGCAAAGCAAGAAGAATTCTGGTGAGAATAAGAAGTTCTGAAGACATCCAGGTAGTAACTTTCTCTCACATATTCTGTATGCCTTTATATGCATGTATGAACCATTGTGATAGTTGAATTTTGAACACCTAACCTTATCGCCGGTTAAGGCCGGAAGGTAATGCCCTTGAATGTGGGGTAACCTAGATACCATCACGGTTAAGGCCGGGGTGGTTGTTCGATAAGGGAATCGGTACTTTTGTGAAAGAAGGGCGAATGCCCATTTGAATACCCAGCGCTGAGGGAATGGACTGTTGGTCCTTGAATGAATTTGAATTTGAATTTGAATGAATGTGAATTTGAATGAATTTGAATCTGAATGAATTTGAATTGAATTTTGAATTTGAATGGTGTTCAAATGAATTTGAATGTGAACTTGAATATTGAATTTATTGCAATTGGTTGTCTACCATGTACTGTGCATGCATTGTTATGTGAGTGATTAACGTTACTACTGGGATTCGTTTGAATCCCGGACATCCCGAAAGTTCGGGCGTGAAAAGTATAGTAGACGTGGCTCCCAAGGCAAGGCGGTGGATACCGGAACCGAAGATCGAGATGGACCAAGAACTGCGTTGGTTATCTATGTTTTATATTAGACTATTTTGAAGTTTGTAATATTTGTAAGAACATCTTATGGATTTTAGTTATGTATCCAGACCCTAATATCGTATTACTATGCTAGAACTCCTTTTCTTCCTAAGTCCGTGCATTAATACTCTGATGAATGTCATTATTTTATGAGCATGTGACATTCGTGGTATCTTACTTTGATGAGTTTCATTACACGAATGTCAGGTGTGACACAACTAATTGTTAAGAGACTATCTTTATTTTAGGTTTGTGCACACTAATTTGTTTTCCCAAAGCAGATGCTGAAAAACCTAAATTTGAACTGTTTAAATTAGACATGGATGGTACAGATCTTGTCCCAAACAAACTCCACCACCATATGATATATGCACGAACTTAATTAAGTTTCACTATTATAGATTTGTTTATATGCAACGGTTTTCAACTGTTAAATATACGAGCGTCAAATATTTAAATATAACGGTTTTTAACCGTTAAATATTAGGCATTATATTTTATGATTTTTTAAAGACGACCATTATGTATAGAGAATTATATTTAACGGTTGTAAGATTATATATGACTGTTAAATATAACAATCTATGATTAGCATTGATTTGACTCCAAAGTCAATCAACTTATAGCCCAAGTAATGACTAATGACCAATTTACTTCAAATCAAGTCAATCAATAATTAAGGAAATCTAACCTTTTTTTCAAATAAACATGTCCGATTTACGCCATACACATTGTAAAAATTAATCTGCCTACATAATTCCGCTTATAAGTAGTAACATTTAAAGGGAAATAAATAAATAAATAGAATGTTTCGATATTTATATTTAATGCATATGTTAGTTGTAACGCTTCAGGGTTACTTAAGTTCATTATTGGCTCTGAAGCTGACAATGAGATTTTTTGGGGTAAAATCATTAATATGGCATGACCAAAATTGTGATGATATATATAGAAGTAAAAATTCCCAACATAGGGTTGTAAAATTCCTACTATCATAGTAGATTTAAACTAATGTTATTAAAACCAAATTGGTCACTAAACTGGTCAGGATACTGAGTCAAGATTTAGTAGGTCAGACCGGAGTCAAACTGGAACTAACCCAGGGCTAAATCGGTGAAAAAATGAAGACTTCAAGGTTATTAATATGAAATTATAAAGAAAATAATAAAAAATCGATTTTTTTAAAAGAAAAGCAAAACTGCGATAGCTCTCAGACCAAACCGGTTCGCCGGTTTTCGATCCGAACCATTTGGTCCAGGTTTAATAATCCTGATTCCGAAACGCTGGGAATTTAGTTAAAAAGGATATCAGACGACATACCAAAATCTCTAAAACCAACACATAATAATGAATTTTACGACCAATTTCCTTTAGAAAAACAATATAAGTAATAGCCAATCTAAATGTCATTTTAATATATCATCCTTCTTAGTGTTACTTTATATTTAAAAGCTAATTAATTTGGAAACAGGCATACATTCAAATAATTCTAAAAATACAATACATGTGTAAGTATGGGTAGTTAGCAAAGTAAATTTTTTTAGGCACATAATTCACGCACCCATTATATATATTATTAACATAAGGTTGAACTCGTTACAACATCACATTTAAGAAAGTCTTAAGTCCCATTTGGGATGCTGGAATTGAGGAGGCAAATTGGAAATAGAAATGAAATTGAACTATATACACCCCACTGCTGGCAAGGTCTTCCTCCTACCACCGCAACGCCATAGGCACAAGAGAAGATGGAAGTGTAGCAACGTCATACCAAAATCTCCCTCAACCGTGTCTTGGCAGGTATATTTCTTAATTAAAGCCATTGTTATCTCCGGCAAGAAATCTTCACCAGCCACCAAGACGTGAAAAATCAGAGTCTCGAAGGGAAGACTGGTAGCTGGGTTCTAGTGCTTAAAGTAAAAAATAGAGGTGAATGGGAATTTTGGTATTTTTATATACAAATTTCATATGCATACCAAACATATTTTTAACCGCCTATCCATGTCCATTTCTACATTCGTATACATCTCCATGTCCATCTCCGTTATCAAAATCAATTCCAATATACCAAAGGAGCCCTTAAGGAAGGTTTTTTTTTTTCCCCTTGGTTAGTTGGGTTACAAGGCCATGACAGTTAGCAAAATAAATTAAGGGTTTACAATGTTTAAAATTCACTTGAACCACATAAGCCAAAGTAAATATTATTGATCAAACACTCGCGGCTCGCCACGTACACATATGCAAAAAAAAAAAAAAAAAAAAAAAAAAAAAAAAAAAAAAAAAAAAAACAACAGTGATTATGATTATTGGTACATATATAGGAAGTGCTAGGGAGTGACGGAATTAAATTCCATCACTAATTAACTGTCTTTTTGTAATATATGATGATTATGATTATTGGTACATATATAGGAAGTGCGAGGGAGTCTCTACTCTACTGTTTAGTACAGTCAACAGGAGCAAAAGAAACTTTTTTCTGATCAAGATCATATTCCACCTCAAAATCAATATGAGCCACATTTCCATAAATGGACTTTCCATCTGTAGGAAGCATTGCAAGGCACATAACATCGTCCGATATGAAACGGAAAATGTTCTGACGATTTAAGGAAAGGTTGGCTCCTGTGAAATGAACCACAAAAGCTGGAACATTCTGGATGGATTTAGCATTTGTGTAACACAATTTGGAGTAACTGTTTTGTACTATTAATTGATCGGCTCCAATGGCTTGCCTCACCAAAGCTTCAACCTGCTCATAAAAGCTTGTTGGAAGCATAGTCAATGTCGTCCCTGAATCAATAAATATGTTTCCATTGCCTTGACTTGTCAATGGCACTGTTTGTTGTCCAACGGTGATCCCTGTAAACAACCACACGTGTGTGTGTATCATTTAATCTCTTGAATGAAAAGAAGTGAATAATATTAGTAAAACATATACTACCTCCAGCCCTCAATATAAAATCTCTTTTAGTACCTCTATGCTCACTTGCAGGGAAAAGTTTGATTCAAAATATAAGTAACTTATAAGGTAATTAATGATGTTTTATAAATTTTATCCCTATTTAATTTTTATTAGAAAGAGAGAAAGAGGAGAGAGAGTTGTGAAAAGAATTTGTAAAGTAGAGAAAGACAACAAATAAAATAAGAGCAAATGTAGAAAATTTTATCTATTTAATGCATTTATTGGCATCTAGTTCAAGCAACTTATATTTAGGCAGAGAGTGGTATAATCCAATTACACTATAAATGAAATCTTATATTAAGGACCGTGTGTGTGCAATTACACTATAAATAAGATTTTATATTAAGGATGTATGTGTGTACCTTCAAGATTGAGATAGTAATAGGTTGGGGAATCAGATCTCGGAATCAACGGAGTAGACACAACCTCATTTGATGAAATGGTGGCTTCTTCACCGAACCTTAGTTTAGTTGAGGTGGTCTGTTGTTGACTAATAGGAGGCAGACAATACGAGAATTTGCGTCCAACGTTACCCATTTGTGAAACTAACGACAAAGGCCCTTGGCCAAGCCCAACAAGTCCTGCGGTATTCTGGTAGACTTTTAGATAGTTGTTGTGCCCACACCCAAACACCCTCTTTGGAAACGAAGCAGCTCGGCCGAAACTAAGTGATTCTGTGCCCAATTCTCCTGTAGTGTATGACTTATCCCCATACGAATAAAAATACGTACACTCATTGGATGTACCACAATTAGGATACGATTGGCCTTGTACGGTGGTGAATTGGGGCAGAGATTTACACTGCTCTGAGCTGCAAGAGAGAGACGTATAAGTGGAAGAGCTTTTTGGATCAAAAAGCTGTGCGTTTTGAGGGTAGCACCGGGGACAAGGTGAGCATTGGAACCAAATAAGGTCACTTCCTGTGTCTGCAACTGCCCATCTCTCCACAGGAGGAGTACCAACAGATATCTTCATGAGGTAGTTTGCATCATTTGGGATTATATCAGTTTCCACTAACTCACTTGTTTCAGCCATAGAAGATGACTGGCCAAAGCGATTAGCTCGAGATATGGAGCGCAACGCAGCGTTTTGAACTCGCTCCGAGTGGGTCATTGAGGAGTTGTAGAATGGTGATAATGGTGAGTCTCGATGAACGAGGTCGATGCTGAAACCTTTTGTTGCATTGGAATTAACAGAAAAGGTTGAAAGAAGGAGAATAATAAGAGCAAAAGAGTGTGAATGAGCATGCATGTTTGACGAATATTAATGGTGGAGAGAAACACAAAGGATAATTGATGAGTGAGGAAGGAGAGGTTGAGGTGATTGTATTTATAGACAAGTTTGCGTGATGTTTGGGTTAGTGAAATAAGTCCTTTCCTTGTTCCCACGCTTTGGCTTTCCTCCAAATTAAAGCACTAAATATAAACAACTTATATGCATACTGGCAGCAATAAGGGTATTGGTCAAGTCAGTGACAGCAACTCCTCGATGAACGCCAGTTATTATGGAGGTTTCAATTTACATTTTTTGGTTTCACGGGGAAGACTAATTTTCCCAGAAATAAAATAATTAATGGGTTGTTAGTCTTGACTATTGCGACGTGGTTTCAAACAACCTTTGTTATGTCATTTCACATTTCAAGTCATTTCACACGGTGAGTCTCGACTATTGCGACGTTGTTCAAGATTCATTATTTTCCCCACATCACTAGTCCAGTGGTCTCATCTCTCAATTCGTTATAGGCTTGCTCTTTGTCCTAGAATTTTCCGAATATGCAATTTAAGGTTTTTTTTAAGGGGTTTAAACTTCTCATGTTGCATGAGAAGAATAAGATTCCTACCCACACATGAAATGGTGGAACCCACATATATATAATGCTAATTATATGTATATGTGGGTCCCATCAAATGGGTTTTACTAATACACTTCTTACAACGTGAGAAGTGTTTTTTCCGTTTTTAATCACTATTACAATAAATAGGTTTTACTTTGCTAAAAAACGTCCATTTTTTAAAAAAAAGTGAGTAAGAAATAAAAGTGGTGACATTTTTTTTAAATCACTACTACAATGTGTTTAAAAATGTTTCAACCAAAGTTTTTTCAAAAATTGTAAATTATAAATTAAAATAATTTACATAATCTTTTATTTAAACTTATTTAATTTATACGCTATGGTAAAATAAAATATATTTTAAATATTTAAAAGAAATATAAATAAACAATTTTTAATAAATCATGGTGAAAAATAAAAATAAAATTATAAATTTAATGAGTCAATAAAAATTAATACATTTTCCAATATATTATAAATTTTGAATTTATTTCTATGATAAATTTTTTGGGTTGTATAATTAATAATTGTTTTAACAAATTCTTTGGTAGAGATGAAAGGGAAGCGTCTAGCCATTAACACAGTAAGCAGAGGTTTTGGTCCTTCCTCAACCAATCTTGAATTTAAACACATGAAGAAATATACTTTTATCTAGGGCAAAGTAACGGGCGGGTTGGGCAGCCCGTACTCAAACCAATAATCCGCCCATTTAACTTTACCAACATTGTAACGCCGCCCTGCTCTGTATATTAGGTTGTATTGTATTTCAAGTTCTTTTATTTATGATATAGTATGTTTTATTTTCGCCACCCATCATTAAAATTTACGGGTCTGCCATTGTTTGGAGGGTAATTAATGTTTATTTGTCAATTTTGCCCATATAGTGCTTAAATGTGACTTTTTGCATGTTTTATCTCATTTGAGACCTAATTTAATATGGGTAAAGTTTGAAAAAAAAAATCAATTTAAGGCACATTTAATGAGTTAATTACCATTTTTTTTGTTCTGATGAATTACTTGAAGTGTTTTATAGGCCAAGAGATTTTGTTGTTTAATTAAAAGTTTGAAACTAAAATATCACTCTCTCTCTAAATTAAAGATGCAAGCACTAATGGTTTGATTATTACAAGCAAGATCAAAGTCACAACCTTTCATTTATAAGTGATTTTTTATGCTGGTCGTGCTACCATGAGGAAAGCCGCCAATCGTGCTGTAGACGACGTCTTGAGAAAATGTCATGGAAAGTGCTGAGGAAATTAAACAGCACTAAACGAGAGAGGAAAAGAAGTGTGAAAAGGAGACATGTTTGAAGAATATTAATAGAGAAACTGAGAAAAACAACAGGAACTTAAGAACTAAGAAAGAGGAATAGATCAGCAAACAAATAGCAGTATGTGGCAAAAAAAGGATGTTCAAGAGTAAGAATTTTTGGAGAATGGAAGGGAAATATATAAAATCAAAATAAGTAATTAATAAAAGAAAATAGAAATAGATGAGTGTGAAAGAGCGTGAAAGAAAATTATGCATGTTTGAGAAATGCAAGAGAAATATGAATAGATGAGCTTTTATAGAAAGAGGTTTTGCTTTGCGTGATTTTTGGGTTAGAAAGTTTGCATTAACGTATCCGAAGGGCTAGAGGAAAATAGGATGAGTGAGCGGGTTTGGTGCTCCTATTGGTGGATAGGTTTGCGTTATCTTTGGGTTATATAATTAAAGTATAGTGATTATCATTTTCATTTTTTTTTTTATATAACTATCTAATTAAGTCAAATTCGAATATTAGCAAGCTTAATTGGAGGTAGCTCCCTCAAAAACATTTTTTGTACTAACACAAATTCAAACTTGAGACTTAAACATCTACCCCTTCCTATAAGACAAGCGTTTGTTGGAGTGTGTTATCATTTTCAGTTGTTAGAAAAGGCAAAAATCCTTTGAGCTAGAAAGTTATACCCTGGATCATTTTCATATTAAATGTGTAATCTGACACACTTTTTTTTTTTGGTAAGGTGGGGCAACCTGACGCACTATTTTAATCCGATCAAACATAAATTTACAAAGCAATATTTATTTTTTATCTTGATAATGATATACAAATATAATTATTATGTTCCATCACTCCCTCTGTAGGAATACATTCGTAGTGGTCCCAATATTGGAGAATTGATTATATACTTATCGCTTGTTACTCCATATTAGTTCACCACTGCGCCTTCCCCAAACCCGTCATCATACAATACAAGGGCAAAAGCACCTTATGATATATTCGTCCTTAATATAAAACATATTTGAAGTCGATATTAATCTTAAATATAAGATATACTTTTATATTTGTCATTCTTTTTATAATTTATTCATATTGATCTCCCTCAACAATATTCAAGGAGGAGAGGAAATTATGGAATTTAGAAAGATGACTAGGTATTTTACAAAATACATGTCATGTTAGCTAACTTAACTAACTTTCTTAATCTAATCAAATTAAATAAATCTTATATTAAGGACAAGGCTGTCCATCCTTAAAAAGCACAAGTCAATTAAAAAATGTTGGAGATCAGATTCTTTCTATTGGGTCACTACTCGTGACTCATGAATAGGCTTTATATAAAAGGCCAATAAGATCATAAGAAAAAGAAAATGCAAAGTCTCAATTTTTGTTTACTACGACGACGGCAACAACAACCGAAAAAAGGTCTTAAATGTTGGCAACTGTTCGCTGTAGTAGTAATGACGTTATGATAACACTTTGGAGAAGAGATTATTCTATTGGATTAAGGTCCATTTTTGCTCAAGAATAACTCACCAATGCTCTAGCCAACTGTGCCATCACTCAACAACAATACTACGTCAGAAATTTGTTGGATTCAATATTTCCCTAAAAGTATCCAAATTGTAGCAATGTCGCCCTGACCATTATAAAGGTTAAGGTTGACCATTAGTTGACCAAATTTATATATGCTAAGTTGGTAGCGAAAGTGTAACACCCTATTTTTCAAAAGCGGAAAAACATATTTTTATCGAGTAGAGCATCGGAGCAAATAAGTGAGTAACTGATAAGTATTAAAAATGTTAACTATGGTGTATATGACTGGTTATAATAACGTTACAATTATTCCATAATTGAAAATACACATCCCAAAATGAAAATCTCCAATCGGGTCTTCATGTGTGCTGCTTACCATTGTCATCAGTCCTCGGTCCTCCAGACCCTGAAGCTATGTTAAAAGCTGAGGTCCAATGCCCATCGGACCTCAGGTAACGGTTAACCTCATGCTCAAGTAAACAATACATGTATGACAGATATTTATGACATTTCAGCAATAACCAACACATAAGCACATAGCAGATGTAAGGTTAACATAACAACAATACATAGCACACAGCACATGTAAAGTCACCCATGTTTGCACTAACCAGTGCCACGACAGCTCCTCGTGTCCTCAGCGCTAGGAAAACTCAACGGCATTATCAAGACTATAACCCGTATAAAAGCTGAATGTATAGGTGGTGATCTAAGACCAAGTCTTAGTCACGGTGCATGTTCCAAGAAAAAGTCTTGTCCAAGACCCTATGAAATAATCTATCACATATAAGTATACAAGAAGCATCAGAGTTAATGTTACAATACACGTCCGTACCTTAGTCCGTGCGGATAGCGGTATGTCTGTCTGTCGGTACGTTTTCTCGGATAGCCTATAATAGTATTACCGCATTATTCCCTTATAAATAATATTCTAAGAGATATTCTAGCCACTAATGATCTTTTTACCCATGATAGATTCATTATTCCAATTTTACCCTTACATTCCTTTAAAAACGCTATTGCTGTATTTTCTGGGCAGTTTTGTTAGAAAATTCATAAAATCATAATTAATTCTAAAAAAATCGAAATGAGGTTCCGTAAAATTTCCCATGACCATTGACATGTCTAATTTTAAATAAAAATAACGGCTTTTAGTCAAAATATATGAGTCATTCCCAGTTTTTCTGTTTTCAAACGTTGTTACAGTTTAACTTCCAAAACGTGACCCAACTTCAAGAATTAGTTTCTTTTTGTACAGACCTCAAAACTTTACAAAATTTATATCAATGGAAATATATACATGTCTACTTTACCCCTTTAATTTTTCATAATTTTAGGACGTCATTTAATATATACAGTAATTCCTACAATATGAGACTCCATAAACACCGAAATCTGGGAATTTTCTCAACTTTTGCAAATTTGATCTTTTGAATACAAGAATCATTTTCTACCTTGTTCTTTATCTATTTTGTATTTTTTTTTAAAAATATTAACCTTAATATCATGTAGATAAAATTATTTTACAAATTCATGGATTAAACTAAAATTCTACCAACATCTAAAAACTAGAGCTCAAGAACTTACCTCTTGAAGTTCTTGCTCCTTCACCTTGCTCCTCAACTTTCACCACTCTCACTCTCACTCTTACTACTCAATACTCAGCTTCTTGGAGCTGATTGTGTGAAGAAAGAAGAGAAAACATTCTCTATTTATAGGCTAAGACTAGTTCAAAGTGGTACATAGAATAATGAGTAAGTGCACTTCTACGTAGGTGCTGAATCTGATTTCCAAATGTGTAATGGGTTGGCCTAACTTGTGCACCATGAAGGAATAAATAAAATATGGGAGATATGTGGTATTTGAGTCATCCTTTCATTACTTTGTTAAGGAGATGGAATGTATACGTATGTCTTTGTGATAATAGAGATAAAGATCATAAAATATATATATATATATATATATATATATATACTTCCTACTTAGCCACTATGCTTGGCTGAAAATGAATGAAATGGAGCATGCACCGTATAACACCTTCATTAACAATAGTGAGTGGCTGATTGGGGTATTATAGAAACGACATTGAAGAAGTCATAGATGGAGGAGGAGTTGCTAGAGAGTAATGAAGAAAAAGATTTAATTACCAGATTCAACAAACATCGAGCAAGATTACTGGGGTGGATGACACATAGACTTGCCAAATAAGCATATTTGGCCAACTAACGAGTAAACTTAACTTGGATAATAGCCAAGATGAAATTGCTACTATTTGAATACTTCTAAGGCAACATAGCTTTTAAATGAAAATTTTCAAGGCAACTTTGCACCCAAAACAAAAATGGAATGGAAAACACGTGGATCTGCCAACTTGGCATATTTGGTCAACTCACGATCAAACTTAACATGGATAACGACCAGGACCAAATTGCTATGATTTGAAAACTTTCGGGGAGACATTGGTCTATAAAAACTTTCGGGGAAAAATTAAGATTTTTTGACAACTTCCGAGGCAAAAATGAACATTAACTCCGCCCGCTTCTTCTATTTAATTAATACTCCTTCTGTCTTAAACCTAGTTTAGGGGTGAATTATAGTCTTATAAGTAAGATATTTTCCAATTTTATATATGTGTTTATCATTTTACTCCAAAGTAATTACTTAACTTATAAATTGATATATAATCTAATATTGTACAAAAATATTTTAGAGAGATCATGTAGCATATATATGTTATAATTAAAACATTTATTTAACTTTTTTAATCTTTCTAAATTAGATTGAAGATGGAATATCACCTAGAGGGAGGGTGAATAGGTGATTTAAAAAAATTCTTTCCTAATGCTCAAGAACATAAAATAGAGACGAGAGAAGAGCAATGAACACAAGAGATTATACTGGTTTGGTCCAACTCTTTGACCTACGTCTAGTCCCCAGAAACACTCTGGGATTTCTACTATCTTTCAAACACAGATACAATTACACACTTTGTACTCGAAATAATCCTCTCACTGTAGGGTTCACTCCTCCTTACAAGTTGAAATCGTACACCCATACCACACTTTAGGTTTCACAACCTTAAGATTTAACAACTGTGATAATCAAGTAGTGTTTAACTCCTTACTGAGTAAATAAATGATAAGCACTGAAGTAAAAAAAATATCCGAAGATATTAAATGAAACTAGTGAAACAGTTGATTGCAATAATATCGAATTGAATACGCAGAGTTTTCGGTACGTGGGGAATTCAAAGCTTCTAATTTTATAGTTGATGACATTTATGACCGTTGAGAAGCTTGATGAAATATCTGTTGAGACTCTTCAAAATGTCCGTTAGAGATGAAGCGTGAAAGAACTGGATAATCACCGTCATAAACATTCTTTTATTCTTTTCTTCCTGTGATTATGACCGTTGGAGTCTCAGCAAAAGGAATGAAATAATCTTGCCCAAAACGTCTTTCGGTAGTGCAAAGGTATGTCTGTTGGTTGAGTGTCTTGAATGGGTAAGTGCATTAAATGCTCTGACAGGTCGGATTACTTTATTCAAGATACAAAGTTAATCTATATTCTAATCATCTGGAACTTATTAACAAACTGATTAAATGCAGTTAAGAACAGTAATGACCGATTATACGAAGAATCCAAAAACATACTTAGAGATTCTTAGAATGTCGTTAAGCACTTTCAAAAACAGAGACACATTGGCTCGAGTCAAGTTATCACTGGCTCGAGTCAATCCATCGTTCAAGGCATAGAGAAGTTTTGAAAATGCTATCTGACTTGAGGCAGACAAAACATTGACTTGAGTCTAGGCTTAGGTTTGAGTCACAGAAAACATGGATCGAGTCACATTCAAATGATCATTCAAAAATATAGAAGAGATTTAACTCGAGGCAAAATAATGAGGCTCGAGTCAACCTCTAGACTCGAGGTAGGAAATCAAGCTCGAGTCAATCGCGAGGGAAAACATTTGAAAGCCTGATAGACAAGTCTCTGGCTCGAGTCATTAAGTGGAGGCTCGAGTCAAACTTAATTTTTAAATATAACGGTCAAACTTCAGGTTAGAGTCAAAACACACCGGCTTGAGTCAAATGAGTCTTTTAAGCTTGAAAAACAATTGGCTCGAGTCTTTGGATATGCTTTGGCTCGAGTTTAGTCCCAAACTTGAGGCGGGCTTTTTGTGGCTCGAGTCAATGTATCATTTTGGCGATATGCAAGAAGGATATTGACTCGAGTCAATAATCTATGGCTCGAGTCATTCTGACAGCAAAAATATTTAACTGATATGAACCATGTTTTTCGACTGACTCAAGCATTTTGCCTACATACATTGTTTCTAAAGGTTAATCATCATTAAAACACATATAAGGAACTAACATAGATAAATATAGATAGTATATTAAGGATCATATTAGTACTACAAAAGATCGAAAAAGAGAATAAGAGCGAAAGATCAGTGTGCATGAGCATGCATGTTTGAAGAATGCAAGAGAAACACAAAAGGAAATAAGTAATTTGAAATTAATATGAATAAATGAAAGAGAAAGATGAATGAAGGAGTTTCTTCTATTTATAGACACGCTTGTCAGGTTTTTGGGTATCAAAAGAGTCTGCATTAACTCACATGTGTATGTACGTTCATTGGTTACACTCAGATTTGTTCTTTTAAATGGAAAAGTTGTACCAACGGGGACATTGGAGATCGGATGGGTGACATACATGAACCATATGCGTCCTTAAAAAAAAAATTAATTAATTTTTTTAAAAAAAAAAAAAAAATTGGAACAATTTTACCAAAGGTGTTAACTTAAAACAAACCGACGTTACTCCACCTCGCAAGACAAATTTTGGTCGTTCTTCTCCTTTTGATCATCATTTGATTATCTCTCTCTTCTTTCTTTCATTACTCTTCATTCTTGCATTTCAATCCTTCTTCTTCTTCTTCTTCTTTTTTTGTCCACCTTCTTCTATTAACAACCCCTTCTTCTTCCTCTGCAACACATTCACATACAGCTTCCATGGAAACTCAAAGTATGTTAATGCCTACCTGCTAACGAAATGAAGGAACAAAATTTAATTCTCACATGAGAAAAGAAAAAAAGAAGGATTTTCTTTCTCCGAACGTTTTTTTAACCAATAAAACAGAATAAGTTTCCAAACTTCTGGAGAATCTTGGCCCTCATGAACCTGGAGCCAATCAAAACTGAGACACACGCCGAACCTTCTCCCGCCATTTGTGGAATTTCTCTGAAGTTTCTTACTCTGATCGCAACTCTCTATATATACTTTGAGTCTTTGACGAATTAGCCCCAATCTTCAAAAATGGCCAAAAACAAAGAAATCGTGATAAAACAGGAAGACCCTAAAGCACCAGTTTCATTTTCCCTTTCTTCCCTAATTTGAAATTCGATTTGCCTTTCTTGAAGCCAAACCCTTCAAAGCATGTGGAGGCCTCCGTGATCTCCAATACCCCCCGCCCCAATCTTTTTCCCTCCTTTTTCTTTTTACATTGTTGGATTAAGATCTCAATAGTTTAGATTTAACGTCTTATAAAAATATTTTTATAATGATATTACTTGAAAGATACAACTTTTTTTTAAAGTAAAATTTATAAAACTATAAAAATTTATTTTTGTATATTTTAAGTAAAAGTATAAGGATATTTTTATAAGATGTTAAATCTAAATCGTTAAGATCTTAATAATCCAATGACAAAAAAAAAAGAAAATGATGGGAAGGGGTATTTGAGAGAAGCCAATCCTATGATAAAGAGGCCGAAAGGCAAACTGCAACAGTGGATGATGAAGGTCTTGGGAGTGATAGTGCTGAGCCTAGCTTTGTGAGGATAGACACCATCTGCTTTCGTCCTATCTCGGGACGATCCAAATTTTTTATTTTTTATTTTCTTAAAAAAATTTATTTTACTAAATAAAAAATCTAAAATAAAAATAATATCTCAACTAATACTTTTTCAAAACATAAAATTTTCATTTAACAAATATTTTTTTAAAATATTTAATCTGGACCGTTCAAATCACATTTGAGCGGTCGGATGGAACAGTAGATGGTGCCACCATAATTGTTACCTCCCGAAAACCCTTTTGGTTGTTCCTCCTCCTTTGGAAATTGGAAATGACATGTGTAAACATGTGTGGGACCCACAGACTAAAGTAACCTCTATTTGCTTCAAATTAATTCCTTTGGAAAAATTGGCCTAATTTATAAAGTTTATGTGTATTTTAGCACCCTTAAAAATTTAATTGTGCTAGTTGCCCATGGTGTAGGACATTGTTATTAAAATTTCTCTTTCACCCATGATTTTTAATTAATATGTACGTAGTCTCCGCAAAAACAACCTCTGGCCACCACATGCACAACCTTTAGCCATTACTAAATTAACCATTATCCATTTTTGCACAAATGATATTTCTTAATCGCCAAAAGTAACTCATAAAAATAAAACAGAAATAAAGAAACTAAAAAAGAAAAAAAAACAGAAGCAGATGCAGATGCAGAAATATCGTGACTTCTCCCTCATGGCTTCTTTGTTGAGCTTGGGCTAAATCTAATGGAGAAGAAGAAGGAGCAGACTTCACGATTGTTGCGACCTTGTCCTTGAAGATTGTCGCTCATATATATATGGTCTCAGCCTCTCAGGTTTTTGTAGGTCATCATTGTCGTGGTAATACACAAATTTTAGGTCCCACTTACTTCTCTTCCTCCCAATTCCTTGCCACTAAACCGGCATAAATGGCAACTGGTCGCTCTATAGAGTAATTATATACGTGATCCCCTTATTAGATACTATTTGATTCTATTTCTAAGTCATTATTCAATTTTACACTTATTTATATATGTAATGCCCTAATGAAAATAAACTCTATAGAATAATAAAAGTAAAATTGTATATTCATATGAAAAATTTAATGAAATGACTTTTAAATAGAATTTAAGTTTTAATAACAATGTAACTCAATTGAAGCAAAATAATAATTAGATTGTAAAAATTGAAATTGAATTTTATTTGTATTAAAATGAATATTGCTATTTGTAAAATTTAAATGAACATGTAATATAAATACAAATCCCCCAAAAAAAGAGTTGTTTTGTTCAAATTATCACGTTGCAGCTTCACTCATCACATAGGATAAATTCATAGGTGTAGATACCCCAAAAAAAAAAATCCGTAAAAAACGATTAAGTATACTGTTATGTGGCTATCAATAACTATTTTCATATGTGATAGTGTAAGCATGCATGTATAAAATGTTGAAATTTTCATCCATATTACCTTGTTATTTTAACTTTATTTCTTTGTAATTTAACTTTGACAATGTTTATGTCCCGGCCCTGGCCAATAGTATAAGAGCTGGGCTTCATAATTGAGGGGTTTTAGGGGGTTACCCTAAATAAGCTGGTTCTCATTCCTAGCTCTACTTTTTAGGAACAAACGAAAATTAATTGTATGACATAATTATCAATTTCTGATCGGAATAATATGATTACTATGATGCTTAGTGGACTATGTATCTCATTGTGGATGACCAGCTATTATTTTTGTAATTCTGTTCATATCATTGTTCTGCTCCTGAGTGTGAGGATTTTGATGTTAAATTTACTATCACATTCTCTCTGTAAAATGTGTGATCTTTCGTTGATTTACTGAAGTTGGACGTCATTTTAAGCAATAAAGGAGCACGGAGAAGAGTTTATGTACATGCTAAATTCAAAATCTTCGAGTTTTCCAAACCACACATGCAACCAGCTCCAATCGATGCAATTTGCTCGTTCTGTTCAAAGCATCGCGAATTCTTGTCCAACTTTGTTCCATTCAAATCAGTTTCTAAAGGAGCTTTCAAACTCTGGCCAAATTGAGGAAGCCCGGAAAGTGTTTTATAGTTTGCCCAAACGGGATGAGTACACTTGGAATACAATGATAGCTGCTTATTTTGATTCAGGAAGGCTATTTGAAGCAAGAAATTTTTTTGATGATGTTACATATAAAAGTTCTATCAGTTGGTCATGTCTTATTTCTGGCTATTGTCAACATGGATATGGGTATGAAGTTTTTAATTTGTTTCAACAAATGAAGTTGGAAGAACCCAAGCCAATACACTTTAGCAAGTATACTAAGAGTATGTTCAATGTTAGGGCTGATACAAACTGGGGAATTGATCCCTGGCTATGTGTTAAAGTCTGGGTTTGAATCTAATGTATATGTTTTGACTAGCCTTGTTGATGTGTATGCTAAGCTATGAAGTAACGATTCTGACACGACGTTTCCGATACGTTTCTGATACGAATGTCGATACGTAACTTAAAATAATATTGGTGCTTGATTCCGACATGGAGTTCCCGATATGTTTCTAATATGCGTGTCCGAAAAGTTGGGAAAAAAATTTCTGCGTATTGATACTTCATAGATGCTAAGTTCAAGCGCATATCAGAAGCTGAATATCTCTTCAAGTTCTTGCGTAACGGTAGAGAGAATCATGTTCTTTGGACATCTATGCTTAGTGGTTATGCTCATAGTGGGGATGGTCACAAGGCAATTGAGTTTTGCCGTGATATGCACAGAGAAGGGGTTGAGTTGAATCATTTTACATTTCCAAGTATATTGACGGCATGTTCTGTTGTTTCAATTCGTCTCAATGTTTTGGGGAACAGGTGTATGGTTGCATTGTTCGGAGTGGTTTTGGGACCAACATATATGTTCAAAGTGCACTGGTTAATATGTATGCAAAATGTGGAGACCTGAATAGGGCTAAAAAGGTTTTGGAAACTATGGAGGTTGATGATGTTGTTTCATGGAACTCCATGATAGGTGTGTGAGACATGGGTTTGAAGATGAAGATCTCCTTTTCTTCAAAAAAATGCTTGCTAGAAATATGAAGATCGATGAGATAAAGATCGATTGGATGAAAATATGTTCTAATTTAGAATAATGTTCTAAATTAAAAGTATTGAGTGATTGAATTGTAAATATTAGAAGATAATTGAGTTGCAAATTATAGGGGAAAAAATCAATTTTAATAGATGATGTGAAATTGAGTTATAAAGTATCCACAAATTAGTCTAGTAATAAATTGATTTAGCATGTGAAAAATCGGTTTTCATTTAAAATAGTTCATCTCATCTTTCTAGATTCAGTACAATTTAATTGTTTAGTATTTACAACAGATAATCTTCCAAGATTTATAATTGTTTAGTATCAAATTAAATTTTCTTTTTTTTAAAAAAAAAAAAAAAGTTAAGGACCTTGAAACTTATGTATTATCTTGCAAATTCGAGAAATTTATTTATAACAATTATCTTCAATAGGGTTCCCTTTACTTTTTTTTTTTTTTCAAACCACTTTATAACTTTCTGCTGCTTTATTCATTTCACACAGCTTTTGAGATAACAAAATACAAATAGATCACGGAACTCCGGAGTTATGATTAACATTGAGTTGGCTCCAAAGTCAATCAACTTATAGCCTAAGTAATGACCAATTTACTCCAAGTCAAGTCAATCAATATACTTAATTACTATAATGTGATTGAAGTTTAGACATGATTTGAAGAAAATCAGTTGAACATAAACTCATTAGATAATATGTTGAAAAGTCGGTTTCATAACATTCAAATATGAGGAAAAGTCAAAAGTAAGGAGTCAAAATAATTACTTTAGTAGTTTTTTTACAAAAAAATAAAAATAAAAAGCTAGTTGTTTCCAAACATCATTTTCCTGCCTCAATTAGCTTTTTGATTCAAAAAGTCACTTTTCATGACTTAAACACATGCCAAACAAGCTCTAATTAATTGGATTTAGAAAATATATATTCATATACGTAATAGATAATGTAAAATGTCATTTTAGTATATCATCCTCTTGTAAGTAATTTATTTAAAGGCTAGGTAATTTGGAAACAAGATTGTATTCCGATTATTCTAAAAACACAATACACGTGTTTGTAGCAAAGTGAATTTAGGGATTACAATGCTTATACTTCCCTTGAGCTACATATATAACCAAACATACATATTGCTCTCGAGTCTCTACTGTTTAGTACAATCAACAGGAGCAAAAGAAACTTTTTTCTGATCAAGATCATACTCAACTTCAAAATTAATCTGAGCCACATTCCCGTAAATGGGCTGTCCTTCTGTGGGAAGCACTGCAAAGCACATAACATCGTTGGATATCATATGGAAAAAGTTCTGAGGTTTTAAGGAAAGGTTGGCTCCTGTAAAATGAACCTCAAAATTTGGAAACTTCTGGATAGAGTTAGCATTTGTGTAGCACAATTTGTAGTTATTGTTCTGTACTATGAATTGGTCGGCTCCAATGACTTGTTTCACCAATGCTTCAACTTGGTCGTAAAAGCTTGATGGAAGAAGTGTCAATGTCGTCCCAGAATCAATTATTATGTTTCCATTGCTTTGACTTGTCAACGACACCGTTTGTTGTCCAACAGTGATACCTGCAATAAACAAAGAGCCATTTATGATATCCTTAGACAACTAATTTAAAAATATTAGAGAAATTAGTCACGTTAGTTATTTATAAAAATATATATTAATTTCTCTAAAATACCATTATAATCATTTGCATTGGATAGTACTTCATTGAAAAAAAAATCCCTTAACATGTATAATCAATATGGATAATTTAGGAACATAATTATAATTATAAATTTGGTACCAAAAAGAAAAGATTGAAATCTTCTATTTAAGACAAAAATAAACACCGGACACAAAAAAGATTGAAATCTTATATTTAAGACGAAGACAAATTAACCCCTCTACAAAATCTTATAATTAAAAGAGGAGGGAGTATCACTATACTCATATGCATATATTCCTCCGATCCTTAATATAATATATATATATATCTAATATGATTAGATTAACGAAGTTAATCAAATTAGTTAATATAACATCTATTGTCTAGAAACCCTACTCATGTCCCTTAATTTCCTCATTCCCTCTTCTTCTTGATTATTGTTGAGAGAGCATCGATGAGGGTAAATTAGGAAGAAAAAAAAATTAAATACAAAAATTATTTCTTATAATTAGAACTTAGAGCAACTCTACAAATACACCTTATAATTAAGGACCGGATGAGTATATCATTTAAAGTTAGATTTTAAATGAAAACAAGTGAATAGTGTTAGTAACACATCTATACCTTCAAGATTGAGGTAGTAATAGGTTTTGGAATCAGATGAGGCGATCAACGGAGTGGACACAAGCCCATTTTATGATATGGTGGCTTCCTCCCCAAACCTTAGTTTAGTTGTGATCTTTGGATTGTAAGGCAGACAATACGAGAATTTACGACCAACGTTACCCATTTGTGAAACTAACGACAAAGCCCCTTGACCTAGTACAACAAGTCCTGCGTTGTTCATGTTGTATCGTCCTTTGTTGTTGTGCCCACAGCCAAACACTGTCTTAGGAAACAAAGCAGCTTGGCCAAAACTAACTGATTCTGTGCCAAGTTCTCCATTAGTGTATGACCCATCCCCATACGAATAAAAATACGTACACTCATTGGTTGTTCGACATTTAGGATACTTTTGGCCTTGCACCAAGCCATGAGGCAGAGCGCTACAAGGGTTTGAGTTGAATGAGAGTGACATATAAGTGGAAGAACTTTTTGGATCAAAAAGCTGTGCGTTTTGAGGGTAGCACTGGGGACAAGGTGAACATTGGAACCAAATAAGGTCACTTCCTGTGTCAGCAAGTGTCCATCTCTCTACAGGAGGAGTACCAACAGATATCTTCATGAGGTAACTTGCATCGTTTGGGAAAACTTCAGTTTCTACTAACTCACTTGTTTCAGCCATAGAAGACGATGACTGGCCAAAGCGATTAGCTCGGGACATGGAGCGCAACGCAGCGTTTTGGACTCGCTCTGAGTGGGTCATTGAGGAGTTGTAAAATGGTTATAGGGGTGAGTCACGGTGAATGAGGTCGATGCTGAAACCTTTTGGCTTATTTGTTGCAGCATTAATGGAAAATGGTGAGAGAGAGAAATATGAGAGTGAAAGAGAGTGATATTTGGGAATGCATTTTTGAAGAATGCTAAGGAAATTACACAAAGGATAGAACTTTTAAACTGATTGGATGAGCAAGAAAGGAGCTTGAGGTGCTTTTTTTTATAGAAAGAAAAGTTTGCGTGATTTTCGGGTTACAAAGGACAATGATTTGCGTGATTTTTGGGTCATGAAGTGTACGGGTCAATACCCTGCATTGACTCGTACCGTTATATTTTCCCTTTCATTAATATATAAAATACATTAGTCCATCTTGTCTCTAATATTTTTATACATAGCTTTTCTCTAGATTATATTAACATATTTCTTCATATCCCTAATATAAATCATTTATAGAAGAATATTTTGGTCCACAATATAAATCACTTAAAAAGTAATCAATGTTTGTTTGTCAATTTTACCCATGTAAATAATGCTTAAATATAACTTTTTGAATGTTTTGTCTCATTTGAAACCTAATTTAATATGAGTAAATTGGGGGGAAAAAACAATTTAAGGCACATTTAATGAGTTAATTACAATTTTTTGTTTTGATAAATTAGTTAAATGGAGTACATATTATCTATATACCAAGCCAAGAGATTTTTTTGTTTAATTAAAAATTTGAAACTAAAATATCACTCTCTCTATCTCTCTCTCTCTAAATTAAAGATGCAAGCACTAATGGTTTGATTATTAGAAGCGGGATGAAAGTCGCAACTCTTATTTATAAGTGATTTTTTATGCTGCTAAGCTGTAAGGGTGCCATTATCTCTCTCCCTCTTCCTCTCTGTCTCTCTCTGCGCATCGAGAAGAGACTCACATTTATTGGTCGCTGCTATGAAGAAAGCCAATCGTGCTGTAGACGTCTCGAGAAAAATTCATAGAAAGTGCTGAGGAAAGTAAACAGCACTAAACGAAAGGAAAAGAAGTGTGAAAAGGAGACATTTTTTAAGAATATTAATAGAGAAACTGAGAAAAACAACATAGGAACTTAAGAACTAAGAAAGAGGAATAGATCAGCAAAGAACTACGAGTATGTGGCAAAAAAAGGATGTTCAAGAGTAAGAATTTTTGGAGAATGGAAGGGAAATATATATATCAAAACAAGTAATTAATAAAAGAAAAAAGGAATAGATGAGTGTGAAAGAGTGAGAAAGAAAATTATGCATGTTTGAGAAATGCAAGAGAAATATGAATAGATGAGCTTTTATAGAAAGGGGTTTTGCTTTGCGTGATTTTTGGGTTAGAAAGTTTGCATTAACGTATCCGAAGGGCAAGAGGAAAATAGGATGAGTGAGCGGGCTTGGTGCTCCTATAAGTCAAATTCGAGCATTATCAAGCTTAGTTGGAGGTAGCTCCTTCAAAAGCATTTTTTGTATTAACACAAATTCAAACTTGAGACTTAAACCGCTACAATTAACCCCTTCAATTCCTATAAGCGCTTGTTGATGTGTGTGTATCAAGGCAAAAATCCTTTGAGTTAGAAGTTATACCCTGGATCATTTTCATTTTAAATGTGTAATCCGACACACTTTTTTTAAAAAAAAAAAAAAAGTGGGGCAACCTGACGCACTATTTTAATCCGATCAAACATAAATTTACAAAGGAATATTTATGTTTTATCTTGATAATGATATACAATCCCTGCGTAGGAATACATTCTTAGTAGTTCCAATATTGGAGATGGAATTGATTATATACTTATGGCTAGTTACTCCATATTAGTTCACCACTGCCTTCCCAAACCCGTCATCATGCAATACGAGGGAAAAAACACCTTATGATCGATATATTCCCTCATGTTCTTAATATAAAACATATTTGGGGTTTATATTAATCTTAAATATAAGACATAGTTTTCATATTTATTAATATTTTTCTAATTTACCCATAATGATACTCCATCAACAATGATCAAGGAAGAAAAGAAATTAGGGAATTAAGAAAGATGTCTGGGTATTTTAAAAATACATATAATGTTAACTAACTTAACTAACTTTCTTAATATGATCAAATTAGATAAATTAAATATGTCTTATAGTAAGAACCGCATTACATTCTTAAAAAACACAAGTCAATTAAAAAAACGTTGGAGATCAGATTCTTTCTATTGGGTCGCCACCTTTGACTCATGATTAGGCTTTATATAAAAGGCCAATAAGATAATAAGAAAAAGAAAATGCAAGTGTCAAAAAAAAAAATTGCCGACAAAAAAATTTTAAATGTTGGCAACTGTTCGCTGTAGTAGTAATGACGTTATGATATATACTTTGGAAAATATATTATTCTATTGGATTAAAGTCGTCCATTTTTGTCTTGAAAGTTGTAAGAAAATCTCAATTTTGCTTTGGAAATTTTTTTGTAGTAATGTCACCCAGCAGTTTCTAAATCTCAGCAATTTCACCCATGCTGTTATTCAGATTAAGTTTGACCATTAACAAACATGCTAAGCTAACAGGTCTACGTGTCATTTATATCGTTTTTATTAAGGTGCAAATTTGCACTAGAAGTTTTTACTCATGAGCAATGTTGCCTTGGAAATTTGTTGAATTCAATATTGCCGGGAAGTATCCAAATTATAGCAATGTCGCACTGACCATTATAAAGGTTAAGCTTGACTATTAGTTGACTAAAAATACTAAGTTGACAGCATGAACGATATTGAAAAAAAGCCACAAATAGAGGAGGAGCACACATTTGCTAGAGAATAATGAAGAAAAAGATTTAATTACTTGATAAAACAAACATCGAGCAAGATTAGTGGGGTGGATAACATATAGACTTGTCAAATAAACATATTTGGCCAACTAACGAGTCAACTTAACTTGGATATAATAGCCGAGGGGAAATTGCTACTATTTGAAAACTTCTCAAACATAGTTTTTAAATGAAAACTTCCGAGGCAACTTTGCACCTAACCCAAAACAAAAATGATGTGGATAACACGTGGACCTTTTAGCTCAGCATATTTAGTCAACAAATAGTCAAACTTAACCTAGATAACGGCCGGGACCAAATTGTTATGATTTGAAAACTTTTCGGGCAATATTGCTCTAAAAAATCTTTCGCAAAAAAATTAAGATTTTTTTACAACTTCCAAGGCAAAAATGGACACGAATTGTAACATCCCATTTTTAAAAGCAGTATATTTTTTTTTATCAGAGTAGAGCATTGGAGCGATTGAGTGACTGATACATATATTAAAAATGTCGTAAGTCTGGCTGCTTACAAAGGCGGTACAATGACCGAGAGTTTTTATAGTAAATAACAATGAAGTGTCTCCCTAGCAACACTCATGCTTTGTGGCAACAAAAGAAATCCTTCTATTTGGGACTCTAAGCGTTCGCTTGCCCTTATCTTCGGCACTCGGTCCTCCCGACCCTGAAGCTATTTTAGAAGCTGAGGTCCAAATGCACATCGGACCTCAAGTAACGGTTAACCTCATATTTATGGAAAACAACATATGGAAGACATCATAGCATTAATCAAAACATAAGTATATAGCAGATGAAAGATTAACATAACAACAGTACACTTCACGCGTAAAGTTATTTATGCTAACAGAACATTTCGCATGTAAAGTTATCTGCGTTAACAGTACACATCTCATGTAAAGTTATCTATACAATTCACTCGTATAGTCGTCTATCACATATAAGTATACAGTAAATATCAGAGTTAGTGTTACAGTACGCGAACGTACCTTCGTCCGTTCAGTTTAGCGGTATGTTCGTTTGTCGGTACGTCCCCCGATATTTCTCGAATATCCTATATTAGTATTTCCTCATTATTTCCTCACAAATAATATCTTAAGAGATATTTTAGTCACTATTGACCTTTTTACCCTTAGTAGATTTGATATTCCTATTTTGCCCTTACATTTTCTCAAAAACGCAAATGCTGATTCTCCTGGGCAGAATTTTGATCAACTTTGAAACATCATAATTAAATCTACAAAAATCGAAATGAAGATCCGTAAAATTCCTGGAATCCTTAGGATGTCTACTTTTGAGTAAAAATACTGGTTCTTTCCCAGACTCTAAGAATAATTCTCAGTTTTCATTTTCCACACGCTGCCCAGAATTTCTTTCTCGCAAAAATGGCTTAATTTCAAAAATTCATTTCTCCTTGTGTAGAACTCAAAATGATATACTCTAGGTATATTTGAAAAGCCCTAGATGTCTACTCTAATTCTGGAAAATATCATGATTTATTGGCTTAATTTCATACATAAAATCATAGCATCTTTTTGCAGACCACCGAAAACTTCTACCCGTAAATTTTGCCAAAACTTCGTTACTTTAATCTCTAGCTACCAAAAATCATTCCCTACTATGTTTTTACCTCGTTAGGCATCTTTCAATGCAATGAGGCCTAAAAACAAGTATAGGAATTTATTTTCTAATTTTCTAGATCAAAACAACATTTCTACTAAAATCCATAAAACTTAAGACTAGAAACTAAAAAACTGCTTACCTCTTGAAGAACTTGCTCCCACTATTCCATGCCTTTCTCTAGCTCTTACTTCTCTCTAAAACTCATCTACTTTGGTTGAGTTGGTGTGAGCTTTTTGTGAAGGGAGAAGCTCCTATTTATAGGAAAATCCCAACTTCATCTCCAAGTTTCCTAACTTAATCTCCAAGTTTGCTTTCTTGACTTTATTTTTAACATGTGTGAACACAAACTACTTCCTCCACAAGTTGTATAAGCCGTCACCCTCCCTCTTCCTTTTTGATTAATTGTGTGTTTTTATTTTATTTAACAAATAACCATTGGCTCAAGCTCCTAATTGGCTAGTTGCCAATATTGACTTTTCAACACAAACTTTATGCCTTATTACTCTTCTCTTTCTTGCCATTTGCTTGATTAATATAATATCACATTCTCTTCTCTTTCTACAAGGCAAAACCGTGGCCCCTTATTTGTGTTTCTTTTATCTCAAAATATTCCCAAATTGATGACTTTTAATATGTCTTTTAATTATTTATGAAAATTAAATCAATTACTTTAATTATTGTAAATTTAATTGTCCACAATTATTGACAATTTCCTTAATTAGGATTAATCATTTCCTTACAACTATTGGACTGATATTGGTAATTTATGCTCCATATATAATATTAAAAATCACGGGCAACTTATGCCCCTTAAAATAATATTAATTCTTGCCTCAATATTTTCCAAGGAAATTAATCCCAAAAAATTACCTAAATTAGAGACAACATATTCTCCAATTTTTAATAAATATTTCATTGCCTCTTAGGATTTATCATAATATTTTTAGGCCATTTAATGCCCTAAAAATACATTTTAGCTCTTTATTCACCCTAATTTCAATAGAAATTACCTTAGAAAATAAGATAATTTTAACTTATTATTTGAGACCACATATTCACCTATTTCCAATAGGTATTATTTACTAAATTTATGATATTTATCATAAGTCAGATTTTAGGGTATTACACGAATCGTTCTTCTATTTATAATTAATACTCCTTCTGTCCTAAACTTAGTTTCGGTGTGAATTTTAGTCTTATATGTAAGATATTTTCCAATTTTATATATATGTTTATCATTTTATTCCAAACTGATTTACTTAACTTATAAACTAATATATAATCTAATATTATACAAAAATATTTTAGAGAGATCGTGTCACATATACATGTTATAATTAAAACATTGATTTAACTTCTTTAATCTTTCACAAAAGATATGAATAAATGAGTGAGAAAGATGAATGAAGGAGTTTCTTCTATTTATATTTATAGACAGGCTTGTCAGAATTTTGGGTATCAAAAGAGTTTACATTAACTCACATATGTATGTAGGTGTATGACAGATTGGTTCTTTTAAGTGGAAAAGTTGACCCAGCAGGGACGTGGAGATGGGATGGGTAACATGCATGAACCATGCATCCTTAAAAAATTAAATATATATACACACACACACAAATACATACACACACATATATTTGTGTGTGTGTATATATATGTATATGTGTGTGTATACATATATACTTAGAAGTTTGTTTGGTATACCCATAAAACTTTGATACTTTTTTTGTAAAGGTGTAATTTTAATAACAACATTTTATATCAGGAGCAATAAGCACCATTAAATTTTTAATTAAGAGTGCTAAAATACACATCAACATCATAAATTGGTGCAATTTTACCAAAGGTGTTAAGTTGGAATAAACTCACGTTACTCCTCCTCGCAAAACAAAATTTAGTGGTTCTTCTCCTTTTAATCATCATTTGATTCTCTCTCTCCTTTCTTTTATTACTCTTCCTTCTTCCATTTCAATCCTTCCTTCTTCTTCTTCTTCTTCTTCTTCTTCTTCTTTTTGTCCTCCTTCTTCTGTTAACAACCCCTTCTTCTTCCTCTGCAACACATTCACATACAGTTTCCATGGAAACTCAAAGTATATTAATGCCTACACCTCCTAACGAAATGAAGGAACAAAATTTAATTCTCACATGAGAAAAGAAAAAAAGAAGGATTTTCTTTCTCTGAACGTTTTTTAAACCAATAAAAAAAGAAAAAGTTTCCAAACTTCTGGAGAATCTTGGCCCTCATGAACCTGGAGCAACCAAAACTAAGACAGATGCTGAACCTTCTCCCGCCATTTGTGGAATTACTCTGAAGTTTCTTACTCTAATCCAACTCTCTATATACATCTTCTTATTTGATTCACCACTGATTCCATTCCCCACTTTTATCTTCGCCGTCTGACGAATTAGCCCCAATCTTCAAAAATGGCCAAAAACAAAGAAATCGTGATAAAAGAGGAATCCTTTTCCCTCATTTTTCTTTTACCATTATTGGATTAAGATTTCAACATTGTAAATTTAACATTTTATAAAAAATATTATAATAATGTTACTTAAAAGATTTTAAAAAAAAAATTGAAGTAAAATTTATAAATTTATAAAAATTTATTTTTGTATCTTTCAAGTAAAACTATAATGATATTCTTAATAAGATATTAAATCTGGACCGTTGAGATCTTAATCCAACAGTGACAAGGGAAAATGATGAAAATGGATATTGAAGGGAAGCCAATCCCCTCCAGTAAAGAGGCCAAGAGGTGAACTACGACGGTTGGTGATGAAGGAACTGGGAGCGATAGTGCTAAACAATGTTATTAAACCAAAACTGGCGAACCAATCAGTAAACCGGTCTGGTCTGAGCATTAGCCAGATTTATTTTAAAAAAAATCAAAATTTTTTATTTTCTTTACAATTCCATATTAATAACCCTGAAATCTTCACTTTGTCACCGGTTTGGCCCCATGTTAGTTTAAGTTTGACTCCATTTTGACCCACTAACCTTTGATCCAGTACCCTAATCGGTTCAATGACCAATCCAAGTTTAATAATGATCATGTTAAGCCTAGATTTGTGAGGTTTCCGAAAACCCCCTTTTGTTCCTCCTTTGGAAATGGTAGGTACCTGTAAAGACAGTGTGGAACCCACAAACTAAAGTAACTTTTGTTTGCTTCAAATTAACGCCTTTGCTAAAATTGGCCTAATTTCTAAAGGTTATGTGTATTTTAGTACCCTTAAAATCTTAATGGTGCTAGTTCCCTCTGGCATGGAACATTGTTATCAAAATTACATCTTTACCCATTATTTTTTATTAATATGTATGTAGGCTCCGCAAAAACAACCTCTGGCCACCACATAAACAACCTTCATCCATTACTAAATTAACCATTATCCATTTTTGCACAAATGATATTTCTTAATCGCCAAAAATAACTCATAAAAATAAAACAGAAATAAATAAACATAAAAAAACAGAAGGCAGAAGCAGAAATATCGTGACCTCTGTCTCTCATGGCTTCTTTGTTGAGCTTGGGCTAAATCTAATGGAGAAGAAGAAGGAGCAGGCTTCAGAATTACTGCGACCTTGTTCATGAAGATTGTCGCTCATATTGGTCTCAGGTTTTTGTAGGTCCTATTTACTTCTCTTCCTCCCAATTCCTTGCCACTAAACCGGCATAAATGGCAACTGTTCGCTCGAGTAATTATATATGTCATCCACTTACTAGATACTATTTGGTTTTATTTATAAGTTATTTTTCAATTTTACCCTTTTTTTTGGTTGGGTAATACATTGACAAGCAAAAGGCTTGAGGTTAACAAAAGTCTAAGATTAGACTACATCCTCTGACCTCAGTGACATTCCACCACACTCAAGATTTACTAAGTCCACACATTCAATAGGTTGCGATGAAATAATTACAAAATCATGATTCATCTCTTGAGTCGACCGTGCAAAATAATCAGCACATCTTAATGTTTCCCTATAAGTATGAATAATCTGTAGATCCTCGTGTGAAAGAATAAGGGATCTAACCTCCTGTATTTCATCTCTCATAGGATGACCTTGCCCACAGTCAAGTAATAGCAAATGAATAGCATCCAATGAATTAGTATGGAGCATGATTTTCTTGAAACTCAACTGCTTGCATAGAACAAGGCCCATATTTAATATACATAATGAACTAATGAAAATGAAGTCTATACAATAATAAAAGTAAAATTGTATATTTATATGAAAAATTTAATGAAAAGACTTTTAAATAGAAAAAAATCTCCTCTCTTTAGTGCTCGTCCCGAATTTGGTTTTTGTTATTAGTCTTAGAGAGCCCGTTTAGATTTACAATGGGAGTCAGAACATATAAAAGACTTAAAATGCTTACTGCATATACTCCCTCTTATTTTGATTTTTATGTCTTAAACTATGAATTTATTGTTTTAACTTTATTTCTTTAAAAATATTTTTTTTTTAAAAAATAGTGTTTTCTAGTTAAATGGGCCTAAAGTCTGTGGGCCTGGCCATTGTTGGAAGTGGATGAGATCTATCATCCAGCTAGTCATAAATTAGGGGTGTGACAAGGGAGAATTGTAGTTATGGGATGTTGCAGAAAATGTGATTGTGAAACTTAGGTTTAGTATATCAAATGCGTTGTAGCTTAGTGATATGAATGCTCTCTTATAAGTGGGAGAGGTTCAGTCTCACTTATAACTTAGGCTATTAGTGTCTGCCCTTATAACTAAAAAAAAAAAAAAAAAAAAAAAAAAAAAAAAAAAAAAAAAAAAAAAAAAAAAACTTAAATGCTCTCTTATAACTTATAAGTGGGAGATCGTGGGTTCAGTTTCACTTATAACTCAGGCCATTAGTGTCTGCCCTTATAACTAAAAAAAGAAACTTAGGTCCAATGTAGTTGAAGCTTAAGGGCACATAGAAGCTACTTTCTAGGATACCACAGATGTCCTTACTATAAGTTACTTGGAAGAGAAAGGGATACCACACTTGTCCTTTCTCTGAGTTATTTGGAAGAGAAAGGTTTGGTAAATACCCCAGTCCTATTTATAAATTACTTCTTTCACACACATCAATGAAAAAACTTTAAACTTCATTAGCTCTATAATAAAATTCAACAACTTTCCAACATATCCCTGAAAATAAAATAAGTAAAGGATAACATTGTATATTCATATAAGCTTTCTAATGAGGTACCTTATAAATATGACAACAACAACAAACAAAAGTTCTTCTCTATATGCCCTATAAATATATAAGAGGAGCAAGTCATTTGTAAAGTTATTGATGATCAATTTCAAGTGTTAACCATATTTAGTTTCTGTTGAAAAATGAGAAATATGCGAAAATGATTGCAAACGTAGATAAAAATAAATAAAAAATTAATAGGGGCAAGTTTAAAAAATTTTATTGATTTATTTATTTCTTGGTATGTGAAATTAATACTCCTCCATCTTAAATCTAAAATTTATTTTGAGTTAAATCATTTTGGTTCTAAATGTATTTTTTTTATCTCTCATATTTATCATTTTTACTAAATTAATTTATCTAACTTATCAGCTTAAATATAACTTAATATTAAGCTTAAGAATTATAGGATATCCTATCCCATATGTTATAATTTAGTAATTTATTTAGTTTTTTTAATCTACCTAAATTAGATTAAAAAATCACATAAGGCATTGGATGCAATTTACCCCCCAAAAAACTGTAGTTAACTAATTTAAACCAGGGGTAAAGTATAAAGACTTGATGATTAACTTAGAAATTTTCCATAAAAGGTACTATTTACTTGGTTTTAATGTTTTTTATTCTGTTATTACTTATCCATTTTTTCGTAGGTGAATAGGCGTTTTTAATCTTTTTTTTTATGAATGGCATAATTGTAATTATGATAACAATGGAGAGGTGAGACTTGAGAGTGAAGACAGGGCCTGCGACACTTTCGTTTCATCCTCCGCTCCTCCGCTCACGAACTCACCTCTCTCGTCTCGACTGCTCTGCCTCTGGCGACTTTGACCTTGCAACACTGTCGATTCAGTGTAAGCATCGAGCTCGTTGTTAAGCTTATTGGCCTTGTGTTTTAGATGTTCTGTTCACTTCTCTTTTTCTTATATAAACTGATGTGGCACTTTTAAAATCTCTGTTACTTGATTTCTTTTTGTTAGTTTTCATCCCCAAATCATGTTTTGGCTTTATATAAAGTTCCATTTTTTTATGCTGCTGAATGGAATAATTTGCTTTAATGATACACATTCTGACAAGCAGGCACAGTGTTTATCTGTTTGTGTGATTTCGTAATTTGAAGTTTTGTTTCTTACTAGTGCCGATCAATTTCTGATCGGAATAATATGATTATTATGATGGTTAGTGGACTGTGTATCTCATTGTGGATGACCAGCTATTATTTTTGTAATTCTGTTCATATCATTGTTCTGCTCCTGAGTGTGAAGATTTTGATGTTAAATTTACGATCATATTCTCTGTAAAATGTGTGATCTTTAGTTGATTTACTGAAGTTGGACCTCATTTTAAGCAATAAAGGAGCACGGAGAAGTGGTTATGTACATGTTAAATTCAAAATTTCTGTGTTTTCCAAACCACACATGCAACCAGCTCAAATCGATGCAATTTGCTCGTTCTGTTCAAAGCATCTCGAATTCTTGCCAAACTTTGTTCCATTCAAATCAGTTTCTAAAGGAGCTTTCAAACTCTGGCCAAATTGAGGAAGCCCGGAAAGTGTTTGATAGTATGCCCAAACGGGACGAGTATACTTGGAATACAATGATAGCTGCATATTTTGATTCAGGAAGGCTAGTTGAAGCCAGAAAGGTTTTTGATGATATTCCATGTAAAAGTTCTATCACTTGGTCATGTCTTATTTCTGGCTATTGTCGACATGGGTATGGGTATGAAGGTTTTAATTTGTTTCAACAAATGAGGTTGGAGGGTCAAAACCCCAGCCAATACACTTTAGCAAGTATACTAAGAGTATGTTCAATGTCCGGGCTGATACAAAGTGGGGAATTGATCCATGGGTATGTATTAAAGTCTGGGTTTGAATCTAATGTATATGTTTTGACTAGCCTTGTTGATGTGTATGCTAAGTGCAAGCGCATATCAGAAGCTGAATATCTCTTCAAGTTCTTGCCTAACAGTAGAGAGAATCATGTTCTTTGGACATCTATGCTTAGTGGTTATGCTCATTGTTAGGAAATATAGAGGCTGGAACTAATAGAGGTTGGGGTTGTATAGAGGCTAGGGACGTATAGAGGCTGGAACTATTCTGTGTGTATATATATGTGTAATCTGCCAATGTAATTCAGGAGTGTGGAATACAGAATTCAGTATACATTTTCTCTCTTTTATCTGCTTACATGGTATTAGAGCTTGGTTAGTTTTTGGCCAATTTGAGTTTTCCGGTGGCCGCTGTCACTGTAGCGTGAACGGTATATGGTCACGTGAACAGTGACAGTGGCCAATCAGAGTGTGTTTGTCGGTGAGGTTCTCACTTCCGGCAAGATTTTCAGATTATTTGGTCAACTTGTGAATTTCCAGTGTTTGTGTCCGTCCGCGTCATCTCTGTTTCTGGTTTGGCTCCTTCGCTGGTGTCAGATCTTCTTTTTCAGCAGGACTAGGCCGGTTGCGTTTGGCGATTGGATTTTGTTGTTTTGCTCTTCTTCAGTTTCTGTCCAAGGTCACACCTCTGTTAGATCTGGCTTCCTTAGTCAGATTTGGGTTCGTTTCTGTCAGATCTGCTTCTGGCTTCGGTGACTGGTCGAGAGAGCTCTCAGTTTCTCCTTTGTGTGTTCGATTTCTGATTGAGTGTGGGTGCTGTTTTGTGAACAGTGACCGTGTTTGTCACTGTTCACAGGGGGAGAGAGAAGTATGTACCTCTTCGTTTGGTTGTTATTCTGTCCTTGGTTGGCTGTTGTGCTTATTTTTTATGGTGCCGAGCTTGTTCTGGAGTTTCTTTGATTTCCAGCGAGATTTTCCAGTTTCCGGTGAAAAATTCCAGATTCCGGCGAGTTTCCAGATTCTGTCCAGACCACTATTTTCGGTCTTCTTCTGTTATTTCCGGCGATAGTCTTTGATTTTCAGTGAGGTGCTGAATATTCCAGTTTCCGGCGACCTTTTCCAGATTCCGGTGACCTTTAATCCGGTGGTACTCTGCAGTTTCGGTGGAGTTTGCAAATTCCAGCAAGTGTTTTGAGATTTCGGACTAGTGTCTCTGCATTTTCGGCGAAGTTTGCAGATTCCAGGAGTATTCTGAACTTTTCCAGCAAGATTTTCTAGATTCCGGTGAGGATTCCAGATTCAGGTGAGTACAATAGATTCAGTCTAATAAGGTGAGTTCTTTGCTCTTACTGAGATCTGTGAAGGTGGAGAAGATCAGTGGAAACTTGGTGGAAGGTTGATGTTGGAAGCCGGTGGAAGGCGGAGAGAGAGAGAGAGAGAGATGAAGGTTGGAGATGGTCATGTAGGTTGCTGCGGTGTGGTAGCTGTCGTATCCTCCATGTTCTGCCATGGTTCTGTTCGTGGCGCTCTTCAATCTCATGGCTCTTTCTGGTTTGGTGGAGAAGAAGATCGGTGAAGGTGATTTGTGAAGGTGGAAGAATGTCTCTTCCTCTCGTGTTTGCAGCGCTGATCTTTGCTGGTTCTGGTCCCCTTTTCTGCCAAGTTCAATGATATATTGAACAGATTTGATATATAAAAAATTGGCAGAGGTGAAAAAGACTACGGAGTTGTTAAGTTTTCTTTGTCAGGTCCACATGTTTTTCTCAACAATTGTTTCCTTTACATGCGCATTGGACAACCATTGAAAATTTGTTGAAAAAAATGTGAGTTGTCTTGGGTCCCACATATTTGAAAAAGGTGTAGCTGCAGTTTTTTTTTTTATGAGGATCTGCAACCTGGAGATGAAAATGGTGGAGTTGGTAATGCTGCCGAGGGATGTGCAATTAATTGAAAGAAAAGTTGGCATGTGATGGGAAAGTTTGAAAAAGGTAGAGATAATTGGTGGGGACCACGCAAAATTGAAATTGGTCATTTGAATTGAATTACGACAGCGTTGTTCAGTTTGCTGACGGATATTGTTCATTTATACATATGACACTGTTCATTTATACGTCGGGGACACTATTCATACATACGGTACTGTTCATACATACGTGTGGTGATTTTCATCTGTTTGTTTGTCTTCGTTTCCAGTGCCGTTTCATCAATCTGCTTCTATTTGCTTCCTGGTTGTGGAAGTGTTATTTGGTCATTGGGATGACGGTTGCTTCTGTTTGGTCACTAATGTGACGTTTGCTATTGAGAATCATGAAGCCTCAATTTGGTGTCGTAATCTCGTATGGGATTGTTCTGTGGTGACTAAAGAGGTTTCTGTTGAGGTTATTGATACCTCGTTTGCTTGTTGTGACCTACTGGTCATTTGGGTTCCGTTTTGACGTTTGTGCTTTGGCTTTGCTGTCTCCGACGTCGAGCCTTCATTTCCGGTATATGTAGGCCGGTTCTTTACTTCGAAGGTTGCTTTGTGAGACTGGGTTTTCGGCATTTCGTTCTATGCACGTTCACTTGTTTCTGGTGGCTGGGTTCTTTGTCTGTTTTCCAGCACGTTCGTGAAGTGTTCTATTGTCTTGAATGTCGTGTTTGTGGTTGGGTAATTTCATGGCCCGTTCGTTGCTTTGACTCCAGTGAGGTGAGAGACAGTTTGGTGGTCCATGTGTGACCAGTTCGTTCTTTGCCTCCGGTGAGGTATTGGTCCCTGGTGAAACCGTTTGGTCTCTGGTGCAACGGTTTGGTGTTTATCTCTCATGAGATATTTAGAGTATTGCTGGTCTCTTGTGAGATATTTGGTTGAGCTTGTTGTTATTCACATTCAAGCTACTTACAGCTTGAGGGGGAGTGTATGAGAATTTTGTTTTGTGATTTATTATCTAAAGTTTTTTAAGGAACTCGGATTGATTATCTTTGTAACAAGTTGGGCATGATTAATATCTATGCTCCAACTTGAGGGGGAGTGTTAGGAAATATAGAGGCTGGAACTAATAGAGGTTGGGGTTGTATAGAGGCTAGGGACGTATAGAGGCTGGAACTAATAGAGGTTGGGGTTGTATAGAGGCTAGGGACGTATAGAGGCTGGAACTATTCTGTGTGTATATATATGTGTAATCTGCCAATGTAATTCAGGAGTGTGGAATACAGAGTATACATTTTCTCTCTTTTATCTGCTTACACTCATAATGGGGATGGTCACAAGGCAATTGAGTTTTTCCGTGATATGCACAGAGAAGGGGTTGAGTTGAATCATTTTACATTTCCAAGTATATTGACGGCATGTTCTGTTGTTTCATCTCAATGTTTTGGGGAACAGGTGCATGGTTGCATTGTTCGGAGTGGTTTTGGGACCAACATATATGTTCAAAGTGCACTGGTTAATATGTATGCAAAATGTGGAGACCTGAAGAGTGCTAAAGAGGTGTTGGAAACTATGGAGGTTGATGATGTTGTTTCATGGAACTCCATGATAGTTGGGTGTGTGAGGCATGGTTTTGAAGATGAAGCTGTCCTTTTGTTCAAAAAAATGTATGCTAGATATATGAAGATCGATGATTATACATTCCCGTCTGTCCTAAATTGTTGCATAATGGGCAGTATAAATGCAAAATCTGTTCACTGTTTGGTAATCAAGAGCGGATTTGAGAATTATCAGCTTGTTAGCAATGCCCTTGTCGACATGTATGCCAAAATTGGAGATTTAAATTGTGCATATGCGGTGTTCAGTCATATGCAGGAGAAGGATGTTGTCACATGGACTTCCCTTGTGACTGGTTATGCACACAATGGATCCCATGAAGAATCCTTGAAGATGTTCTGTGACATGAGAATTGTTGGAATAAAACCTGACCAGTTTGTTGTTGCTAGTGTTCTGAGTGCCTGTGCAGAACTGACTGTTTTAGAATTTGGGAAACAAGTGCATTCAGATTTTATTAAATCTGGCCTTCAATCATCACTATCGGTAGAAAATTCACTTGTCACTATGTATGCAAAATGTGGATGCTTAGATGACGCCAATTGCATATTTGACTCTATGCAAACCCGGGGTGTAGTTACTTGGACGGCTCTTATTGTTGGTTATGCACAAAATGGTAAAGGAAGGGACTCTTTGATGTTTTATAATGCAATGATTTCAAGTGACATAAAACCAGATTTTATCACATTTATCGGATTATTATTTGCTTGTAGCCATGCTGGACTTGTAAACTATGGTCGAATATACTTCCAACAAATGCATAAGGTTTATGGAATAAAACCTGGTCCTTCTCACTATGCCTGCATGATTGATCTCTACGGCCGCTCAGGAATGCTTAATGAAGCTAAAGAATTATTAAATCAAATGGATGTCAAGCCAGATGCAACTTGTGGAAGGCACTACTTGCTGCATGTCGAGTCCATGGAGACATAGAATTGGGACGGATGGCAGCCCAAAACCTTTTTGAGTTGGAACCCATGAATGCTATGCCTTATGTTCTGTTGTCTAACATGTATTCTGCTGCTCAAAAATGGGACGATGCTGCAAAAATTCGTAAGTTGATGAAATCAAAGGGAATAGTTAAAGAGTCAGGGTGTAGTTGGATTGAGCTGAACAGCAGAATTCATGTATTCCTGTCTGAAGACAGAGGACATCTTAGAACAGTTGAGATATATGCCAAAATAGATGAAATAATAACAAGAATCGAGGAGGCTGGCTATGTTCCAGATATGAATTTTGCTTTGCATGACATGGATAGGGAGGGAAAGGAGATTGGGCTTGCTTATCACAGTGAGAAGTTGGCTGTTGCTTTTGGACTTATTGCTTCACCATCAGGTGTACCAATTCGAATTTTTAAGAATATCCGAGTTTGTGGGGATTGCCACACTGCTATAAAATATATATCAAGAGTCTTCCTTTGTCATATCATTTTGAGGGATTCAAATTGTTTTCATCATTTTAAAGAAGGAGAATGCTCTTGTGGAGATTATTGGTAGAATATCTTTATCTTCTTGAAAGTCGATTGTTCAGGCATCAGAACAACGAATTGAGATCCAATGCAGTAATGCATCATATATTTAGTGGGTAATATTGATGTAAAAGAGTTGAAGTATGTATGGGATTCTCTTTTCTTTGTATCCACTTCCTATTTTCTCCCTATCTTTAACAAGTTCTAGATTGTTGTGTGCTTCACAAAATTTACTCTCTTGATTTTTTTCCCTTTGCATTGTTAACTTTACATCAAAGTGTGATCTTAGTATCAAATATTCAATTATTTTTCACAGGTATGGAACTCAGTTGCAGCAATTAAAATTTGCCTCAAATTCAGTTGAGTGAAGAACAAATCAGCAGGTAGTTCCTTAACCTTGGCTAAATTCAATTTTCACTGATTTAGTAGATTCTGAGAGTGGATTGGTAACTCTATACAATATTGAGGACTATCACAAACATTTACATATTTCTGGGATCTTTTTGAAAATTATGAAATTATATGGACTAAATTTAAAATCAATAAAAATAAATATATTGGACTAAATATCTATTTTTTTAAATTATTCTTTTTTGTCATATAAAAATCAAATATATAATCTCAAGTATTCTTCTACTGTTATTGTTTCATAATAATTATTTTCATTTTTCTTTTGGCTGAAGAATACAAGAACTATTTTTATTTATAGTGCTATTTTTGTTTTATTTCTCATTCCATTTTTATTAGGTGTTCCCATCTATCTCTTATTAATGTCTGGAATCATTCAATTGATGTTATCGGATATAAACATCATGAGAATGATAAATCTGACGCCTAAAAGAATTTTTGAACATTATACAGTTTATACTAACACTTAAGTTAAAGAAGTACCTTAATTTTTTAAACAAAAAAGCAGATATAATCCATTAGCTTTTGGCAACTCTTCAAAAAGAAGAATCTGTTCAGGAACTTTTTTTTTTCTCTCCGCTTCATTTTTTCCTATCCAATTCATTTACTTCCTTCACTATGAAGCTCTTCTTATGGAGTAACATTATGCAGGAATTAAATGGGGGTTATTGATTTGTGCAACTCTACTACCTTTCGGCTGTCGTCGCTACCTAATTGTTCATTTGGGAGGAATCAGAAGTTTGTGGCAATGACCTCCACCATTCCTGCAGAGCAAGTCAGTAAATTAACTGATGACACCTTTATTAGGGAGCATCTAAGAAAGCTGTCCCCTTACCAGCCCATTTTGCCATTTGAGGTTGCTCTTATGATCTCATCAAAGTCTGTTTTTGTTTGTTAGTTTTGTTTATTCCGCCTGACTATAGCCGCAACCGCTTTTCTCTTAAAAGTACACTGGATTCCACAGTAAGGCTTTTTAGCACACTCTTGGAATTATTAGGAATTATTACTTTGGATCAGTAATATATTTCTTAATGCTACACAATGTGTTAAAGTTATAATCTAATTTAATGTCTGGGTTTTGTATTAGAGACCAAGTTTACTGGACAATTGTGAAGACCCTGTTCACTGCAATTAAATTTGTTAACAAATGTTGGCATTTTGCTGTAGGTTTTATCTCCTCGTCTTGGACGAAAACCTGAGGATATTATAAAGTTAGATGCAAATGAAAACCCTTATGGTCCTCCTCCGGAGGCAAGCTCTAATTCTTGTCTTTTCAATTCCATGGTATTGAATACTGGGTATGATGTTAAAAAATGAGAGTAAGGTTAAAAATTATATTTCAACTCTTGAATGTTTATAAGATTTTGATGATGAAGTTTGTTATAAGGCTGTGTCAGGATTTGTTTGAGCGTTTCATCTATATATTATTTTCTGAACAAACTATCAAAGTTTCTGACAGGTTATGGAAGCCTTAGGATCAATTAGATTCCCGTATGTCTATCCTGACCCTGAAAGCCGTAGATTGCGTGCAGCCCTTGCCCAAGATTCAGGCCTTGAGTCAGAATATATTCTTGCAGGATGTGGTGCAGATGAGCTTATTGATTTGATCATGCGGTATGGAACATGATATTTTTGTGGTGGCCTCAAATTATTATTCACTTTTGTCTTAAATGTCTGCATAGGATGACTTAATGGCTGATAATAATTCCCCTTTTTTCCTTTGAGGTTTTATACAAGGTTTGTGTGTGGTGCAGTTGTGTGCTGGATCCTGGAGACAAGATTGTGGATTTCCCTCCAACCTTCACCATGTATGAGTATGATGCTGCAGTTAATGGGGCACTTGTAATCAAAGGCAAAGATACTATTTCATCCAAACAAACTAGGTTATACATTGTAAATATATCTAGAGATTCTCAAACAGATTGAACCGTAGATTGTGAATTTATTTAATCTCATTATTAGACAAATAAGAAAACTTCAGCTCTTGACTTAATATATATATAGATATAAAGTCTATGTACAATGACATATTTTAGTCTCCTAATTGTCAACTTTTTCGTTGCCAGCTTAGAGTGCTTTGATTTTTGTAGTATCATGTCAGATGTGCTAAACCTTCTGCGTTGTTCATACTGCAGTCCCAAGGAGGGAAGATTTTAGGTTGGATGTAAAACGAATAACAGAGGTTGTTGAGCAAGAGAATCTGTAAAAAGTATTAGGTAGCCAATGAATCACATATATAATTAAAACAATTCATACCTCAAAATCTGTAAATAATAAATTTAAAAATAATCATTTCATAAGAAATTAACATTATATTATCACCATAATTCACGAATCTTGGAGTCAACAATTCGTCATTGTACAATATCTTCTCAGATTATTTAAACTCTTACTGTACAACTTAACGGAAGGCAGAAATTGCTTCAAGTTTTTTTTTTTTTTTTGATAGAAAAAGGTTTAGGAGGGGTTCGACATTACCCCCACTGGCCAAAAGAGACGCCGGGCATCTATGAAAGACTTACCTGCGGAGACTTACGAGATCGCCTACCAAAGGAGTCACAGCGACGGCAGAGGGGATCGAACCCACGACCCAAGGGCCTAATCCTGGATCCCTTACCATCTATGCCAACTCACATCGGTAAATTGCTTCAAGTTAAGGAGAAGGATATCTTCTCAGATTATTTAAACTCTTACTGTACAACTTAACGGACGGCATAAATTGCTTCAAGTTAAGGACAAGGCCCCTTTACCAATTCAAATATCTTTATAACTTCTGGCTCTTTAGTGACCGATTCAAATAACAGTTTTCCCTAATCAGTAATTCTCTCCAATCATGAAATTTTGGTGCTTTATATAATAATCAATTAAATTACAAGCTTGAGCTATTACAGCAGGATAAGCAGTTGTGATTGGGAAATTGATTCAAAAAGTAACTTTTCATTGCTTAAACACAATGCCAAACAAGCTCTAATTAATTAATATACGCAATAGGTAATCTAAAGGGAAAATTATAATAAAGGACCTAAGAGAAATTATATTTATTAAGAAGGACCATAAAAATGGTAATTATTTTGAAGGACCAAAAATTAAAATAGGAAGACTAAATTGCCTTTAGTCAGAAAAATTTCAGTGTGCAAATTTTAAAATGAGACAACATAATAGTATTGGATAGCGATGACATGATTGTCAGTGCTATAGTGTTGAAAGAAAAGCGGTGTAGTTGGAAATTTCAATACAGAAACAAGAGCTATTAGAAAGGTCTAGAACTAGTTAAGCCAAATAGTAGTTTCAGCTCTAGTGCTAAGTAAGTGAAAGTAGTATGAGAGCTTGAATGGGAAAGACTCAGATGAAATAGACGAGCAGATGATCGAGGCAATAAGACCTGGTGTGCAAGTGTGCATGGGGCGGTGTCCCTAGACCATAAGACCAATAATACTTAGCACTATGTGAAATGCTGATTGTCATGGTGACTTTATACTAGTGTCTAGAGTACATCTTAAGTCTGGCAAAACATTCATTGTACTAGGTGATAGGTGAGATGTCTAAGGCCTGAGGATGACTTCTTAGGTAATGAGGCTAGAATCTCCAGTGCTGTGGTAATAGAATGAGCCGAAAGGCCAATATGTGTTAAGCCGAGAGGCTGAATAAGTCAGGTAGTAAGGCATGCATAACCAAGCACTGAGAGAATGGATCAGTGGATCTTGTGTTTGAATACTATACCTAGGTACAATATGAATGAGATTAGGGTGCGTGCTAGGTAAGCATATACAAAAAGGGGATAGACTAGACGTCTAGAGTTTTTTCTCCAAGATTAAATAGTTAAATTTCGAGGACGAAATTTAATTTAATGGGGGGAGAAATGTAATACCTGATTTTCAGTTTACCGAAAATCTTGTATTTTAAGGAATATGTTACCATATTAAATTGGTTAACATATGTGACAAAGTGTCACATAAAATAATGGTTATTTTAAGTTCAAATTAGCCATGAAAAAGTTACAAAAACACTTAATTGAATTAAGTGTCAATTTGGAAAATTAGCTTGCATTAATTAGGATTAATTGCATAAAATCTCCTAATTAATTAGAGACAAACTAAAAGCATCAAATAAGGGCTAATTATATTTGAAAATAATTAAGCCAATGAGAATGAAATAATACTTGATTAAATAAGCAACCAATTGTAGATTGGCATTTGACATTAATGGGATACTTGAGCACCTAATTAGGTCATTAAAAATACATTATTACTTGCCCCAAATATCAGCAAAATATGTTCAGCATAATGGAATAATGAGAAATGATGAATAAAGCATAAAGTTAGAGTTGAAAAGTCAAAAAGTAACTAGCCAATTAGAGAGTTGGACCATGGAATATTTGATTAATAGAAAAACACATTAGATGGCTGTTGAGAGGGAATTGATGTCGGCCAAACAATGAATGGGAGAGATCAATTGTCAAAAAGTGAAAATTAATCCAAGGGTTAAGGTGAGTTTTGGTCAAATTTAATTGTCATTTATGTCCTCAATTTTTTCCTATAAATAGGAGGCACCTCCCTTCATAATCTTCACACTAAAAACTACAATCAAATCTGATTGTAGAGATAGAGAGAGAGTGGGAAAAATTCTTGGAGCAAGAAGGAAGAAGGAGTTGAGCTTCAAGGGTAAGTTCTTGAGTTGAGTCTTTGAAATTGTAGTTAGATTATGCTTTGATCTTTAATCTTCCAAAGTATTTTTGCTTTCATGTTTGTATGATTAAAAATGTATTTATTTCGAAAATATGATGAAAAATATTATGGAGCAAAATTCTTGGAAGTTGAAGATCAAAGTAGCGAAGTTCTGGTGAAATTTTCGGTAAAATTTCTGGGCAAGCAGTGAAAGAAATGCTAATATTTTATGTTGAAAATGAATCCAATAAATCATGAAACTTTGCAGAAATAAATTATACATGTAGGGCTTTCTGAATATATATAATATGTAGCGTTTCGATTCCTGTACAAAGAGATACAACCGGTTGAAGTTAAGCCATTTTTCAAGGCGAAATTCTGGGCAACGTTGAGAAAAATGAAAACTGGGAATATTTCATGGATTATGGGTAAATGAAAGTATTTTTATTTGAAAATAGACATCCTAAGGATTACTGGAAATTTTACGGATCCTCGTTTTGATTTTTGTAGATTTAATTATGATTTTTCAAAGTTAACCGAAAATTCTGCCCAGAAATTCAGCATAGCGTTTTAAAGAAAATGTGAGGGCAAAGTTGTAATAATTAATCCACCAAGGGTAAAAAGATAATTAAACCCTTAGGATATTCTTCTAAGCAATATGATATTTATCAGATATCATATAATAATCCGACAATAATGTATAGGATATCCGGGAAGTCCGGAGTCGGATCAAAAGTCGGGCATTTGGCAATTACACGGTGAAAGGTACGTTCGCGTACTAGTTACTTTAACTCTGATGTGTCTTGTATGCTTATATGTGATAGGATGTTTCATAAAGTGATGGACAAGACTTGGTCTTTGGTCAGGCACTGTGACTAAGTTTATGGGGCTTAGATCACCTGTTTATACATTCAGCTTGATACGAGTTATAGTCTTGATAATTTCGTTAAGTTTTCCTAGCGCTGATGACACGATAGGCCATCGTGGCATGGTAAGGTGCAGACATGGATGAACCTTACATGTGCTGTGTGCTATGTACTGTTGTTATGTTAACCTTACATCTGCTGTGTTCTTATGTGTTGGCTATTGCTGAAATGTAATGAATATCTATCATACATATACTGTTTATACTTTTCATATGAGGTTAACTGTTACTTGAAATTCAATTCGATTGAATCTCAGCATTGACTAAAGGTTCAGGAAAAGAACCAGGATCAGAGAAGGCACCGATAGATGGAGCCGTGAGAGACACCGATGGACGAAGCCATGAAGAGGCACCTGTCAAAGCAAATGCCGGACGAAGGTTAACAGAGCCTACCTTCTGGCATGAATATAATCTAATAGGGTTACTTCAAACCATTTGGTGCTTAAACTAAGAAAGGGTCGGTCTATGTGGTTCAGTCAATCAGTCGCCGTGAATTCGGGGAGACTTCCACTAGACTTTACCCAGCCTGACCAAATGGGTTTGATTTAACTGTGTTATGTTCTATGCCCCAAGTCTACCTAAGGCTTGGTTGAAGCTGGTATAGTTACATGTAGGAATTGTAATTATACAAAGCTCTGTAATTGTATCACATGAATATTCCTCCGGGAAATTTTTAATATACCAGCGTATGTCAAGGCATCAGCATATGCCTGGGCATTTTGTATCAGATACTCATTGTCCAAATATTAGTGCATGCTCTCCGTTTCCGCATTACTCTAAGCTGTAGCACTTTAAACTCCGTCTATTTTCTTAAAATTAAGTGTCAACCGACACGATTTGAAGTATGAAATTTGGGTGTTACAGAAATGATATGTGAATTTTTATCTATAAAGTTTTTTTTTTTTTTTTTGTAAATTTATAGTGGTGTTATTTTATTGTCCTTATATATAGTTTACCTCAATTTTAAATAAGTCCCTATATTTTTTTTAAAAAATTTGTTGCTTATACTTTAATCCTTAAGTCTAGGGAAAATATCATTAAAAGATACTCTCTCCGGTCCTAATTATAGGAACACTTTCGTAATGCAAAGTGCACTACGAAAGTGTTCCTATAATTAGGACCGGAAGTAGTAATTGAATTTCGGGTCATTAAATATAACAAATTTTAAATCGAGTTAGATGTCTTAAAATAAGATTTCAGAATTTATTTCACTCTATTCCTCATTTGATCCTCTCACCTAATCGCTACCAGTGATGATTTTTTATTTTAAAAAATAAAATAAAATCTTGTTTGGTTAAGAATGAATCAGAACATAGCAATAAATGAAACTGGGCATCACAAATTTTGCTGGTACTTGTGCGAGGAATATTATATATCTATTGGATGAGCTCAGGAATTTTCTTCGAACTATTTTCAACCATTTCTGCCATACACGGATTTCCCCCTTGTCCTAGTTTTTTTAATTAACCACAACTCTATAGACTTTATTAATATGTTGTGTTCTCATTTCTCAATGCTCATGTGGAGGAAGTGGCATATATAAAATTAACGAGAGTTCAGGGGGTGCTATACAAAACTCGAATAACAATGAAGATAACTTTGCAGAAGGAGAATGGCTGGGGATGAAATAAATTGAGTTATACGTTACATTTCATTGGCCTAATTTAGGATGAACTGTTATCATCACTCTAGATCTAACAATACTTTTTTTTTAAAAAAAAAAAAAAATCTTGAAACAAGGGGTTGTAAGGTAAAATTATCAAATTTTAAAGACATATATCCTAATTTATTTTTTAGAAATATAATGATCTAATTTAAAATTTGGATAATTCTTCAGTTGTCTTTTAAAAATATTTTCTTTTCAAGTCTACCCACCCTTAAGGTTTAAACTGTTATAACACTATTTATTTTAATGAGTTGGAAGATGAATGAGATGACACATAACAGGACTTGGAAGCCAGGTGGATTAATCCCCATTATTCTTGGGTGGTTCGCTTTTTGTAATAATATTTTTTTTTCTATGAATAAAATCGCATTCGACGGCAAACATTGTAGAATGGCAATAATGATGTGAGTCCCAATGAGCAAAATATATCCTAGATGAAACACCGATTGTTGCATGTCTATGTGTAAGAAAAAGAAGCTTCTTGCCAGAGATCTTGAGACACAAAAGATAAGACCGATGAGACATGAAGATATGAAATAGATCGGCTGGGTCGCAATGGGATTGAGATGTTCAGTTTGATCAAAATTAACGATTGTTGCTTGTTGCACGTCTTGATCTTACCTGTTCAGTTTATAGTAAATATTAATAAGTAGAATTAGGTCCAATTCCATCCTAAAAGTTTTTACATAGGAATTGAGGATGTTTGAAAGTCATTTTAGATCAATTTTGCCCCTCAAATGTTAAAAAAAGAGTAGTACGGTTCTAAACTAACATCCATGATGGGGCAAAATTTTATAATGCCTAAGGACTCGCAAGTGCACGGGCCGTATCAAGTAATAAAGAGTAAGTAAGATATCGCTCCCACGGCGACTTTGTACCAACAACTTCAAGTTAAGATTAATTTCACACTTTCGTTTAAGTTGAGCAAACCACATTGAATTTAAATAAGAGAAAAGAAATTAAAATAAATAAACAACAACAATAATCAAATGAGCAACCTAGAGTCAATAATCCCTTATTTGCTTCATAAACCTTGATTCCACTAATTTAATTAGCCTTAATATCAATTTTGTTAATCTCGAAAAGTATAAATAGCTATAAGTGCCTCGCTTCGGTCCACTTATAACCCTCTCTTAAAGTGGAATTTGTTATGTCTAACACAATTACTCAAGAGGCAACATAACTCGACACACACTCTTCAACAATTATATGGGGCCATTAGGTATATGTCTATCCTAATCGCAAATTAAATCGTAATTTAATCCCATATTACTTAATCTCAGAGCTTAATTAAAATTCCCTTCGTCAAGGCAAATTCTAATTCTCTAATTCATATTTAATGATGGCCAATCACTAAATAGAAAATATTAATCAAGATTAAATAACCAAAATTAATATTAATCATAATTAAATAATGAAATCAAAATCTAATTCACTCATAAGTTCATAGTTACTCTAGGTTGCAAGAAATTAACCACACATAAAAGATTAAATCGATTCAAAGAAACAAAAAGGAAAGTAGAGCAGAGATCAAATCGTCGATAAATCTTTGCCACGCAACACGAGTTGTACTATGGAGGAGAGCTTCATCTTTTGTCGCAATATGAAGATGGTCATTAATCTTGTTTTCCTTGTCTTTGCCTGTCGGTTGAAGAAAAACAAACCAGTTCGTGCATCCCTCGTTCTTCGTTTCGATTTGATGACAATGGTGGAGAGGAAAATGAAAAGATGTCGCCGGCGACAAAGGTGGTGAAGGTGAGAGTCGCCGGCGACGATGGCTATCGTGTGATGTTGGACTTGGAAGACGATGAACACGTCTTTGGTGCCAACTCGTTCGGTCCCGCCGTCACACCGAAGGAGTGAAATGAATGATGGATCCCGATGCGGTGTGTTCCCCTTTGCTTGTGTCCAATCCCCTTCTTATCTCTCGGTTCCAGCCTTTTTTCCCTATTCCCGGCGACAAAACATTCCCCTTTTTTCTCCACTAAGCACGTAGCCATCTTGTGATCCTTGTGTCTTTTATTATTTTAATCTTTTGTGGAACACCATCGATGCTCACCTCGTGCTCCTTCTCTTTTTGCATCTTTCTTTTTATTTTTTTATTGTTTAGTTAGTGGAAGATGATTGTAATGTCAATTGCCTTTTTCTCCCACCAACATATACAATTAATTCCCATCATTCATCTTTTTCAATTCGCGGGACCCGACTTCCATAATTCCAAATCATCCAACATGTTGTGAACGTGATATGGTCTTCTTCCTATTTCTAATTGTGGACCAACAATCCCATTATTCATTCCAGCCGTGAACGTGGATGTTCGCAAAAGATGAGCAAATATTAAACTAACAACTACTTTTTAATTACTTATTTTATTTTATTATTATTTTGAAATAAACTTCATTAAAAAAAACTTATTTTTTTATGTTGAAATCCCAAAAAGATGTATACTGATATCTCTAAAAATCTTAAGAAAATCTCTTTAATTTAGCACTGATTACTTCCAAAATACATCAAAATACATCTCAAATATATTAAAAATAGGAAGTCATCACACCCCCACACTTGCATCAAATCTTGTCCTCAAGATTTTAAATTCTAAACCACAATTAATTAATTATTTATTTTAAACAAGCACTACCAAATTGAAAAGAATTCAAACTCTCAAGAATCAAACCTTTTTCGAAATCTTTTCCACCTTCCAAAAATATAAGTAGCAAGATAATTAATTTGGCAAAGATAAATCACAATAGAATGTCCCTCACAAGTCCAGTGTTTACACTCATCTCTCAAGATATTCAAGGGCTTGTGTTTCACTCAATTCCACCTCATGCAATTTATCTACCATAAACTTGTTTCTCATCTCATTCTCCACCTTATTATTGCAATGCATACATAAATCAAAAGGACTTTGAGAATAAATAAATATTGTAGCTAGTGCCAAGTAATTCAATGAAGAATAAAGGGATTTTTTTTTTTTTAATCTTGAGCTGTTGTAGGTCCCCTTTTTACGCGACCCTGCACATGGGTGATGCAGCACCGGTTACTCAGTTACTCCAACAGAAACCTCAAGAGGGTTTAAGCCCAACTCATAATCCTCTTTGACTTAACTGTTTGACGCGAGTGCCAACATTTGTGATGAAGTGCCCCCGGTTACTAAGTCAAGTCTAGAGAAATTAGAGGAGTTATTACTTTTTTTTTTACCACTTCATTTTTTTTTTTTAATATTTACTCAGCACTCACTAAAGTAAATAATAATCACAGATGCCAAAATCATCTTTATGTATGATTTTTTTTTTTTTGAAGAGATTCGAAACAAGTTCTAGAGATAAAATTGCAATAAACGTACTCTCTCTTAGAAGATAATTTATTTTTTTATTTTTTTTATTTTTTTTATTTTTTGGGCTCAAATTCCTCACAGTTCTTTTGACATTCTAATGCAAAATACCTAAACCAAATCTTTACCTATTTACTCACATTCAAAGAACATAGAATCAATTCCAAATCAAACTCAATCCTTTTCATGTTCAAATCAAATCACTTATGATAATGCTTAAATTTTTGTAATTTTTTTTTAAGGGCAAATTGAGGACAAGTCATGAAAAATCCAAGATACCCTCACCCCCACACTTAAATGTCACATTATCCTTAATCTGAACAAGTAACAAAAAGTAATGGAAGCAAGAGTAACCATATCTAAATGTAAGGGTAACATTAATTTCAGAGATTTCAGATTTCCACTAATTAAAACAAATCAAAGAAAAGTAGAAGAAAACTCCCCTATTTGTCCGTGACTTGCGCTTGTCAATCCTTGCTACCAAAGTGAAACACCTCATCATGGGTTATCAACAATCCTACAAAATAAATAAAGCATCAAATTATCCCTTGGGTTACCTCCCAAGAAGCGCTAAGTTTAAAGTCTTCAGCCAGACTTCTCAAGACAAACCACTAATCATACGTATCAAAAACCATAATTACCTTGTCTTCATTTCTTTTCCAAAGCAACAAGGTTTCAAACACAAAAATTGATTATTCAAGTTAATGACTTGTATTTCCTCAATCATAGACAATTGTGGATTACAAGCATTCACCGAATTCAAATGAAGCCCAACATGCATATCTTTTAAAATAAACATAGGCACATCCAAGAATTTAGAGCATCCAACAAAATCCCTTGGACTCTCATCGAAGAGTCAAGACTTCACTAGGAGAGTTATGAACAACAATTGGGATATCCACATCAATTTGATCACTAAAATCACAATCTTTAGCCTCCACACTAGAACCTCTTCTAGACACCCATTATTCTCATCTAAATCAATTTCAAGCTCACAATCACTTTCTACACTATCCACAATTTCATGCAACTCCACACCTTCAACTTTTCAGAAAAATCATTATTAGCATAAGAAGTGGTCACCATGTTTAAGGAATTATCTTGCCCCATAGTCTCAAGGGTTGAAAGTATTTGACTCGCATATACCCCCATATTTTGAACACTTGACTCAATGCTAGTGACACTTGACTCAATTCTAGTGGCAAATTCCTCTTGCTCTCTCGGGTAGATCTCTCTAATGATTCCACATACACTTCCATTAATTTTTCTAAATTAGATTTTTCCTTATACTCAATGGTGTGTTCTTCAACATATGGATAAGAATAAAAAGGAGGGGTATTTTCATGAGAACAATAGACATGTGGATCCTCAAACTTTTGTTGCTCAAAACTTTCACTAGGACAAAATGAATGATCAAAATAAGCTTGGTTCCTAGCAAAATCATCCCCCACAAAATGATTAGTTGTACTATATGGACAATTCCAAAAATAATGACTCCCTCCACAATAACCACAGGGTATGTAGTCATATTGAGAAGAATCATCATACGGAATACAACCATCATTTATGCTCCTTTTATGTTGCCTATATTTATTCAAAGAATTTAACATAGCAATCAGATCATCTTGTGTTCGAGACAAAGATTTCATCTCCTTCTCAATATTAAGACCAGATGATTGCCAATTGAAATCCATTTTTTTAAACAAAATAAAAGAAACAAATATTTACAAACTCAAACTTAAACTACAAATGCTCAATCAATTTCAACAAAGAAAGTTGTGGCACACAAGTCCCCAAGAACGGCGCCAAAAACTTGATGGGGCAAAATTTTATAATGCCTAAGGACTCGCAAGTGCACGGGCCGTATCAAGTAATAAAGAGTAAGTAAGATATCGTTCCCACGAGGACTTTGTACCAACAACTTCAAGTTAAGCATTAATTTCACACTTTCGTTTAAGTTGAGCAAACCACATTGAATTTAAATAAGAGAAAAGAAATTAAAATAAATAAACAACAACAATAATCAAATGAGCAACCTAGAGTCAATAATCCCTTATTTGCTTCATAAACCTTGATTCCACTAATTTAATTAGCCTTAATATCAATTTTGTTAATCTCGAGTATAAATAGCTATAAGTGCTGTCGGTCCACTTATAACCTCTCTTAAAGTGGAATTTGTTATGTCTAACACAATTACTCAAGAGGCAACATAACTCGGACACACTCTTCAACAATTATATGGGGCCATTAGGTATATGTCTATCCTAATCGCAAATTAAATCGTAATTTAATCCCATATTACTTAATCTCAGAGCTTAATTAAAATTCCCTTCGTCAAGGCAAATTCTAATTCTCTAATTCATATTTAATGATGGCCAATCACTAAATAGAAAATATTAATCAAGATTAAATAACCAAAATTAATATTAATCATAATTAAATAATGAAATCAAAATCTAATTCACTCATAAGTTCATAGTTACTCTAGGTTGCAAGAAATTAACCACACATAAAAGATTAAATCAGATTCAAAGAAACAAAAAGGAAAGTAGAAAGAGATCAAATCGTCGATAAATCTTTGCCACCGCAACACGAGTTGTACTATGGAGGAGAGCTTCATCATTGCCGCAATATGAAGATGGTCATTAATCTTGTTTTCCTTGCTTCTTTGTCGCGGTTGAAGAAAAACAAACCGGTTCGTGCATCCTCGTTCTTCGTTTCGATTTGATGACAATGGTGGAGAGGAAAATGAAAAGATGTCGCCGGCGACAAAGGTGGTGAAGGTGAGAGTCGCCGGCGACGATGGCTATCGGTGATGTTGGACTTGGAAGACGATGAACAGTCTTTGGTGCCAACTCGTTCGGGTCCCGCCGCCACACGAAGGAGTGAAATGAATGATGGATCCGATGCGGTGTGTTCCCCTTTGCTTGTGTCCAATCCCCTTCTTATCTCTCGGTTCCAGCCTTTTTCCCTATTCCCGTGCGACAAAACATTCCCCTTTTTTCTCCACTAAGCACGTAGCCATCTTGTGATCCTTGTGTCTTTTATTATTTTAATCTTTTGTGGAACACCATCGATGCTCACCTCGTGCTCCTTCTCTTTTTGCATCTTTCTTTTTATTTTTTTATTGTTTAGTTAGTGGAAGATGATTGTAATGTCAATTGCCTTTTTCTCCCACCAACATATACAATTAATTCCCATCATTCATCTTTTTCAATTCGCGGGACCCGACTTCCATAATTCCAAATCATCCAACATGTTGTGAACGTGATATGGTCTTCTTCCTATTTCTAATTGTGGACCAACAATCCCATTATTCATTCCAGCCGTGAACGTGGATGTTCTGCAAAAGATGAGCAAATATTAAACTAACAACTACTTTTTAATTACTTATTTTATTTTATTATTATTTTGAAATAAACTTCATTAAAAAAAACTTATTTTTTTATGTTGAAATCCCAAAAAGATGTATACCGATATCTCTAAAAATCTTAAGAAAATCTCTTTAATTTAGCACGATTACTTCCAAAATACATCAAAATACATCTCAAATATATTAAAAATAGGAAGTCATCACACCCCCACACTTGCATCAAATCTTGTCCTCAAGATTTTAAATTCTAAACCACAATTAATTAATTATTTATTTTAAACAAGCACTACCAAATTGAAAAGAATTCAAACTCTCAAGAATCAAACCTTTTTCAGAAATCTTTTCCACCTTCCAAAAATATAAGTAGCAAGATAATTAATTTGGCAAAGATAAATCACAATAGAATATCCCTCACAAGTCCGGTGTTTACACTCATCTCTCAAGATATTCAAGGGCTTGTGTTTCACTCAATTCCACCTCATGCAATTTATCTACCATAAACTTGTTTCTCATCTCATTCTCCACCTTATTATTGCAATGCATACATAAATCAAAAGGACTTTGAGAATAAATAAATATTGTAGCTAGTGCCAAGTAATTCAATGAAGAATAAAGGGATTTTTTTTTTTTTTTTTTTTAATCTTGAGTGTTGTAGGTCCCCTTTTACGCGACCGCACATGGGTGATGCTTGAAAGACCGATTACTCGGTTACTCTAACGAAACCTCAATAAAATCGCATTCGACGGCAAACATTGTAGAATGGCAATAATGATGTGAGTCCCAATGAGCAAAATATATCCTAGATGAAACACCGATTGTTGCATGTCTATGTGTAAGAAAAAGAAGCTTCTTGCCAGAGATCTTGAGACACAAAAGATAAGACCGATGAGACATGAAGATATGAAATAGATCGGCTGGGTCGCAATGGGATTGAGATGTTCAGTTTGATCAAAATTAACGATTGTTGCTTGTTGCACGTCTTGATCTTACCTGTTCAGTTTATAGTAAATATTAATAAGTAGAATTAGGTCCAATTCCATCCTAAAAGTTTTTACATAGGAATTGAGGATGTTTGAAAGTCATTTTAGATCAATTTTGCCCCTCAAATGTTAAAAAAAGAGTAGTACGGTTCTAAACTAACATCCACTATTAGTATTTTTAACCGCCAGAGACACTATTACTCCTATTTTTATTTTATTTTTTAACATTTCAAAGGGAGAAATTAACTTTTTTTTTAAAAAAAAACTTCTGACTACTCACACAGCTTTAACGCGAAAACTTTCAGGCAGAATTAAACCTTAACCCTTTGAGGTAATTTAATACACTTAACATTTACTCTAAATTACTGTAGGTTTACATAAGCCACGTATGAAAAAGAAAAAAAATAAGAGCCAATCTATGAGGAGCTGTAAAGGCAAGGCTCTGTCCTTATATATCGTCCTCTTCTGATTTCCTCCTAGCTGTTGTGCTCTTCATGGCTTCACTTCATCGTCTTCTCTCTCTTGTCCCTCTTCTACTACTCATAATCCTGTCTGGTAAATACTTCCTTCGAATTAATAGCAGTCACATACATTTGTTCTCTAACTGAAAAAAAAAAAAAAAGCTGACTAATAATGAGTATTTCTATTCTGATGATATGTATATGCAGCACAAAACTTGGGATTGTTGGAAGCAGAAGCTCGTCATGTGAAGAATCCGACAAAATTGTTGTTCGCCTTTGGAGATTCCTATGCAGATACAGGCAATGTTAGGAGAGATGCGGTCGCCAGTTCCTGGAAACAGCCATATGGAATTACCTTCACCAGAAAACCCGCCGGCCGTTTCTCCGACGGCAGAGTCCTCACTGATTTTCTTGGTACGTATATGCTTTATCTTGGTCTCTCAGCTCCGTCTCCTGACCTTTTTTAGAGAAGTCTCAATGATAATAAATGTGTGTGTATAATTTGTTGAGGTAGTAAATATAATATTAGTATGTGATTTATGTTGGTACTAAATATAAGATGTTTATGAGAAAGACATTAACTAATTAGAGGTAAAAATAGAATTCTTTCATTAAAATTTATATAAACTTAAAGTGTTACTTGTATACAACACCAACCTTAATTAGCTTATGTGAGAGAAGGTTACTTATATGGAGAATAGAAAGGATTAATTGTTTTGGGTTAAGGAGTAAATTTACCAACCAACTATTAGTCCAGGAGCGCTGGGCACAAAAAACTTTTAGTGGTACCAAAAAGGCCAACAAACAATTGAAATTGCTTAAACATCACAAAGACGTTAGTTCTAATATAACGGTCGTTGCTTTATAAGTGAAGATGTCCAGGTGGCTGAAAATGTCTGGCGGCTGGTGAGAGATCACAGTGTTCATACTTTCTTATTCTTCTTCTTTGTCTTCGTCTCTGCTTCTCCACACACTCGTAAGATAAACACTCCTCCATCTTCTCCACTTCCTCTTCCAACAGCAGCAACCCAGTGTTCATACTTTCTTATTCCTCTTCTTTGTCTTCGTCTCTGCTTCTCCACACACTCACTAACATCGAAGTCACCATACTCCGAATGGCAATATTTAATTAACTTGAATCCCATATTCCCCCAACTCACAGGTTGTGTTCTTGGTGAGCCCAACTATGGTGTGCTTTGAAGCTGTGTAACCCAGTCCTCCCATGATTCTAGCGCAGCGATGGTCCACATCTATATGATGCACCTAGATCACTAGGAATCATCACTCTTGGCATGTGCTTCATTCCTAGAGCCACATCCTTTATATTCAATCACATAACGCAGTCAAACTTGCCATCGTCAAAGTTGACGATGCTCTTGAATGTCGGCGATCATAAGTTTTGCTTCTTGCTCCCGAAGAGTTTTACTGTTGCTTCCTCCATTACTCTCGCTACTCCTGTAACTATAGGCACTTTCCCTTTCAGTCTATACAAAAATAGAAAATTTATTCAGTGAGTTTTATTTTATTCTCTTGGCTCTGTTTTTCCATGCTTGAAACAGGGGAAGACAAATGATATTTTTCCATTCTTTCACCTCTCCATTTATGTGTGTGTAGTAATATTAGTTTGATGCTTGAACCATCTCTTCATGGATGTCAGGTTCAATCTTCCTTCTGATCTGATTGTTGATGTGTTAAGCATTGTAACTAATTGTACTATCAGATTGCACACTCACCTGAAACTAAGAACTAATCATTAGAGTCCTAATGTCACATGGTTCTTCTTGAAAACTCACTATTCAACATATGATTAGAGCCTCGATAAATCACAAAAGCTTAAACCCAACTGTCACATACTGCCATGAAAGCGATTTATAACATGATCAGTGTCGCTACATTATAAATGAATAGACATGATATTTTATTTTTAGGGATAAAATGATATTTTAAACTGCAAGACACACATAGTTGGAAGAAGTCCTAGCCATGATGACATGATGCACATTGAGAATGCTACCTGATTCCACAAAGAAGTCCTTCTTTTTAAATTTAAATTCATGCCCCCAGTTTCCCATTGTCCCGATAAAGCGTACCTGAAGTGAGTGTGCCCATCTCGGTCTCCTTTCTTTTTTCTTTGCAGCTGCCAGTAAAGCCCGTGAGCTAGTGCCTGTGGTTGAAGTTTAAGGTTAAAAAGCTAAAGGCAAAAAGCTAGATAGGCACATTCAAGGCGAAGCAGCTACATAGTTCGGTTCGAAAGCCGAGGTCATCCCTATCGCTGGTTCAAAGCTAGAAGTAAGACTCGTTCCTATTCTAAGGCTAGGTCTGGCTAGGCGAAGGAGACGAAGACAGAGACGAGCTAAGATGTAAAGTAGTGGAATGGAAAAGGATGGTAGCCCACCCCCTTCTTAAGCGCTTGTTCGTAATATAATACTTCCTTCTCATTCTCGGTGAAGGAATCAGAGGTGAAGGAATCAGAGCTGCTATATAATCAGCATCTTACTCTTTAACGGCAAGCTCCAGTCATCGTCATTCACACTCACATTCTCTCACTAGCCACCTGCCACCTGGACATCTTCACTTATAAAGCAACGACCGTTATATTAGAACTAACGGCATTGTGATGTTTTAGCAATTTCAATTGTTTGTTGGCTTTTTTGGTAACATTAAAAGTTTTTTGTGCCCAGCGCTCCTGGATTAATAGATGGTTAGTAAATTTGCTCCTTAACCCTAATTTTTTTCACAAACTATCTTTATTGAATGTTCATAGCAAGGGATTTATATTGATGGTAATTCCAATGCGAATGGTCATAGAGACAATATTTTTAGAAAATCTACCCACAGTTAGATAATTAACCAAAATTATTTTTTAAATCTCTCTCTCTCTCTCTCTATATATATATATATATATTTATTGGGATTGGGATATAATTTGAATGGTGGGGCTCATTTATTTGCTGGCCTTCCATTTCAATTGTGGGAAAATCATTTTGAGGGCCTTTTTGGTGTAAAAATCCCAAAAAATGCCCTCAAAATCTGACAATACATGAAAAAGCCTTAGGGCTTTTTCAGAATCTTACGCGAGTTGTTAATTTAGCTGATATAGTTGTTAGTTAACAACTATATCAGCCCCATTAACAACAATTTTTTAACAACTAAATCAGCCCCCATTAACAACTATATTAGTATCCCGTTAACAACTATATCAGCCCCGTTAACAATTCACCCAAGATTCTGAAGCAAGTATTCTCAGATTTTGAGGGTCTTTTTTAGAATTTTTACACCAAAAAGGGCCCTCAAAAGGATTTTCCCTTCAATTATCCATCTGAATGCCCCAGTGCTTATCAGCATCACCTTTGTCCTTCCATATCAAATTATTAGAAATACCCCTTTTTCTGTCTTTCTCATTTTTTTAATATCACACAAAGTACATCACTACCTAACGAGTTAATTAGAACTAGTTTAGAATAATATAATAATCTGCATAACTAATAATTCAATTTGATTTTAGAATATTAACGATTAAATATAATGCGTGCAGCCAAGTATTTGGGAGTGAGATCACCGGTGCCTTACAGAATGAGAAATTTGATGCCACAATATGTGAAACATGGCATCAACTTTGCATATGGTGGCACTGGCGTTTTCAATACCTTTTCACCAGATCCTAATATGACTCTTCAGATCGATTTCTTCCAAGCTCTCATAAGAGACAAAGTGTACTCCTCCGCTGAACTCCGCAACTCCGTCGCTCTCGTCTCCGTCGCCGGCAAATACTACAGTTTTTATCTCCAAAAAAATGGCGCCACTGAGGTAAATTCGTTTCCATGTCTTTCATTTTCATTTCAGGAAAATCAGTAAATCCTTAGGACTTATTTCATTCGGTTTTCAATTTTTTTTTTTATTATAATAGTTTTATAAAATCGTTTTTCAAAATAAGTTTTAGGAGAAAACAAATTCTTTGGATGATTCTTTTAAGAAATTATATTTGAGAAAGAAGTATAAAATCTTGTTTAAAATAATTATTCTGAAAATCAATTTCTGTAAGCACTGAGTAGACTGGAGAGTAGCAGGCTAGAGATAGAGAGTGATGGATTCGAGTTTGAAATGTGACAAATCAAGCTTAGCTTTGGAGTTTGAAAGATGACAACTCAAGCCAATAAGCGATGAAAAAAGACAGGGCTTGTTAAGAATAAATAAATACGTTGAATTTCAATGATTTTAAAAGAATTGATTTAGAATTTTGAAATATTGCCTGATGATGTAGAAAATTACCTAATTGTCTTTATTTTAAAAAAACAAAAAAATCCTCAAACACCCTTACCGACCACCGGTCGTAAGAGCTTTGACGTTGGTGATCTTGCCAGCAACTAGCCACCGGAGGCTGTCTAATATTTTTTTTCCGAATTTCTTAAGCAAAAGTCATTATCTGTGTATTTAAGTTGTTAATATGTATACTAAAGTAGTAAAAATAATACTTGCTGAATATTTCTTAATAACTACTTTAGTTTTGTTTTTAATAACTCAAATATATATATTTACTACTTTAGTTTTGATATTGACTATTTTTGTTTCTTTTACTAAAGTAGCTAGTCAAAACAGTCAATATCAAAACTAAAATATGAATATTTAAGTTATTAATAGCGAAATAAAAGTATTTATTAAGAAATATTCAACAAGTACCTTTTTTACTATTTTAATATACAAGTTAACAACTCAACTCAAGTATTTATTTTAACAACTTTCATTTAAGAAATTCAAAAAAAATAAAAATAAAAAGACCACTAGAGCTCGGGTGATTTTAAAAAAATAACAGAAACTAAGCATAATTAGGTAATTTTACACGTTTAACAACATGTCAAAATTTTAAATCAGTCATTTTTAAATTATTGAAATGCAATATACTTATTTATTTTTTACTAATTTTAACAGTATATTTTGTCTTTTCTCCACCTATATATTGCCCTATTTTACAGGGGAAAAAAATAAGCACAGCTTTAATTTTACAATGACCTTCACGAAAAGTAATTGCTAAATAAGGTTTTCTTAAAAATTTTAAAATAGAAAAATAAAACAAGTCTTCAATTTTCGTGTTCAGAGAAAATGCCAATCACCCGATAATGAAATCTCGTGACCTTTGACCAATAAAAAAAATCTCGTGACCAGATCTCTCAAAGGACATGGAAGTTCAAATTTCTTACCACTATTAGTTTCGCGGGTCATCCTCAGTGGGTCCCTCCTTACGTCCGGAAGAAAACAAAAGCTCTGTAATGAGCATGTTCTCGTAGATCCAAACAAATTATTGCTATTATTATTATTAATAAACCTAAAGTGTTAAAGAAAATATAAGATAAAGATAGAAGAGTAGAGAAGAAGAAATTAAGAGGAAGGAGGAGAGAATTCTTATTGATCTCAATGTACACATTTAGGTTCATATGGGGGGTATTTATAGTAGAAATTAATACATAGAAAATTGACATAGTGACTATTAGGTCACCACTAAATATTTACTACTATATCTTCACAAGATTAGTGGTATGTGTAGACATCCACATATTAATAATTCATAACACTCCCCTTGGATGTATAATGAATGTGCCTAATTAAAAACTTTAACTAGGAAAAACCCAAAGGTGGGATAAAACCTACCAAAGAAAAGAAAGACAACATTCATTGATACACTTTTCAAATCGCTCATTAAAAACCTTTCTAGGAAAACCCAAAGGTGGGAAAAAAACCTAGATAAGGGAAAAAAGACAGCGATGTATCAACTCCCCCTTTTGACAACATCAGTATTACTCCCCTTGATAATAACATCATTTAAGATCTTTGAGTCTCCGAAGACCAATACCATGAACAAGCTTTTCAAAGATTACTCCTGGAAGCGACTTAGTGAATAAATCTGCTAGATTTTCACTTGAACTGATTTGCTGGATATCAATTTCACCATCCTTTTGAAGATCACGAGTAAAGAAGAATTTTGGTGAAATATGCTTTGTTCTATCACCCTTGATATAGCCTTCTTTAAGTTGAGCAACACATGCAAGCATTATCCTCATATAGAACTGTTGGGACCATCCTTCCGAAGATAAATAACAAGTTGTTTGAATATGATGTATAACTGATCTCAACCATACACATTCTCGACTTGCTTCATGCATTGCTAAAATTTCGCATGGTTTGATGATGTGGGCCGATATAGTCTGTTTCATAGACCTCCATGAGATAGCTGCACCTCCACATATAAACAAATAACAAGTTTGAGATTTACCATCATGTGGGTCAGATAGAAAACCAAGATCGCATAACCAATCAATTCATGCTTGGATTTATTTGAGTAGTATAACCCCATATCAATAGTGCCTCGAGATATCGAAAAATGTGTTTTACTCCATTCCAATGTCTCCGTGTTGGTGCGAACTATATCTTGCTAATAAATTAACGACAAATGATATATCGGGACGTGTGTGATTAGCAAGATAGCAAGATACATTAGTGCTCCGATAGCACTAAGATATGGTACTTCTGGACCAAGTAGTTCTTCTTCACCTTCTTCGTTAATTATTTGAGGTCGGAATGGATCTTTATCCACATTTAGAGATCTCACTATCATTGGAGTACATAATGGATGTGATTTATCCATATAAAATCTCTCCAGGACTTTCTTTGCATAAGTTTGTTGAAATACAAAAATCTCATTCTTTAGATACTCGATCTGTAGTCCAAGATAGAATTTCGTTCGGCCCAAATCTTTCATCTCAAATTCTTTCTTCAAACAAATTATTGCCTTTTCGAGCTCTTCAGGAGTTCCAATGATGTTGATATCATCAACATAGACCGCAATAATAATGAATTCTTTTTTAGATCTTCTCATAAAAATACATGGGCATATCGGGTCATTTATATATCCTTCTTTCAACAAATATTCACTAAGACGATTATACCACATGCGTCCTGATTGGTTCAAGCCATACAGGGACTTATTTAATTTAATCGAGTATTGATCTCGAATATTTGAACTAGATGTTTCTGGCATCTTTAATCCTTCTGGGACTTTCATATAAATATCACTATCAAGTGATGCATACAAATATGCAGTTACAACATCCATCAGATATAGATCAAGCCCTTCTTTTACTGCTAGGCTAACCAAATAACGAAAAGTAGTTGCATCCACTACGGTGAATATGTTTCTTCAAAATCAATACCAGGTCTTTGTGTAAAACCTTGGGCTACAAGACGTGCCTTATATCTTGTAATTTCACCCTTTTCATCTCTTTTTCGTACAAAAACCCATTTATATCCAACTGGCTTTACATCTTCAGGTGTATGGACTATAGGTCCAAATAATTTTCGTTTTACCAGTGATTTTAATTCTGCATTAATAGCATCTTTCCATAGAGGCCAATCCTTTCGCTGTTGGCACTCGTTAATAGATTTTGGCGCATGATCCTCATTATCATTTATTACATCTTTTGCTATATGATAAGCAAAAATGTAAATCAACGTTGACTTCGTTTCGGTCCCATCGGATACCGTTCATAACATAATTTATTGAGATCTCATTATTTTCATATATTTCGTGTACCTTGGTCTCTTCTCGGGACTACAATATTCTCTTCGGAGATAACATCTCTTCGGGGAGATGACTCTTCTGGAGTTATTAACTTTTCTTGTTTATCCTCTACTTGACCATCTATACTTTTAGCTCCTTTCCTTTTTCGAGGATTTTTATCTTTGGAACCGATGGGTCTACCACGCTTCAGGCGTACTTTAGATTCATTCATAATGGGTTGTCCTTCAGAGACATCAATTCGAATAGGAGCATTAGCAGCTGGTACATGTGACTTTGTCACCTTCTTTGGATCAGTAAATGCTTCTGGCATTCGATTAGCTAAATTATGCAAATGAATTATCTTTTGAACTTCTAGTTCACATTGTTTTGTACGAGGATCAAAATGAGTCAATGATAATTCATTCCAGCTAATCTCTTTACCTAATTGCTTATTTTCTCCCCCTAATGTTGGGAAAAATGATTCATCAAAATGACAATCAGCAAATCGTGCAGTAAACAAATCTCCTGTAGATGGTTCTAAATATTTTAAAATCGAAGGAGATTCATACCCGACATATATTCCCAACCTTCTTTGAGGACCCATTTTAGTGCGTTGTGGTGGAGCTACTGGTACATATACGCACATCCAAAAATCTTATATGGGAAATATTAGGTTCTTGACCAAACACCATCGTAAAGGGGAAACCTTTAAGTAACTTGTTGGTCGATGCGAACTAACATTGCTTTTGCATGCAAAATAGCATGACCCCAAGCGAAATTGGAAGATTAGATCTCATTAGTAAAGATCTTGCAATAAGTTGCAATCGTTTAATCAATGATTACGCAAGTCCATTTTGTGTGTGAACATGAGCTATAGGATGTTCAATATCAATTCCAAGGGACATACAATATTCATTAAAAGATTGTGAGCTAAATTCACCAAAGATTATCAAGACGTATTTTCTTGATAGGATAGTCAGGGTAATGTGCTCTTAATCTGATCAATTGAGCAAGTAATCTTGCAAACGCTAGGTTGCGTGTAGATAATAAACAGACATGCGACCATTTAGTTGATGCATCAATTAATATCATATAGTACCTAAATGGTCCGCATGGTGGATGTATTGGCCCATAAATATCTCCTCTGTATCCGTTCTAGAAATGTGAGAGATTCACTTTCTACTTTGCTTGGTGAAGGCCGAATAATTAACTTTCCCTTGGAACATGCTGCACATGAGAATTTATTGGATTGTGGTATTTTTTTACACTTCAGGGTATGTCCACATGAATTCTCAATTATTTGTCGCATCATAATTGACCCGGGATGGCCTAACCAGTCATGCCAAACATTAAATTCATTAGTAAACTTCTGGTTTATATTGACAAACTTGGTTTGTGTTGGTAAACTTCCGGTTTACAATGGCATGAATTTCAATTGTACTTATATATGTATAATATAAACCAGAAGAGAAGGTAGGAAAACATTCTAATATGATTTTTCTACGAAACAATATTTGTAATAGCAAGACATTCGATCATTATTTGTTATTGTTTCTATATGATATCCATTTCTGCGAATATCTTTGAAACTTAACAAATTTCTTTTAGACTTGGTAGAATAAAATGCATTATCAATGCATAATTTTGTTCCTTCGGGTAACAAAATATTAGCTCTTAGGAGCCTTCAATCAAATTTATATTACCGAGATATAGTTTGAATATTGGCTTCTTGCATTACCAAGGAAGAAAAATATTTATCTTGTCTTAATATGATGTGGGTAGTAGCACTATCAACAAGACATAAATCTTTTAATTGATGTCAATGAAAATCATTCTTCATAAAAGATACATGAAAAACAAAAAGAAATACATAAGATAGAAAACAAGCTTAAATCATAGAAATATTAAAAGAGAGAAGTAATTTATTCTAGGAAATCGTGACTTCCATATAATTTACATCATTGTCATTATACTCAGAATTTTCTACGCCATATCAACATGATTTACCTCGGTCATTAGCCCTTTACCATTATTTTTTAGGTGATTCTTGGTAAAGGTCAACCAAGTGTCTTGGTGTACGCATGTGCACGAGACCAATGAACTTTTCCACCACATTGATAACATGCATTTTCAGAATGCTTGTTATTTCCACTAGTTTCTCTTCTGGAGTTCTTTTCAATTCTTCCTCCCTTTGGGCGGGAATTTGATCCACCACGATTTGGACCATGCCAATTTGATCCACCACGATTTGGACCATGATTACGGCCACGGCCACGGCCACGACCGCGGTTGTAACCACCTCTGCGTCTACGTCCTCGGCCCTTAAAATTTTCATATCTTACTTCATTCACTTCAGGGAATGGATTCGAACTTTGTTGGACGATATTCATGATTTTTCAACAAAAGTTCATTATTTCGTTTCAGCCACGAGGAGACAAGAAATTAATTCAGAATATTTCTCGAAACCTTGTCCACGATATTGCCATTGCGGGAGCATATTGGATGCATGAAATGTGGTGAATGTTTTTTCTAACATATCATAATCGGTAATATTTTCTCCACATAATTTTAACTGTGAAGTAATCCGAACACTACTGAGTTATATTTACTCACGATTTAAAATCTTGTAGACGCGAGATGCAACCACTCATAACGAGCTTTCGGAAGGACGATCATCTTTCGGTGATCATACCTTTCTTTTAGGTCGTTCCAAAGAACTAGTGGGTCTTTCATCGTCAAATACTCAATTTTTAAATCATCATGTAAATGGTGACGAAGGAAAATCATGGATCTGGCTTTGTTTTGATTAGATGTTTCATTTTGTTCTTTAATTGTATCTTCCAGACCATGTGCATTCAGATGAATTTCCGCATCTAGCATCCAAGATAAATAATTCTTTCAGGTAATATCAAGAGCCATGAATTCGAGTTTTGCATAGTTCGCAAGGTTTTTGCTTGTCATGATTCAAACTATTTAAAATGAAAAATAAGCAAGAGTTATTAAAACAGAAATATTAATGATAATAATAGGAAATTCAAAAAGACAATAAAGAAGAATTAAAATCTTATGACTTCTGGTCATAATATTAGTAGATTATGACTTCTGGTCATAATAATAAAATAGTTTGAAGAATTAACATATAATTAAAAGTTAGCAATAATAATAGTATTTAGCAAACATAAAAAAAATGTTATGTTAGCAACATAAAAGTAAATTACTTGAATCATAAATGCAAATATTTAAATATAAATAACTAGACTTAGGTTAGGAGGTTTAACCCCAAGTAGGTGTCGTATACAAAATATAAATTAATACATAATTAAATGCTTAATATAAATGGCATAAAATTAAATGCTGAATCATAAATAACATAAAAGTAAATAGCTGAATAATAAATATGTTAGTAACATAAAAGTAAATTTTGAATCATAAATATGTTAGTAACATAAAATAAATTGCTAAATCATAAATATGTTAGTAACATAAAATAAATTGCTGAATCATAAATATGTTAGTAACATAAAATAAATGTTATGTTAGTAACATAAAAATAAATACTTAAACATAAATATGTTAGAAACAATAAATAAAGTTTAAGAGAAATATTGTGGAGAAAATAAACAATTTACAAAATTAAACTTTTATGTAAAAGATAGAATCATCCATATAGGAGGTAAATATATATTGTGCATAAAAATAAAGCATCATGTAACAATATGAAAATAATTAAATCAAGGATGAATAGTAAAATAGGTAGAACCATCCATGTAGGAGGTAAATATATATTGTGCATAAAAATAAAGCATCATGTAACAATATGAAAATAATTAAATCAAGGATGAATAGTAAAATACTATTCAAATAAATAATCTCCAATCTTATACATGGAACCCGATGTTTAAAACATTCGGTAAAAATATATGTTTTTAATTCCATGTTGCTAAGATTATTACAGATCAATATAATGAACATATAAAGAAATCATTAAAAGATAATACGAAAATAATACCTTCTTTAGAGCACTTTCGTGCTGATAACATGTTATAAAACTAACAAAAACTTGAAGAAAATATAAGATAAAGATAGAAGAGTAGAGAAGAAGAAATCAAGAGGAAGGAGGAGAGAATTCTTATTGATCTCAATGTACACATTTAGGTTCATATGGGGGGTATTTATAGTAGAAATTAATACATAGAAAATTGACATAGTGACTATTAGGTCACCACTAAATATTTACTACTATATCTTCACAAGATTAGTGGTATGTGTAGACATCCACATATTAATAATTCATAACATAAAGAATGTAGTGGGGGCGTATTGTAATTACAAGCTCACGTGACAGAAAATAATGGCAAAAGACTCGTAAATAACACTCTATGCTAGTAGATTTGACGTAGTAGGTAGTAGTAATAGTAGTCCTTAAGATATATAGAATTAATTAGCGACCAGAACTGAAAGAAAAGGAATAGTCAGAAATATAATTAATTATGTGCATAGAGAATGAGGATTTTTTTATGGGAAAATCTTTTTCAGGATCCTTTTTGGTGTTAAAATCCTAAAAAAGACCCTCAAAATCTGACAATACCTTTCAGGTATTTTCAGAATCTTGTGTGAGTTGTTAACGGGGCTGATATAGTTGTTAACGGGGTACTGATATAGTTGTTAATGGGGGCTGATTTAATTGTTAAAAAATTGTTGTTAATGAGGCTGATATAGTTGTTAACTAACAACTATATCAGCCAAATTAACAACTCGCCCAAGATTTCAAAAATACCTGATAAGGCCTTTTCAGGTATTGTCAGATTTTGAGGGCCTTTTTTGGGATTTTTACACCAAAAAGGGCCCTCAAAAGATTTTTCCCATTTTTTATTTTTCTTTATATAAAAATTTTAGAAAAGGGGTTAGGGTCACCCACAATCCAAAGGCATGACGAAGTCTCCCTTCTTTTTAGGTGATACAAATGTTAGGTAGGGCAAGCCGTCTATTACCTTCAGGCGTTTACTTAGGTACCCAGGAGTTAGGATGCCTCCCCCAACACCTTAACTAACTCCAGGATCGAACATTCTCCCTTTAGTGAGAGTGTCCAACCCCTTTACCAATTGAACTCAATAACCCTAATAACGAGGGTGTATGAGAAATTTTTTGACTAGCATGAGGATACAATGATGTTTTTTTTTTTTTTTTATAATAAAATTTTAGGAAAGAGGTTGGGCTCACCTGATCTAAAGGCGGGACGCTTGTAGCCCGGTCCACAGGAGATACTGGCCAGAGAGTACACATGCATCCACCTCTACTAGCGTTATCACTGCTTCTTAGACCCCTAGGATGCCTCCTCCAGCGCCTTGACCAACGCAGGGATCAAACCCCCTCCCTTAAAGTGAGGAAGACCGACCCCACGCTAGTTGAACCCAATGACGAGGGATAGGATACAATGATGTTGTTCTGCGATTACTAGTGAGATAAAGTAATTCTTTAAAGAAAGGTAGAGTAAGAAAGCATTTTGGGCTCCATAATGACAGTCCTAGTGTGACTTTGTGTTTGGGTAATAAGAAGAGAGAGAGAGAAAAGAACTTGATAAGTCATAAATCATGGTGTTGTCAAAAGACACCCAAATATCTCATGGCCCACTTGGATTAGAAGGGTTAGAAGCAGCTTTTTCTAATCTGGCTTTTTTAAATTTAAGATAGGATCAAAGTTATATTGTAAATGTGATTTATGTTTGATTGGTGGTAGAAGCCTATTTTTACTGTGAAAAATAGATTTTAGTAATTTCTTCTTAAAAGTATATTTTTGGCCTAAAAGCCTATTTAAAAAAATGCTAACTCAATTACCTCATTTTACTTTCACCATGCTTTTTCCCTTTCTATTGGGCTTTTTTAGCCCCCACGCTTCCCAAAACAGGCCTTTAAATTTTTGCAGAAGCACTTTTTTTCCCCTTGAAATCCTATTTTGGAGAAGCCAATTTTTTTTTTTTTCCTTTTCCACAAACTAATTTTCAAAATTGATACTCAAAAATCACTTTTTTTTTTTTTTTTTTTTTTTACATTTTATATAGAATCTATTCTCCAAAAACTAATACAAACGCAATCTTACATTCTTTAATAACTTATACATAATAGATTATTAAATTTAATTAAACAGTAACTGAGTTAACCTTAAACCCAGAGTCAGTCAATTGATTTGAGGACTTAAGGAATATGTTTTGATTATTTCATAATCCAAATATTTAATTTAACCCTCATGCAAATATTCTAATAAATAATTAATAAAATATATATCCAACATGTATGTATAAGAAAATAATACTACCAAGGTTCTAAAAGCCGGACCGGCCACTAAACCAGTTAGGGTACTGAGTCAAGAGTCAGTGGGTCATACCAGAGTTAAATTGGTGAGAAAATAATACTACCAAGGTCCTTAATATGAGATCTAGCTTGCAATGCAAAGTTTATTTTCAGTATAAGTCAGATATTATATTAAGGATCAGAGGTAGTATATACAAGCACACTATTAATTTAGTCCCTATTATATTTATTTAGGGTTAAAGGGCTATTTTACCCTAGAAGTTGATCAAGTGGGCCACTTTAATTTTCTCTGAAAGTTTTTTTGGTACAATGTTGCCCCAAAATTTTCCAAATCACAGTAACTTTACCTTAGTCGTTATCCAATTAAGTTTGACCGTTAGTTGACTAAATATGCTGAGCTAGTTACATGTAATCCACGTCATTTTTTGTTAAGATATAAATTTGCTTTGAAAATTTTCACTTCGGAGCAATAATGCATCAAAAGTTTCCAAATTGTAACAATGTCGCCCTGAAACAGTTATCTAGGTTAAGTTTAAATGTTAGTTGATCGAATATGTTGAGCTGATAGCGTCAACAATATTGAAGAAGAAGTTGCATATGGAGAAGTTCACATTCACTAGAGAGTAGTGAAAAAAAAAAGATTCAATTACTAGATGCATAAAGCACTAAGGAAGATTTCTTAGAACAAGCCCATTGAAAACTCTCCACCCTAGCTATTCAATCGACACTAAAATAGGTAAGTACCTATTTAATTTTCACTTTATCGTGATGTTTTCACCTCTTTAATTTTCTCTAATCCTTTTAAATCTAAATTTGAAAAAAATAAAGTGGATGACACATAAACTTGCCAAATAAGTATATTTGGTCAACCAACAGGTAAACTTAACTTGAAAGATAGACAAGATGAAATTGCTACAATTTGAAATTTTCAGGGTAATATTGCTCCTGAATGAAATTTCTAGGGTAAATTTGCAACTAAACCCAAAACAAAAATAAAGTGAACGACACGTGGATTGTCATCTCAACATATTTGGTCAACTAACGGTCAAACTTAATATAGATAATAACAAGGACAAAATTGCTACGATTTGGAAACTTTCAGGGTAACACTACACCCCAAAAAACTTTTGGAACAAAATTGTCGCACCTTGTCAACTACTAGGGCAAAATACCCCTTTAACTTTGTATTTATATGGCACCTTCCAGAATGTATTTTTAGTCCTTTTATCAAGCATATGATAGTTTTAAAGAGCATTTTGGAGATTTTTTTTTTTCATATGCTCACAATGAACAAGGGAGAGGGTTGGACTTAATATGAGGTTAAGTGTAATTAATAAGTATAATATTAAAAATTATTACTTGCATTTCATAACAATTTTGATGGTGATTTTAATTAATTAAAGTGAAGGTGTCCCGAACTATTTTTGGAAGTGTAATTAGCACCCTAAGATATTTATGGGTGTAATTTTGACCCTGAAGTAATAAAAATGGGGCATTTCTCACCCCCAAGATAACAGACCGTTAACAACGGTTAAGTTATTATTCATCATCTTCATCAAAGTTACGATTCTTCTCTCCTGTCTCTCGCTGATAGAGACCAGAGGAATAGTAATTAATTTTGTGGCGAAGTAGTGAATTACCGAAGGCAGACATGGCGAGGAAAAATGAATCTGCCTAGCTGGCTGAGGTAATTCTACTGTTTCGCTACACAATTAATTACTATTCCTCTAGTCTGTGTATCAACGAGAGAGAGGAGAGAAGAACCGTGCCTTTGGTGAAAATGATGAATAGTAACTTAACGGGGGTTAACGGCTCTGTTATCTTGGGGGTGAGAATTACCCTATTTTTATTACTTTAGGTCAAAATTATACTCATAAATACTTTAAGTTGCCAATTATACCTCCCAAAATAATTCAAAGTGATGGACACATCTTAACCCTTATTTGTAGGCTTTGTTTGGTTGGAAGGGAGGGAAGAGGAAAGATGAAAGAGGAGAAAAGTTATTTGTGGTGGGGTCCACAAGAATTTTCCTCTCCATTAAATTTTTTCTCTCCCCTTCAACCAAACAAAGTCTCAGTGATGGATTACTTAGAACAGTGAGAGTGGTACGCGCATGCGCTCATATATATGTGTGTGTATAAAACATTAAGAAACACACTGCCCCGTTAGGCTAATTGATTGTGTAGTTCACACACACACACACACATATATATATATATATCACATTAAGAAGCACACCGCCACGTCAGGTTAATTGATTGTGTAGTCTCAGAACTGACGTGGAATATATATATATGACTGATACGTTTGCATGTTTCTTTTTGGATGAACGCAAAAAGGTGTCGCCGGAGTTTATGGCGTCCGTGGTAAAGCAGACGGTTAAAAACGTAGCTCGAATTCATGCATTGGGAGTGAAGAAAATTGCAGTGAGTGGTCTTCAACCCGTAGGCTGCCTCCCCAAAACAACAGCGTTATCGTCGTTTTCCCAGTGCAACTCCACCTATAACGACTTCGCTACTCGCCACAACAACCTCTTACGCCGAGGTCTGGTCAAATTGAAGCAGCAAGAAACCAACAACGACAATTCCAGCATTGTCATTTTAGACCTTTACGAGAGTTTCATGTCCGTACTGAACCACCCTTCCTCTTACAAAATAAAGAACCAATTCAAGCCTTGTTGCGTTGGGGTGAGCAGCCCGTACGCTTGTGGAAGCGTAGACAACAAGAGCATGGTCAAGAAATACAGAGTTTGCGACGATCCTAAGTCTGCGTTTTTCTGGGATTTGGTTTACCCAACGCAATCTGGTTGGCATGCCGTTTATAATAACTTGCGTGCCACCGATAATGTTCTTCAACAACTTCACTACTAGACTAGATCTCTTATTCCCCTCATACAACTTAAAATAAATAAAGTTGCAAACTTAAAAGTCCATATATATGTTTGTTACGTTGTCATATTCAAAAGGGATCAGCTTGTTATTTTTAGTAGTATTGTAACTCTCTCAATATGATTAAGATCCATTAGAGTCTAGTGGATGTACGTACGGCATCCAAAAGGTTATTATAATTTTTAATGTCACATTTTAAATCATTTTACTTAATTATATTGTCTGCATGCAATTAAACTTGAGTCTTGACTATTAATCGGTATTGAGTATAGCGGAAGGTATCAATCCCTTGAAATTTAATGAATCAAAAGATTTGAATATTTATTAGAAGTCTTCACATTTAGTACCTTACAATAGCTAAAATAAGATTATTTTTTTTCAAATAAAAAAACCCCATGCAGGAGGAAAAAAATCGAGTCTTGACTTTTGACTATTGCAAGCTCGTTCTAGCTAGAGCTTATTTATTACTCATTTGATCCTTAATGTAGGATTTGATTATAGAGTTAATGTTAGTCCTAAAATGTAAGACTTATTTTACATTTTTATCATTTTTTTCTTAAATTAACTCTATTGATATTCCTACAAGGCCACAACAATAACTAAGTAGGAGGAGGAGGGAGAGAATTAAGGAAGAGGATCATGGTGTTGAAAAAAAACATGTCATATTAACAAACTTAACTAACTTCTTTAATCTAACCAAATTAATTAATTAGGGCCATTGGAGTAATTTCCACACATCACGGGTCCCACGACTCAGTTTGTTGGATGGAATGACTGAAAATTCCAACGGTGATGCATGTCAATGATCATTTCACTTGGATCATTCAGACAGCAAAATAAAGATTTACTATATTGGTTGTTGATGAAAGAGGGTGGACTAGGGATTTTGTTGTAGGTCTTCATTATTGAGACACTGTTATCCGGTTGCAATTCAAAAGAAGAAAAAAGGATTTACTATATTCTTTCATGTCCACGTACAACTCACTTATCAGAATTAAAAAGTAAAATTAAATTCATCATAAATTTTTGGGAAAATCCCTTTAAGGTTAGTCCCATAGAAAATTCTGATGTCACAAAACTCCCAAAAAGTTGTTAAAACTCACAGATGGAATTGTTAATGCCCTCCTGATGGAGTTGTTAATGTGATTTTTGTGACATCAGAATTTTCTGGGACTTTTTTAAACATTTTTTGGGTCTCTTGGGGGACCTTAAAGGGATTTTCCCTAAATTTTATAAGAAAATCAACTTTACTCTTCTTAAATGAGGTTTTCAAGGAGAGAGAAACTAACAAAAACCACATTATTTAAGCATTAATTAAATGGAAAAGATTCATAAATAAATATTAATTTCTTTTCAAGTGACTTATATTGCAGATAAAAAAATTCTTTTAAAAGTCACTCAATTTTATTCTGGAACGAAGGGAGTGTTTATAACAATAGATTAATACTTATCATTGCCATTTCTATTATACAATGTCATTTAGTACCACTCTGCCCCTATTATATAAGTCCAGTTTGACAAAAAAAAAGTCCTACATTTAAACCCACCTTGAGAGGAATTAATGATTATTTTCCAATTTTATCCCTATTAAGAATGTTGGTGAGAGAAATGTATAACATTTTTTTTTCACTACCCATTATTAAATAAAATAAAATAAAGTTGGTAAAATATGACCACAACTTAATTCCAAACAGTCAAGAAATTGAAGATGAATATCCACTTCATATATATTCTGAACACAAGACCCTTCTCTTGTATGTGATGAATATTGTGCTGACTCCATGACAATCAAATATATATAGCTCAATTCATGATTAATGAATATACTCCGAGTCAAGTTTCAGTGTTGATTGCAGTGTCAGCACCGTGCAAATGTATAGTTTCAACAGTCTAAATTTATATTTCAAATGATGAGAAGCTATCTTTATTTTAGGTTTGTACACAATAATTTGTTTTTCCAAAGTAGAAGCTAAAATACCTACATTTGAACCGTTTAGATTAGACATGGATGGTATAGATGTTGTCCCAAACAGAATCCACCACCATATGGCATATACACAAACTTAATTAAGTTTCACTACTACAGATTTGTCTATATATAATGGTTTGGGATATTTAACAGTTTTCAACAGTTAAATATTTTTATATAAAGGTTTTTAGCTGTTAAATATCATACATTATATTTAGGGTTTTTTAAACACAACCGTTATGTACAAGGGATTATATTTAACGGTTGTAAAACTATATATAACTTTAAATCTAACAATCTATATTTAACGGCAACCTATGAATAACATTGAGTTGACTCCAAAGTCAATCAACTTATAGCCCAAGTAATTACTAATGACCCATTTACTTCAAGTCAAGTCAATCAATAATTAAGGAAATCTAACATCTTTTGTTTTTTCAAATAAATATGTCTGGTTTATGCCAAACACATTGTAAAATTTAATCTTCCTACATAATTCCACTTATAAGTATCAACAATTAAAATGTTTTGATATTCGGGCAGTAAATAAATAAGAACGTGTCCATATTTATATGTAATGCATATGTAAGTTGTAACGCTTCAGTCTTCAGGGTTACTTAAGTTCATTATTGGCTCTGAAGCTTATTACAATGAGATTTTTTGGGGTAAAATAATTATGCCATGACCAAAATTGTGATTATATATATAGAAGTAAAAATTCCTATACATAGAGTTGTAAAATTCTTATTATCATAGTAGATTTAGACTAAGGTTATTAAAACCGAACTGGTCATTAAACTGGTCGGGATGCTGGGTCAAAATTCAGTGAGTTAGATTGGAGTTAAACCGAAACTACCCCAAAGCCAAACCTGTGAGAAAATGAAGATTTTAAGGTTATTAATATGAAATTATATATATAAAAAAATCGACTTTTATTAAGAAAAGCAAAACCGGGCTAGCTCTCGGATTGGACTGGTTCGCCGGTTTTTGGTCCGAACCATCCGGTCTGGATTTAATAACCCTAATTTCGACACGTTGAGAATTTAGTTAAAAGGGATATCAGACGACATACCAAAATCTCTAAAACCAACACATAATAATGAATTTTACGACCTATTTCCTTTAGAAAAACAATATAAGTAATAGCCAATCTAGCTAAATCTCATTTTAAAATATCATCCTTCTTAGTGTTACCTTTTATTTAAAACCTAATTAATTTGGAAACAGGCATACATTCAAATAATTCTAAAAACATAATACATGTGTAAGTATTGGTAGTTCGCAAAGTATATTTTATAGACATAATATCACGCATCCATTATATATATATTATTAACATAAGGTTTGAACTCGTTAATTACAACATCAAATTTAAGAAAGACTTCAGGGAATGAGCACCTTCCTCCAAAGTGTAATTGTTGCCTTGCAGGCGTTAATTACAACATCAAATTTAAGAAAGTCTTCACGGAATGAGCACCTTCCTCCAAAGTGTAATTGTTGCCTTGCAGGCAAGGGATGTAAAATTTACAAAGCTGACGGCTCTCCTTATTGCTCTTCTCCTTAATCCATTCAACTACCTTCTCATATATATATATATATATAGAGAGAGAGAGATCAACTCCTCACGATCAGTGATAGTTCTGTATAATATGAAAACCATAAAAAACTCACAAGACTGCCGAATATGGTAATGAACTTTGAAAAATCCGGGCCCAATGTACGTTATTTCCTTAAGACAATTTTGCTCTTTCAATATGGATGCCCAAGGTTGATGAGAAATTGTCTCACAGGATAGAGCATATTTTTTGTCTTCAGAACGATGACACTTTCAATCTGAAGTCCAAGCGAACACAACGAGTTTGTTTTTAGAATCACACAGATTATGTTTGCAGAATTCAGTATGCAGAGAGGAGTGTTTGAGATTGATTTTGAGATATTATTTTCTATCACTAGCACGCCCTATTTATAGAAAGTGGAAATTGATAAGATGGATTCGACTCTTGTGGTGAACTGGTGTGTTGTGCGAATAGATGCACCAAAATGGAGCGAACAAAAGCGAATGGCGACCTTTGCTGGCGAACTGATGCGTCGTACGAACAGACGCACCAGAACGGAATAAATGACCAAAATGGATTGTGATTTGTAGCCGTTGGTTGGGAAAATCTCGGAGGGGCAAAAATGGAATTATCAAAAGTTCAGGGACTAAAAAGTAATTTTAAATTTCACATATGTGCGAATCGAATCAGGCGGGCGGCGCACGACCGACCCGGCCGGTGGCACGCACGTGGTGGACCAAGGGTCACCTAGTCCTCACCCCTCCACAAAAGTGGGTTGGCCCAAGGGCCCAATTTAGAGGAGCAAAGTTGAGTTGAGGCTTATATTAAACCCCTCCAAAACTTTCTTCTTACCAAAAAAAAAAAACTCTTCTTCATTTATCCAATGTAGGACTTCTATCCACACACACATTCCTTCTTCCTTTTTCCTCTTCTTTTTCAATCTTCTTCTTATTCATAACACATAGGATTAAATCCGATTAGATCCTAAATTCCAACATCTATTTCCATCAAAATCAATTCTAATATATCAAAGCGCCCTTATGGAAGTTTTTTTTTTTTTTTTTTTTTCCTTCTTTCTTTCTTTTTGGGTTATTGTGTTACAAGGCCATGACAGTTAGCAAAATAAAATAAGGGTTTACAATGTTTAAAATTCACTTGAACCACATAAGCCAAAGTAAATATTATTGATCAAACACTCCCCACACACGCATATACAAAAAAAAAACAGTGGATTAATGGTAGAATTTAGGAACGGAATTGGATGATTCTGCCTCTAAATAAGCTGTCACTAATTAATTAGTGGCAGAATTCTGTCACTACTTAAATTCCATCACTAATTAACTGTCTTTTTGTAGTATATAATTATTATTATTATTATTGGTACATATATATATATAGGAAGTGCTAGGGAGTCTCTGCTCTACTGTTTAGTACAGTCAACAGGAGCAAAAGAAACTTTTTTCTGATCAAGATCATATTCCACCTCAAAATCAATATGAGCCACATTTCCATAAATGGACTGTCCATCTGTAGGAAGCATTGCAAGGCACATAACATCGTTCGATATGAAACGGAAAATGTTCTGGCTCTTTAAGGAAAGGTTGGCTCCTGTGAAATGAACCACAAAAGTTGGAACATTCTGGATGGAGTTAGCATTTCTGTAACACAATTTGGAGAATCTGTTTTGTACTATTAATTGGTCGGCTCCAATGGCTTGCCTCACCAAAGCTTCAACCTGCTTATAAAATCTTGTTGGAAGCATAGTCAATGTCGTCCCTGAATCAATAAATATGTTTCCATTGCCTTGACTTGTCAACGGCACTGTTTGTTGTCCAACGGTGATCCCTGTAAACAACCATACGTATATATATTTCATTTAATCTCTTGAATGAAAAGAAAAGAATAATGTTAGTAAAACATATATAGATATACTACCTCTAGCCCTGAATATAAGATCTCATCTAGTACCTCTATGCTCACTTGCGAGGGAAAAGTTTGATTCAAAATATAAGTTACTTATAGGGTAATTAATGATGTTTTGTCAATTTCATGCCTATTTAATTTTATTAGAAAGAGAGAAAGATGAGAGAGAGAAGTGTGAAAATCATTTGTAAAGTAGAGAGAGACAACAAATCAAATGAGAGAATTATACTATAAATGAGATCTTATATTAAGGATCGTGTGTGCAATTACACTGTAAATGAGATCTTATATCCAGGAGTATGTGTGTACCTTCAAGATTGAGATAGTAATAGGTTGGGGAATCAGATCTCGGAATCAACGGAGTAGAGACAACCTCATTTCCTGAAATCGTGGCTTCTTCACCGAACCTTAGTTTAGTTGAGATGGTCTGTTGTTGACTAATAGGAGGCAGACAATACGAGAATTTGCGTCCAACGGTACCCATTTGTGAAACTAACGACAAAGGCCCTTGGCCAAGCCCAACAAATCCTGCGGTGTTCTGGTAGAATGCTAGATTGTTGTTGTGTCCACACCCAAACACCCTCTTAGGAAACAAAGCAACTTGGCCGAAACGAAGTGATTCTGTGCCCAATTCTCCTATAGTGTATGACTTATCCCCATACGAATAAAAATACGTACACTCATTGGATGTACCACAATAAGGATACGATTGGCCTTGTACGTTGAAATGGGGCAGAGATTTACACTGATTTGATCTGCAAGAGAGAGACGTATAAGTGGAAGAGCCTTTTGGATCAAAAAGCTTAGCTTTTTGAGGGTAGCACCGGGGACAAGGTGAGCATTGGAACCAAATAAGGTCACTTCCTGTGTCTGCAACTGCCCATCTCTCTATAGGAGGAGTACCAACAGATATCTTCATGAGGTAGTTTGCATCATTTGGGATTATATCAGTTTCCACTAACTCACTTGTTTCAGCCATAGAAGACGACTGGCCAAAGCGATTAGCTCGAGACATGGAGCGCAACGCAGCGTTTTGAACTCGCTCCGAGTGAGTCATTGAGGAGTTGTAGAATGGTGATAATGGTGAGTCTCGATGAACGAGGTCGATACTGAAACCTTTTGGGAGCTTCTTTGTTTCATTGGAATTAACGGAAAAGGTTGAAAGAAAGAGAATAATAAGGGCGAAAGAGTGTGAATGAGCATGCATGTTTGAGAGAAACACAAACGATAATTGATGAGTGTGGAAGGAGAGGCTGAGGTGATTGTATTTATAGACAAGTTTGCGTGATGTTTGGGTTAATGAATTTAATCCTTTCCTTGTTCCCACGGTATAGCTTTCCTCCAAATTAAAGCACTAAATATAAACAACTATATGCATGCTGGCTTTAATAACGGTATTGATCAAGTCAGTACATTATTACATAAGGCACTTTTAACATCCATTTTTAGAACCCTTAGACGACTCTTTTTAGGGAATATGTATGTGAGTGTTGTTGAAAGTTTTAAATTAGATGTTTGTTTTTAAATTGTCATTGTAAGTCAGAACATACAACATCAGTTTTATGTAAAATTATCGTTGTAATCAACTTACATGACTGTTTTACCAAAAACAGGTGTTGTATGTATAACACTTACAACGATGGTTTTTTTAAAACAGTCATTCTAAGTAAGTTATGCATCAGACTTACAATAACTGTTTTTTTTTAAACAATTGTTATAAGTAATATATATATGTATTTGACTTACAACGACTATTTTTTTTTTAAAGAATCGTAATTTACAACAACTGTTAATTCCTACTGTTTTGAAAACAATCATTGTAATCATTTTATAATGATTGTTTTTTCAAAAACATATGCTAATATTTTTTCTAAAATGATGATTCCAAGGGAAAGAAAAAGGACCCATACATGGAGGCATGAGAGACGACGAGAGCCAACGATAACTCTAGTGGAGACGGTGATGAAGGTCAGAGAAGAGGCCAAAGTTCAAACTAGAGCCAGAAAGGGGGTCGCACGAAGTTATTTGCTCTGACTAGGGCTTAGAAATGGTTCAGAAAGGGAGAAGGGGAGGGGTGCAATAGAGAGAGAAGAAAAAAATTTGGAGGCACGAGAATACAAGATTGAAAAATATGAATGTGGTCGACTTTCAACGATTGGCTTTCTAAACCAGTTGTTGAAAGAAAACTTTCAATGACTGGTTTTCAAAAATAGTCGTTGAAACTCAACAATATTCATATTTTTTGAAATTTTGGCTTAATTTCCAGCAATTTTTTTTTTTAAATTGATAATTGAAAATGACTTTTGACAATTGTTTTTAAAAACGGTCGTTGAAAGTTTAACTTTCAACGATTTGTTTATAAAGAAATAGTCATTGAAAGTTAAGCTAAAATTTTAAAAATGTCATAGCCTCCTTTTTAACTTTTGTTTTAAAACGAATTTTAATTAGTGTTGTTAAATGAAATTTCTGTAGTTGTGATGATAGCAACTCCTAGATGAATGCTAGTGATTATGGAGGTTTCAATTAATAATTTTTTGTTTCATATCGAAGACTAATTTTCCTAGCAATAAAATAATTAATGGGTTGTGGTCCGTGACATGTTACTTTTTTTTTTTTTTTAATGATCCCCGAGACTTAGATTAACCAACAAGTTTGCTTTGCGATATTTGAGAAGGGAGAGACCACTTATCTCCTAAATCAATAGTTTGTTGGTGGCTGTGACTTGTTAATAAAAATGGTTGACTTCTTCTAATGGAGGTTGGGTCTAACGGAAGGGGTTAATCACTTACAACGTGACGAACCAATACTTAAATCACTTATGAGAGAGGTTCTTACTTTTAATGCCTGATAGTACCTCAGAGAGGATTGCCTCCAATAAGAAGAAACTTATGCCTAGCAAAAAAAATAAAAAATAAAAAAAATTGGTTGACTTCTGGGATGTTAAAACAATTAACTTATTGAAAAAGGCTTGATGGTAAAAATAAAAGTTGTAAGATCTATAATTTGCAGCATTATCTTGGTTTTCCCCCGTGAAGATTGTTAAAATAAACCAGTTATACATGACACAAATGTTAATAATTTCTTCAGTTATATTGATTATTGAGTGATTCATCAATGACCCAACAAAACTCTTTAATAATCTATCCACCAAATTTCAAGATGCCTAATTTCCAGTCGAATTTCAAGCACCACTGGTCCCATAAAATTATGATTTCCACCTAATTTCAAGATGCCTAATTTCCAGCCTAATTTCAAACACCACTGGTCCCATAAAAGTATGATTTCCATCTTATTTCCAGCCTAGTGGTGGGAGAAATTTCCAGCCTTTGATTGTATTGATTTGTCTCTTTTCTCGGGGGACTTAAAGCGAACGATACACACACACACACACACACACACACATATATATATGTGTGTGTGTGTGTGTGTATGTGTGTGTATATGTTATGGACCTACTTTGGGTCCAATGACGAGACGGCCCAATACGAAACGTATTGTATATCAGGATCCACCTATAATAAAGAGAAATCCTATCTTATCTATAGTCGAGGGATATTCAAATCTATATCCGTGGATATGATATAACGGCCTGAGATCGCACAAGGCCCAAGATATCAAACCTAAGGTATACTCTATAAATACAGAGACAGAATCCTAAGGTGCACACGTTCTATACCTTGAACTATTTACATATTGTCACATTGTACACACACAGCACCCCTTTGGCGAAAGCGTCTGTGTACAGTGATCCCACGCTCTCCTAGATATTTACCTCATAGATATTCAGGCAGAGTCTATTGATCAAATATCAAAGCACTAGCCCACCAGGCTAGACATCTGTGTTCTACACCAAAACATTGGCGCCGACTGTGGGGACGTTAAATTTCAATCCCCGTGACCGACGATGGCTAATACCAGAAGCAGCGGTCGGAACCCTCAGCCTGGAAATCCACTACAGGCTAAGGTGAGTCAACAACAATAAACACAAGACCCGCCAGTGCCCGAGGAAGTCCCAAAAGGCAATGCCATGAACGAGGGGAATAACGTCTCTGACACGGTGTCCTCTCCGGCAGTGACTGCCAAACCTCAGGGCACGACGACACAAGAAACCTCGGCCCCGAGTCCAGACTTTATTCTTCTACAGAAAACCCAGGACTCAATGCTGAGGCGAATAGAGAATATGGAGAAGCGCCATAACCTCCAACGTCAGGAAGATTTCAGAGTGATGCAGCAGATGATGGAGGACTGCTTCAAGCAGCTGGGGGCGATGATCCATAAGAACAACCAGGATGACCGGCGAGCCAGGAGAGAAAAGACGGTCAGTGAGCAACCGAGATCCACGCAACGTGAAACTGTCACAATTGCTCAACAAACGGATTCGAGGTGACCTCGAGTCCAGAACCCTGTCTCGTCCCACAAGAAAACGCTCGCCGAGAGGACCCAGATGATGAAGACCAAGATGATGAGCGACCACCTCGGCAGGAAATCTTTCCAAAGAAGTATAAGATGAAATACGTCGTAGGGCACAACAACAGTGCCTTCTCAGACTAGATAGCGAACGCGCCATACCCGGAGGACTTCGACTTGGCAGACATGCCCAAGTACGACAGAACCCAAGATCCGAGGTCCTATCTTGATACATTCGAGTTACTCATGTTCGTACGTCGGATTGGTGGTCTAGTCATTTCTCGACTCTTTGCCATCACATTGACCGGATCGGCCCAGAAGTGGCTCATCACGCTGCCGGCCAATTCAATCTAGAATTTTGAAGACCTCGGAACCAAGTTTGAGTTAAACTTTGCAACCAGTAAGAAGCAGCCGAAGTCCCAATTTGCTCTTAGCAAGATTAAGCAACAGCGTGGGGAGACGCTCTAGAAATACCTGGATAGGTTCAAGGAGGTTGCATTGTAGGTACGTTCACTCCCTGAGAGTGTACACGTACATTTCCTCATCGATGGACTGAATCCATCATCCCGGCTGGCGAATTCAATTTTCAAAAATAAAGTTTATACCTTTACCGAGTTCAACACGCGGTCAAAGCAATACTTAGAGGTGGAGCAAATGGAAATAGCCAACGCGGCCGGGAATGATAGGAGGAAAGATACACCCCCACGAGGAAAAGGACCGTCTGAAGGTGGAAGAGAAGATCCCAACAGACGAAACCAAGACAACAGATCTCGGAGGGAAAGATTTGAAGGGAAAGCTAAGTTTGATAGATACACCTCTTTGAATGTCGCACGTTCTCAGATTTGGAAGGAAGTGGCATAGACCAAGATGAAAAAAGTTGAGAGACCTTGACCCCTCCGATATCGAACCAACACGGACCAGTCCAAATTTTGTGCGTTCCACGACGAACCGGGGCACACCACGGATCAATGTTTGAACTCCGAGATGCTATCGAGAAATTTGTACGAGATGGTAGATTGCGTCAGTATGTGATCAAAACTCAGGGGCGGAGAAATAACAAACGCAACCGTGGGGGCTGAAATGCTAGCCCGACCCACGATCAGAAGAAAGAAGATAAGCGGCGAAAGTCACCCAGTGATGACAAGGAGTTTCCAGAAGCCGAGTTCAATTGCAGCGTTATCAGTGGAGCCTTAAGCGGTAGAGAGACACGGCAAGCCAGCGCAAGAAATACTTGAGGGAAATCCTCTCCGTAAGGGACATCCCAAAATTTAAAGAAGACCATATCAAACCGACACCTCCGCCATTAGCCTTTACCAACGAGGACATGGAGGACGTAGTCCCAGGCCATGAGGATGGTTTGGTGATCACGGGAACCCTGGTGAACTGCCGTGTAAAAAGGATTTTTGTGGATGCAGGGAGCTCGGCGGACATCATTAGTTGGGATGCTTTCCAAAGGATGAAGCTGGAAACAGAGGATTTGAAACCATGCAAAATGACCCTCATAGGGTTTAACGGCGAGCATTCTCCCCCAGGGGGTATATCGATCTCAGATTGACACTGGGAACTAAGGAAGCTTTCAAATCAAAACGGGTAAGGTTCATAGTTGCCGACTTCCCCTCTCCATATAATATCATATTAGGAAGGCCGACTATCCATAAGTGGGATATGTTGGTTTCCACGAAGCATCAGAAGCTGAATATGGTAAACAACAAAAATAAGGTTGTCACGATCACCGAAGACCAGAAGGAATCTCGACAATGCTATTTCGAGACGATCCGAGAAGGGGAAAGCAGTCCGTCATCTCCACCTCGGATTCAAAAAGGCGAAAGAAATACAAGCGCGAGGGGAAGAAGACAAGCAGGAAGGCCAATAAGCATGGTAGAACTTGACCTCAGAGAAAAGCCCGAGGTCCCACGCCCAGAGCCAGAAGGTGAACTAGAAGACTTCATACTGGGAAACGAGCCCTCCCAGATCACTAAAATCGGCAGAGCAATGAGTCCGGAGTTAAAACGCAGATTTAAGGACTTTTTAAAGAAGAACCGAGATATATTCTCCTGGACGTCAGCGGAAATACCCGGGAACTCGGTAAACAGGAAGTGAATACCGAGCCGGGTGGCGTAATCCCGATAGAAGAAGAAGAAAGAGGCGTTGGTTCTTGCACGCACGGAACATACAGGCTCCCCATCGGAGGGAGGACATAGGATGCAGTTAGAAGTATCACCCAAGTCAAGCCTGTCGACGTCGGATTGGGACATCAGAGAATGTGTTGTCAACACCCCATGAGTGACCTAGGGGTACTTCCCGAGTAAAATTGGAGGGGGACTCGCAGAATCTGACTCCCCAGTAACGGAGGGCATCTGATCTGATGATGATGGTGACTCCATATATACCTATATAGCAATAAAAATGAAATCAGAATCCCAGCTATATACCTGAAGCATACAAGCTATGGCGAGGGGGTAGAAGGACGGGACTGGGACGAGTCGGATTCCTAGTGACTGGGCTAGAAGCTGAGGGAGACCTATGTCGGAAGGATCCTAGAGCAGCATTCGCCAGGGAATCCTGATCGCTCGCAATATAATAGGAGTTGGAGGCAATACAATCCCAGCATGGGCCGAGGTATCCATCAGGTAGGGTTTCCGGCCTTGCGCGAGGTGGGGCCTCGTAATAACTGATGGGTTGGATTGGGATGGCTTCAGGGACACCTCGGCCTCCGACGCCTGGCAAGATATGGACGGGCTGGTCATTCTGGAACCCAATGGCGGTAGAGCGAGACTCTCCGACTCTCCCCCTGCTAGACCCACCAAGGAGTAAGGTGGCTAACCGTTCCTCTTCAGTTAGAGGGGAACCAAATAACCAAAAGCTGGCTTTAGGGTAACAGGCGCGTAACGACTCTTCCTCTTTGGAGTTAACATCTGACTCGAATGGGGCAAAGGGTTAGTGATGAGGGGGTAACCAGTGCAAGTATACACTATCAATGTAATACCAGCAAGTATCTCAGAGTAATAAAATATCGTTCCCACAGGGACCAAAGTTCCAACTACCAACCCAATTTACTTGAATTTAAAGTTGATGCAACCATATGAGTTTTTGATGAAAATATTAAAAAAAAATAAAATTACAAAGAAATTGAACTAAACTTTGTAGAAAACAATTAACAAAAGCCTAGGGTCATGTATATCATCAATAATCCATTTAATTGCTCTTCCTTTACCAAAAGCTAGATTAAGACCTAATCTTCTTTTAAGGTAGAATTTAATTACTTAACCCATGAATTGGAGTATGTCAATCGAATTTCAGATTTTAATCTAATTGCTTATTCCTAAGTCAATTAGCCTAATCCTTAATCCTAAAGTCATGTTCCCATGCTCATTAGAATTAATTCTTGCATTAAGTCCGAGAATTCTTTATGATTGCATAAAGCCTATGTCAAGTTCCCTTGCTAGTACCTTATGTTCTTTAATCAATTGAACCTAGAATTAACTAGCCTTTCCCAAGGTCTAATTAATCTTTCAATTCCTTAATTAGATGATCAAACTAACTAAGGCATTAAGCATGGATAAAAGAAACACATCCAAAACAAGTATTATGTAATTAAAAACAGAATTTCAATTAAACTTCATAAAGAATCCATACATGACGTTAGAAAGATACTTAGTTCATACTATTCATGACCAAGCATAAAAAGGGTAAAAGATGAAGAACATAAAATTAAACTAAAACATTCAAAAGGAAATATTACAACTAGTCGTCCATGTAAGAGGTAGAACCATCACATGTAGGACTCAAATGAACAAAACATAAATTAAATTAAAACAATCAAAAGGAAATATTACAACTAATCGTCCATGTAGGAGGTAGAACCATCACATGTAGGACTCAAATAAACAAAAGGAAAATAATGCATAAGAAGCATAAACAAGATATAAGAACCATCCATATAGGAGGTTATGAACAAAAAGGAAAAACAATACATGAAACTAATAAAGCAAAACTAAGCCATTCCATGTAGGAGGCAAGAAATACAAGAAGGAAGATAGAAAGGGAGAGATCTTGGTCATCTCCAAGGTGTGTTTTGCTCTTGAAAACATCCATGTATTTATAGGAAAATTGGAAGAACTATTGAGCCACAATTCTTGACTTTTGTGCTCCAAAAACTCGTCAACTTTCCAGCCTGTGTTACACCATGAAATCGGTGGAGTTGGACCAAGATACCTTCATACGAAATGTAGCCCTGGATGTCATATTTCCAGTCGTTCAAACCGTACTGAATTTGGAGTTCTGTAACACCAGTTATGGATCAAACACCGAACGTTGTTCCAGAGTCCAGTGCCAACGCCTTGTCTCGGATTCAAAGCCCATTTTGGATCTCTAAACATCTGATTTAGCTTTTGGGCTCTTCATAAGAGTTGTAGGTATATCTTTCATATTTCCTACAATATAAAGTGCAGATTTATTTGAGGTCTAGAACTCAAGATATTATCAAAATACGAAACAGTGTTCTTTACTCAATTGTAAAAGAGATGAAATTTAAGCCCAATTTTGATCCAAACTACAAATATGACCAAGATTAATGCAAATGAAGTCTAAAAACTCATTATGAAGATGAAATCACATATTTAACTAATTGTTCCATTAAAGCATGACAATGACATAGTTTTTAGCTCCTTTTTGCATTAAAAATAATATGAATTTAAAGATTATCAGTTAGTCCTATCCATCAACACCAGAAGGTGAAACCTAGAGTAGGAATAAAAAGGTCCGATAAGGAGGGGAAGAAACCAAAACAAACTAAACGGGGCGACATACATTACTACGAATGGGGGATATGCCTAAGAGAAGTGAACCTCGAACCAAAGGTCTCCCCAGAGACTCATACCAATACCCAGCCAGGAAACACAAAAACAGACTTATTTGGGGATTGAGAGGGAGTGGTGAAAGACGTGAATTATACAATCGATGAATGTAATGGAACAACAACAAAGAAGTAGTGAGAATCGACGAACCTACTTGAGGAAATGTAGATGGAGAGTAAAAAGCAGTGTAGACTAAGAGTCGCTGAGAAACTATCGGAGCAAGAAGAACCAGAGTCGTGCGAACAGGAAGGAGAATGCCAAATAGATGAGAGAATGCCAAATAGATGGTGAAGTGAGAATAATGAAGGGAAATATGAAATGACACTAAAGCGATGAGGGTAAAGGAGACAATTCACCCTGATAGTAGGGGTGACGTATGGCGTGCAATAGGAGCATTAAATGCACATGAAAACCGCGAACGGCTAGGCGTGGCGGTTACAATCCTATGCCAATCTAGAGGAGCCTGGTGTCAGGGGGCAATGATGGCGAATGCAGAGAGACCCTGACCTCGAAATACAGCGATCCAGCTTGCACTACCTCGGATCCTTGAGCGCCACGGCATTAGCTCGGATCTCTGAGACATGACCTCGAATCCTTGAGAGTCACGATGTTTTCTTGGATCTTTGAGACAAGACCTCAGGTCATTAAACCGGATAAGGTCCTTGGCAGGGCAGCCCGGTCTGGTGGCAAGATACATCCCGGCAGCTCAAAAGCTTGAACTACCAGGATGGGGCGCAACTGTTACGGACCTACTTTGGGCCCAACACCGAGACGGCCCAATACGAAATGTATTGTATATCAGGATCCGCCTATAATAAGGGGGAATCTTATCTTATCTATAGTCGAGGGATATTCAAATCTATATCCGTGGATATGATATAATGGCCTAAGATTGCACAAGGCCCAAGATATCAAACCTAAGGTATACTCTATAAATACAGAGACAGAATCCTATGGTGCACACGTTCTATACCTTGAACTATTTACATATTGTCACACTGTACACACACAACACCCTCTTTGGTGAAAGCCTCGTCTGTGTTCAGTGACCCCACGCTCTCCTGGATATTTACCTCATAGATATTCAGGCAGAGTCTATTGATCCAATATCAAAGCACTAGCCCACCAGGCTAGACATCTGTGTTCTACACCAGAACAGTATATATATATAATGGAAGAGCATAACAAGAGATTGGTTCAATGTATTTTAATATGTTTCTTGAAGATATTTTATATTTGCATAACATTGTTAAGCGTAGGGGTGAGCATTGGCAGGGCGAGACCCTTGCCCAAAAGATCATTAGACAGTAAAATGCAGCTCGGTGCCCTGCCTTACTCGATAGATGCTCTTACATTTTTGGACTGGGCAATAATGGGCCGGGCAGGGCAGGCTTCCCTGCCACACCCTATGTGGAAAAAAACAGTTTCAATTATACCTAATAAACAATATTGTAAACTTTAAATGTAATCCATAATTATACACTTTAGAATATTCCAAAATAAGTCTACAAATTGAGTCTTGAAATTAAAAAGACTATTATATGTCTTAACAAATAGTCAAATATACATACGTGAAGAATTAAATAACATCCATAGTCCATTAAATACAAGGCATCATTAGTAATATAATGGACTAAGGATCAAATACTCAATGAATATATTAGAGTATTAGTAAATATATAATATAAAATAATATAAGTATATTAAATATTATATATAAAATATTTATATCAAATATAATAATATATATACTTACTGGGTAGGGCGATTTTTTGCTTAGCGCACCCGGCTCCTGGGCTTCATGCACATCCCTAGTTAAGCGTCTAAAAGCTATTTAATTATTGTTGGGATTGGGCTCCACTCCTATATGCGGTTTGGAGATTATTTGTATATCATTTGTTAAAATGGAGAGGAGACAGATTAAGGCAAAAACAAAGGACTATTTCAAAGAAAAATGGCAGCCATTTGGTATGGTGTTTTTTTTTTTTTAAAAAAAAAAAAAAAATTATTGCGGTGTTTTTGAAATTTCTACTATATATTTGTTTAATTATTTCCTATGAAATTCTTGCAAGTGAAAAGAATTTATTTCCTCTGACGTGTAACTCATTAGCTTGAGTTTTGTTTTTCTTATCACTCATAGATATTTTATTCATCAGCGAATGCCAAGTTTTTAATTCTAAGTATATAAAATTCTTCATTTATATGATTAAAAAAATAGGTAAAATATATCACACTTAAACTAATTTTTCAGTGAAAATTCACTACAACTTAACTAATCCCTCCATATCTTTTTATAAGATACAAATAACTAAATTATGTAGATTAAAAATTTTATTAAAATTGGTTAAAGACAATAAATATGTAAAAAAATGTGACTTATTTTTCTAACAAAAAAAATTATTTATAGCTATGGTGAGTAGGAGAGAAATGAGTGAAAAAAAGTGAGGGTAACATTGAAAACAGTGAATTAAATGTTTGGACATTTCTAAAAACGATATTTTAAAGATGAACATACTCATTGTTATCTTATAAAAAGGAACATAGGGAGTAATTAATTAGAAGTCTTAATGAATGGCCCCCTCCATGATCTGGTTTGAGAAAACTTTTCTCACATATTTACCTGGTAAATTGCAAAAACACTTCTAATAAGCTAAAACAAACCACCCCAACATTAATTTTAAATCGCTTTTGAGATAATCATACACAGTGAGATCACACATATGGTGTTATAATTAACATTGAGTTGACTCCAAATCAAGAGCCCGTTTGGTATAAGGAAAATTTGAGGATGGAAAGGAAAGAAAGTGAAGATTGTGAGAGTTGAGGGAAGATATGTTGTTTGGTATAAAGAAAATTGAAGGGTAGCACTTGAGAAAGAAAAGTAAAATACCCATTTTACCCTTAAAATGAATTATGAATTATCTATTAATCAAATTTATATTTCAAGTCCTACATTAAATAATTAGTAGTACAATAATTTAAAATTAAATAAAATGAATAATTTATAATTTAAATAAATAAAATATAAATAGTTTTAAAAATAACAGTAGATATTAAATGAATAAAAAATAATATAATGTAATATAAATAATAACCCAAAGAATTTAAGATACTCAATCAAATCATTTTTGTTTTGACAGTCATGACCTAATTAATAAAGAAACTATACTGAAATAAATAGTTAAATTAAATAGTAACTTGCCTAGATGTGTCCAGATGTTACGGCTTCAACTACTCCAATTAAGCCAATGTGAGTTGGCATAGATGGTAAGGGATCCAGGATTAGGCCCTTGGGTCGTGGGTTCGATCCCCTCTGCCGTCACTGGGACTCCTTTGGTAGGCGATCTCGTAAGTCCCCAGTAAGTGCTCATAGAGCCCGGGGCCGTGTCCTGGCCTTGGTGGGGGACTGATGTCGAACCCCTCCAAAACTTTTCAATATCAAAAAAAAAAAAAAACTACTCCAATTAATCCCAAAGATTTTTCTCCTATATTCTATTGAAGTGACTCTCTAACTACGTTGCATCTACTGCTTAAAGATTTTAAATAATTAAAATAATTAAATAAATGTGAATATTCAATATAAATATAAAAATAACTATAGATGTTAAATAATTAAAAGTGAGTTTGTCACAAAGATATTTCTCCAATATTGTTTTGTCATAACTCCATCTTTCAAATTCAAAAACTCATTTTGCAACTACTTCTGCGGGTATCATCTCAAATCAACATTGTTATGCAAGTTAGAAATTGAAAGATTCCGTCTTATTAAGATATTAAATGATTAAATTAATTAAATAAAAATAATAAATAAATAAAGATATTTCTCCCATATTCCCACCTTTAAAAGAATATTGGTGAGCCCAAGAACTTGAGTTCCAAAAAAGATTGGATAAAGATTAGCACCAAACAATGAAATTTGCTCATTTTTCTTTCCTTTCACACCTATTCCACGTACCAAAAGGACCCTAGAAGTCAGTCACCTTATTGCCTAAAAGAATGAGATCACACGACATTCCGGTGTTATGAATAACTTTGACTCCAAAAGTCAGTCAACTTATAGCCTTAAAGGCCATTTGTAGAAAGAATTAATTGTAATAAAAATGAAAGGAATGAACTGAAATGGAATGAAAAAATTTCAACTATTGACATGTTTGATATGCATTAGAATGAAAAATTGTTTGATAGAATAATTTATGTTTAGCTGGATGAATAACTTAAAATAATTATAAAATAATTATTTTTTATTATATTTTTTGCCAGACAATTTTTGTTATTATTAGTAAAAATATTAAAATATATATTTATAATTATGGTTATTAATGAAATATATTAAAATAAGTATTGAAGATAATTTAATTTTTATTAGAAATGATAAAGATAACTTATATCCTGAATAAATTCAATAAATCAATAATAATAATAATAATAACAAAATTAATATTGATAAATTTAGTTAGATTTTAATAACTTCTCTCACACTGAACTATCCTCTCCTCCCCACCCATCGCTGTCAAGCCCTCCTCTTATATTCGCCCTTCGTCGCATGCTTTTGCCCAAAATGCTGATCTTGGTGAGAGAACGGCGATGGTGATGAAAGAGCAAACGGATATAAAGACCATCAACATTTCTATTATATGTTTTGGGTTATTTGATTTTTCTTTTTGTTTTTTCAATTTTTTGGTTCTTGTGAGTAATTTGTTGATTCCAACTCGATGCTCAACCGTGAGCTATGTTAGAGGAGAGAAGCTTTGCTCAATAAAATGACTGATAATGTTTTGTATTTGGGGCAATATATTTGTTTTTTTCACAAGACTTTCTCATGGAAGAGCTTATTTTCCATAGCTTATTGGAAGGATCTTATTTTCCCATATGTAAAGGAGGTAGATTGGTTCCTAAGGGAAAATAAGAGAAGCTTTCCATGACCAACCAAACATGTCAAGTATAACACCCCTTGGTATATACGGACTATTATCAGAGTATTATTACCGAGCATAGTAGGCGAACAAAAATAGCACAATATACTAATAAACTACACTTGATTACATTACAAGAATTCCCACAGGGTTATACATTACAAATTACAAAAATAAAATTCTACTATACAATCTCAGATAGCCCCCAATGGGTCTTGAACTAGACCAGAACCTCCAATTGCTGGTATACCCCGCCTTGCCCCAGTAGCCATATCTAGTACACTGTTCATATCACCAATAATGGCAAGAGCTGGGATCCCAAAAAATCTCAGAGTAACAGTTAATCTCATATAATATGTGTATAAATAGTACATGACAGTTAACATACAATAGAAAATAGTCCACAATAGCAAGTACAACATTCAGAAATCATAACACATATCACATGCAGCAATATTGGCAAACATAGATCAAATAACCATAACACTAGGTATTCGATTGGGAACCGCCCAATTCTTCTAAATGCAACTAGGTTCACCATCAATAGACTACTAGTCCAATAGGCCCTAGCCACTGGGAAGGATTTCCATGGTCAGCCCTTCCAGCTAATCAGCTCACAAGTAGTGCTGACCTCACACGGGATGAGACTTTCACACTTATGGTTCAAGCATACATATACAGTTATATAGAGTATGTGAGATTAGAGTTTCTACTTGGACACTTTACCAATTCTCAAATTAACTCTCAATCCTTTTGCCATCCTGGGCAAACGTTGAACCCTATAAATACACATCCACAGACGGCGGATTAATACTTGCACAAAATTTTTCCAGTTTTCATACCTAAACTTAGAAAATTCATAGCTCGGGTTCTAGACCTCCAATTAGCATGTTCTAAGGCTTATTTTAAAGCTTATATGGTCTACTATTCTCTGACCAAATTTCACAAATATACAAGGTTGTTTACTAGGCTAGAACTTCTCACAACACAGGAGCCCAAATTCTGGAAAACAAAGTTTCCCAGTTTTCCTTGTCTAACTTTGAAAAATCACAATTAAATCCACATAGATCCAGTTGAGGTGGTTCCAAAGCCTAAACGACCCTTACTAAGTCCAGATTCAAGGAAAAATAATGTCCCTAGCCCAATGGGCATGAAACATTCCAGAAACCTCAATCAAACCAAACCGTCTCATATTGTATTCCAGTTTCAGTTCCTAAACTTTAACAATTCATACCCACTAATATATGTAATATCATCAATTTTGGGCTTAGATATTTAGGGATTAGCTTGTGATAGGAAGACAACCATACCCAATTCAAGGGATATGATAAATGTGAAAAGATAATTAGTGAATGCTTCATGGTATAAAGGAGTATGAATTATAGCCAAGAAATTACATGTGCATAGTTATGATTGGTGCCAAGTGTCCAAAAGGGAAAGTTTTGGGAAACAAGATATCTTGGCACAAGGTAAAAACACATTGAAGAGGCCCAATCATCCTTAATTTTCGTCCAAAGAAGGGAAAAGAGATAAGGATAGTTGATTTTGAAGCATGCCACATGTGTAACACCCCAATTTCCGTAGCATAAATCGTGCCGATAACACGTGGTTTTATAAAAATTCATCAGAGTTTGAAGTGCTACAGCTTAGCGTTTTGCGGAAACGGAGAGCATGTACTAAAAATTTGAACAACAGGTATAACACTGAGTAACTGATATGAAATACTCAGACATATGATGATGCCTGACGTATACTGATATATATTTTACAAAATCTCCCGAAGGAATTATTCATGTGATACAATAATACAAAACTTGATAATTACATTTCTTCTATGTAACTATACCCTTTTCCGCCAAGCCTTAGGTAGACTTGGGACATAGAACCTAACTCAGTTAAATCATCTCATTTGGCCAGGCTGGGTAGGTCTAGTGGGAGTCTCACCGTGCTAGGGTGACTGATTGACTGAACCACATAGACGACCCTTTCTAGTTTAAGCACCAAATGATGTGAAGTAACCTTATTAGATTCATGCCATAAGGTAGGTTCTATTGACTTTCTTCCTGCATTTCCTTTGACTGGTGCCTCCTCACGGCTCTGTCCATTAATGCTCCTACTCATGGCTCCATTCACAACGTCTTCATAAATCCTGGTTCCTTTCCTGAACCTCTAGTCAAGTCTAAGATTCAAAACAAATTGAATCTTAGGTAACAGTTAACCTCATATGAAAAGTATAACAGTATATGTATGATAGATATTCATTACATTTCAGCATTAACCAATACATAGCACTCAGCACATGTAAGGTTACAACAATACATAAGCACACAGCAGATGTAATGTCAACACAACAACAATACATAGCACACAGCACATGTAAAGTTATCTATACAAATCCATGTATAGTTGTCTGCACCTCACCGTGCCACGATGGCCTATCGTGTCCTCAGCGCTAGGAAAACTCTAACGGCATTATCAAAACCATAACCCGTGTATAAAGCTGAATGTATATGTAGTGATCTAAGCCCCATAAACTTAGTCACAGTGCATGACCCAAGACCAAGTCTTATCCATCACTTCATGAATCATTCCATCGCATACATGCATACAAGACATATCAGAGTTAAAGTTACTGTACGCGAACGTACATTCCTTCCAGGTGAATAGTAATTTACTATTTATGTATACGGTACTATTCATAAATACGGCACTATTTATGAATAGTAATATGCCCGTCCTTCAAATCTGACTCCGGAATCCTCGGATATCCTAACATATTACCATATCGCTTAGAATAATATTCAAAAGGTTAATTTTACCTTTCTACCCTTGTTGGATTTATTATTCCATTTTTACCCTTACATTTTCTTAAAAAAACGCTATGCTGAATTTCTGGGCAGAATTTTCAATTAACTTTGAAAAATCATAATTAATTCTACAAAAATCGAAACGAGAATCTGTAAAATTCCTCGGAATCCTTAGGATGTCTACTTTTGAGAAACAATACTGGTTATTGCCCAGATTTTAAGAATAATTCCCAGTTTTCACGTGTTCATCCTCTGTCCAGAATAATTCCAGAAAACGTAGCCTAACTTTGGACATTTATATCTCCTAGCACAGAACTCGAAATAATACATTATAGGTATATTTGAAAAGCTCTATATGTCTACTTTAAACATGAATTTTCTCAGAATTTAAGAACACCATCTTTAATATAAAATACTGGTGTTTGTATCCCTGACTTCAGGAATTGCTAACCGACAAAAGTTCGCCAGAGCTTCGCTACTTTGATCTTCAACTTCCAATAATTTTACTCCATAATATTTATCATCATATTTTCGAAATAAAGACATATTTAATCATAAAAACATGAAAACAAAACTATATTGGAAGATTAAATATCAAACTAACATTTCTACTAAAACTCATAAGAACTTAAAGCTTTTTTAACTCAAGAACTAGAAAACTTACCCTTGAAGAACTTCATCCTCCTTCTTGCTTCCCACTATGATTTTCTCTCTACTCTTGCTTCTCTAAAACTCACCTCTTTGGTTGAGTTTGGTGTGAAGAATGAAGAGAGGATTGCTCTCTATTTATAGGGAGGAAAATGGGTCCTTAAGTGTAATTATTTCACCTTTTGGGTACTTTTATGTAATTTTCCCCAAAATAAAATAAAATAATACACCATGCTTCAATTGCTGCCCTTGCTTGATGCATGGAATGCATGGGAGATTAAAATATGACGTGAATACTAAATACGTATTTTTGAATAGTGAATACGTATTTTTGAATAGTAAATACTATTCATGACCCATAAAATACTGATTCCAATTTTGTCACTTTCAAAAATAGGGCCTAGTAGTCTCCCAAAATAGGCAAATTCTCAAATATAGGGTTCCAGATAAACAAATATCCGGGTATTACATTTCTCCCCCCGTTAATTAAAATTTCGCCCTCGAAATTTGATCATATAATCTTGGAGAAAATCTCTAGACGTCTCGTCTATTCCCTTTTTATGCATGCTTAACTAGTTCATTGTTCTAGACCTTTCTAATAGTTTCTGTTCCTATATCCAAAATTTCCAACTATACTGCTTTTCAACACAATAGCATTGACAATCATGTCATCGTTACACAAAACTTATGTTGTCTCATTTTCAAATTTCCACACACTGAAAATTTTCAGTGGCCTCAGTACATTTCACAATCCGCACTATACCAAAGAGTAATAGTGCTATTACATTTTCAATTTTAATCGCTGCCAAAACAAATTCGTGAAAACACATTCACTGTCGGATCATTTTCAAAAAACTTTTACTACCGACACATATCTTTGAGGGAAAAATTTCATTTTATAAAATTTCTTAACAATTGAGAGCTCACGCCACCACTTCAACCACTTGGTACAAAGCGAGCGCATTATCCCAATCCCCAAATCCGGCCTGCGCATCGCAGCATCCGTCAAACAATGTGGGAGAACCTCCGCCCCTCCCATAAGAGACCCAGTGTTCACACTGGCACACAAAGTAGCAACCCTCAGGTTCTGCTAGACAAAACATACGCCCTCGGCGAAATGTTATGGATTGGGTGCATTCACTGCTGGTGCGATATTCTTTCTCTCAAGCAAAACCCCTCAAAACTCTTTGTTCAAAAAGATCCTTAACCAAAGGTCGGCGATTTCAAACACTTTAAAACATCTGGCAAGACCCAACAAACCGTGTACATCTACAACAGCTTCTGGCCTCCTAGTTACGTACTGACTTTACCACAACATAGTTGAAAACTCAGTTTCAAACTCTGGGTTTAACAAACCCCTTTAATAAGACAACATCATTTTCAAAATAACCATCACTGTGGTATCAATTTCTGTTGGAAACATTTCATTTGAAAACTTAATTTCAAAATTCACAAGTTCGAAAATCACTTCCAAAAATATATCAGGTGCATTGGCAAGTTCAAAAATTCAATTTTTTAAACCTTACTTAGGAACCAGACAACTAACCTTAGAAGGTCATACAACACTAGAGCACCTCTTAGTGATATACTAGATTACGTAAACCTTTTTCTTTAGGGAACCGATTAGATATGAGACTTGCTACAATGTACTTACCTTGAGAACTGATACACTGGTAGCTCTACTCTATGGTTCGTTGTCATGGCGGCTGCACCTTACGGCTCGTCATCACGGTGGCTCTGCTCTACAGCGCTTTACTCGGTGCTTCACGCAGTCTTTTCTGACTGGTCAGCTTCTCCGGTCAGCATCCTTGTAGGTAAAACCTCCTTGATCAAAACTCCCCGTAGGTAGCCCTCTCCAATCAAAACGTTCCATAGGTTTCGTCAGTTGATCGTCTCTGAATTATTATAACAAGAACTCGGATCTTATCAGGTTCCTACCCTTTAGTGGTTTCGTAATCTGCTATCTCTATATCTGCCATCTTATCTAGGGTTATTCTATTCGTGGATTTCACTATCTATTTTAGCTCCAGGCATAATCCTTAGCTCAACTTTCCCTATCAGGTAAACAACTCACTTCTTAGGGAATTTATTAGCCACTAACATCTCTATGGTTATTGGTCCCTCCTTGAAACCATAACCTATAGCTACCGAGGTTCTATTTCCTTTGTAGTAATGAAGTACCTGGGTTGTCATCTCACACAAATTTTGCATGACATCCACTTTCCTTTTGAAGTCAAGGTCCTTCTGTAAAGTGTTCTCGATCAAGTCACATAAATCCTTCACAACTGGTACATGTACTCTTCTAAATTCACCTGATGAGATGTCTATGAACAGAGAAAATTTGGACGCACAATGTTTAAAATGTTAAACACTTTTTTGACATGATTTTGATATAACGTCCCAAACAACTCAACTTTTCGAGGAGTTTGCACTTTGTTAAGGGACTTACTCTCAGGCGTTGAACCTAAGGTAACCTCACTCATACTTCCTCCGAGTTCCTACTCTCAGGCACTGGAACCTAGGCAATGCTTAGTCATACGTTGACCGAGCACTGTCTCTGCTTCAAGTCTATCATCACTCTATCTGTTCTTATGGTATCCCAAAGGATTACTATGTTTCATACCTCACGGTATTCAGGTTTTAGCTCAAAGGATCACAAATCCTTATGCTACATCCCAGGGGTTAAAAATCCTGAGATTTCTATTGCCTAAGAATGTTTAACTTCACCGCGTTTATTATATCAAAGGTACTAGTAGTCTCCCAAAAATAGGCAAATTCTCAAATATAGGGTTCCAGATAAACAAATATCCGGGTATTACAACATGCAAGATGGAAAGTCAAAGAATTCAATATACTTTGACACATGTCATGTTTAGGGAATAAGTTGACTTTTCCATAAGATATGTGCACATGTGTCCTCTGGTTATAAAAAGGAATTTTCAAAAACATGTACACATGGCTAGATAAGAAGACTATAGGAAAAATATATTTTGACTTTGGAATATAATTGTGTCACTTGTCTTACTATGGTGACAAGTTGACTAGTCAATGAACACATAAGCCCATATAATAATAAAGGATGGTGAGTCATTGGGACACCTAAGCCTTTATACAATTAATATGTTCTCATCCAAAATGCCATGTGTTACTTTGGGAAAGGGAAGAAGAGTGCAATTGACACATGTATGAAGACAAAAGTCAACCTAATTAATCCTAAATTGCCAAGTGTCATCAAGATAAGTAAGTTGACTTTTGAAAAGGACATCTAACCACCTTTATTTATGAAATTTTGAAGAACAAATATCTTCGTGCATAAGCCTCAAATTCTTCTAAAACAAGGAGGAAGAGAGAAAGTCAACAAAACTTGCAAAATAAGCCAAGCTTAAGGGATATTTTGTAAGGGCATTTTGGTCATTTGACTTGGAGGGATTTTTAAGTGCCTTCTTGACATATTTAATACATTTTGCACTCCCTTTTTGCATGATTATTTCGACCAAGAGAGAGAAGAATCAATAGAAGTCAAGAGGATTCTAGAAAAAGGTAAAAATAATCAAGAGAAAAGAAGATAAGTACCTAGGTTACCAAGTTTTTCATAAGATTTAAAGATAATTTTGATAAAGACACTTGGACATGCATAATTAATGGTATTTGAAACTCACTTCTTTCTCAAGCCATAAATTTTGGCTACAAGGGAGACAAAATGAAGAAAGGTCAAGAGGAGTCAAGAATTCTCTAGAAGCAAGTAGAGAATTCAAGAGAAAAAGGAAGAAAAATCTAAGGGTAAAATGGTAAATGGCAAAAGAGATATTTTGGCAACTCATTAACAATTATTTAAAGACTTCTTCTCTTCATTTTTTATGCCAAAAACTCTGTGTATACAAAGAGAAAAGAGAAGAGAAGGCAAGCTTGAGAAGATCTAAGAGCTAAGAGAAGTAGGAAGCAAGGATAAGGTAAGTGCTCATGGAATACTATCATACTTCCTTCTATCTTCTCTAATATATACAAGATCTTAATGAATAGCTCTTTCATGTTGTTTGGGAGCCTAGGCCGAAAAGGTTAAAGGTATTCAAGGACGCAAAATTTCAAACAAAAGCAAGAATCCAAGACAAGTAAGTCTCTTATTCAACCCCCTTATGATTTTGTAGTTGTTTGGCTAATTGGAAATAGTTATTATTTTGAGTTTCATACTTACAAGGGGTTCTATTTAGACTATGAAAAGGATGATTAAAAAGGGTTAAAGTCAATATTTATGGTTTAGGAAAGAAGAACAAGCATGAAATAAGATATATATTTTATGAAAATAGAAATTTTAATTTGGTGTTTTTGAAAATTAGTACAGGAATTTAAATCAGAGGGTTAAATGGTAATCAGTCCAAGTATTATTTATGGAGAATTACAAAAGTGATGAGTATTATTTGTAATCATAGGAAGTGCCGTTGCCAGAAGATTATTTTTTTTTTTAAAAAAAGAATTTGGAGAAAGTAACTGACAGTTTAAGTTTGCCAAGTAGTAACCTTAATCCTCAAATACTTTGTATATATCTATATGTATGTTTTACCATGAATATATATATGCATTCGGTTGTTGATTATTTCCAAGTGCTTTGGAACTGGAACCCGCTGTGTGCGACTAGGCCTTGTTGTGTACGGTGCCCTACAGCCTATGCTGTGTGCTATTAAGACTGTTTGTTCTAGATTTGGCTATATGCCTCGCTGTATGCGTGTTACTGAATGCTTTATGGTTTGTGCTTATGGTTTTCTTACATACTTTGTATATACTTTGAATAAGAGATTAACGGTTACTCTAGGATCCTTCGAGATTCCAACCTCTGTTGTTACCTGTATGTTCTACAATTTATTGGATGTAAGCTCCCAGGAAGATGTTAGCAAATAGAGGTGTTGGATCGGTTCCAGATTATTTGGAGAATTGTTGTAGAAATTTCATGTAATTTTGTAACCAAGATTTGAAATTTATTATCAGTATACTACGCTAAAACCGTCTTGCCATTGCACTACGCTCTGATGTAGTAATATTTTTAAGAAATAGAGAAGTATCATACTACCCGCCACTCGAAAGGGCGAGGTCGGTAGAGGTGTAATAATATACAGATCCATTCGGCCCATATTATATATCCAATTAAATCTTAGGATGCCTACTACAATTGTAACATTCTAATTTTTATATTAAGATTTAATTATAAATAAGAAAAATTAATTAACCATGATACATGAATTTATTGCGTAATTATCAAAAAAGAAGAAAGGGGAAAAAAGGTTTGTATGTAAAATATCATTTATGATAGTAAAAGAAATTAGTGGAATAAGGGTGTCATCAAAAGCACAAAAAATAATAAATAGTTGTTCAAAAGGGGCATTATCAAAAAAAAAAGAGACAAAATTGTGACCCATTTGCAAAATGGCGCAAGACAACACATTTACAAATAAAGAAGAAAGGGTATCTAAAGAGGTTTAACTCAATGAATAGAATGAAAAAATGACTAAAAAAAAAAATGAATATATATATATATATATTTTTTTTGAGAAGCAAAAAAAAAAAATTTCCTATAATGATGGAACAATTTCACATACAAGATGGATGGTGAATATGGAGTCAAGCATTTGTCTTCAATTTATCACCACGACGAACATGGATGGCATCATAATCTCAAGGTTTGCTTTGACCTAATATATAGAAACATTAATGTTAAAGAGGAATATTTAGTTAAAGGAGCAGCATATTAGTATTAGTGTTATTATAATTTTTGGCGTGGATTATTTCCCCATCCACCGCGTGAAATTCCCTTCAATGAATTTATATATATCACCTCCGAGATTTAACCCGATTTGTGTGTGCCCCCAAGTTGTGTGTAGAATAGTGTGTGTGTATGTGTTTAATAGTGGGTGAGACGAAGAGTAAGTGAGAGGGTGAGGAAAGGAAGAAGAAAAGAAGAGTCTAGAGGATATTTTAAGGTATGTTATTTATTTTATAAGATTATTTAAATAACTAAACTAATTTAATTTCAACAAACTTTCTTCACGAAAATTATTCTACACATTTTTCTCTTTCTAATGAGGATAATATAATACTGATTAGTGAAAATTTTGGGGTTAGATCCTTGGCAAAGTTTTAAATTTTGATATTAGATAACTATATATTTGTAGAGCATGATTAATAGATAATTTTAATCGGTTTAGATTTATTAGTTGGTAGTTGTGAGAATTTAAATTTATTTTTCTATCTAAAAGAATTTAGGATTTATAGGATATTTTTACTGATTAAATGAGGTTTAAGGTATTTCTTTGGATTACTTGAGGTATTATTGAAAATTTAATCGGTTTAGTTTTGCTAAGTCTTGAACTATATGAAATTATAAATTGGGATTTGGGATTTAAATTAGGGTTTGTTATGATTTTGATTATATGAAAGTTGTAACATCCTAATTTTATTTTTAGGATTTAATTGTAATTATAAAATAATCATATGTGATTATTGTAATTAATTGTAATTGTGAGAGATAAAATAATAATAATATTAAAATAAGGTTTGGGCTCTTGTGGTAATTTTGCCCATTTAAAAAAAATGCATGATGAAGCTACGTGGGGAAGAAGAAAAAAAATTAATTAAATTAAATTTTGGGGTGGGCAACACGCAATCCGTAGGATTGTGGGTAATTATTACCCCCTCTCTCTCTATATATATATGTGTGTGTGTGTGTGTGTGGTGTGGTGTGTGTGCGCCGGGCAGTGGAGAATCCAAGAGTGAGTGTGTGAGAGTGAGGAAAAGAGAAGGAGAAGACGGTTGGGACCGTATTTGGGTCTTTTGAGGAATGTTATTTATTTTATAAGATAATTTTGATAGTTAAATTAACTTCTTTTCAATAAACTTCCTTCATGAGAGTTGTTTTATATATTTTTCTCTTTCCAATAAACTCAATATTATGTTGGTTAGTGAAAATTTTGAGGTTATGATTTTGGAAAGATTTTGAGTTTGACAATAGATGACTGTCTATATGTTTAGAACGATTAATAACTAGTTTTAATCGGTTTAGTTTTGAAATTTAAAGAATAAAACTGTTATTCTCAGTTTTTACTACAATAATATATATTATTATTATAATTTGTGTATTTTGAGTTACATAAGTTATACTTGTGATAATGTAGAGTTTACCTGTGACCGGTGATTATTCACATTTTACTCCTCAAGATAAGGTTTAGCTCGGAGTTGAGGTAACCGGGGTTAATTTATTTCATATGCTTGTTTTGGACTGTAAGATGTTTACTAAACCTTATTTTCATATATACTACTGAGATCTGTTTTGAAAATTATGTGTCTATTTGAATATGTAGTTATTTCAGAGAAGCAGTGTATTTTCTATTCTACATGTATGTATGAGTGAATCTTGTTGTTGAAATTGTTGTTGTGGTGGCTGTTTGTGATAATTGCTGTGAGTTGTTGTATATGGAGTAATATATTGCACTATGTTTTTGAAAATTATAGTGACATATTGTTTATCTGTTTTGAAATATGTTGGATTGTATGGAAGAGATTTAGGGTGAAATTGTGCCCATCGGCTCTCTAATTTCTGGCCCGGAATTTGAGTTGAGTGTTTTGGGCGGACACCTCCCTGTTACGGTATATCGGTGGTGACATGGGAGGGGACAGTATTCTTGAAGTGACTAGCTAACCTTGGCCAGGTATACTAGCACTGATAGGCTGTACCATATCCAGACGATATAAGGAGGAGCAAGATGGATGAATGAGGATGGTTTTACTTATTGTTACTTATTATGGATTAATTAGTTACTTCCTGTTGATATTCTAAATATGTTAGTAAACCTGCTTCTCTGACTTGCAATCCTTACCTGCATATTTTCTAAATTAATTTCGGTTACTGGGACTTTATGTCTCACCCAGTCATTACCAATATTTTTCAGACGAGACCTCTAATCCTTCTAGAAGTCAAGGGAAGCAGCCAGAGGCATAGTAGTTGCGATCTTCGTAAGCCTCTTTTGGTAATGGTGTTGCATGGATTTATATATTGCCATTTTAGAGCCCTCATGTTTTGGGAATATTATATTTACCAGATGATTGTGTATCCGCTGTAAGACCAAATATTTTATTTTATACACTATAATATTTTGATGGATCCACAATCAGAACTTGTATGGAAATGTTTTGGTGTACACCCTTTGTTGTGAATTTGATGTTGTTTGAACTCGTGGGCTTTGTATTCTTTCGTTTGATAATTGTGCCCAGAGTTAAAAAAAATGTGTAGTGAGTTTGTGGGCGGGATTTGTGCCCTGAACTCCAATGTGCCAGCTTATTGAAATTAAGAAAAGGGTTTTCCTTAATCACTTGTTAATCCGGTTTTGTGAAATCATTATGGTTAATTAATTATTTGTAAGGAATGGTCTTTTCAAACGTTTGTTTAATTAATTGGATTACATTTATATAAGTTAGTATTAAATTGGAAAAATTGAGATTTGTGATAATAGGTCTTTTATATTTGAGTTTATAATCCATTTTTAATTTATTGGAGGTTAAATTGAGGATTGGATGGATTGGATTTAAGGTTTATAAATAAATGTGAATATTTGAAATTTTTTAGGTGAAATTTTTATGGTAAAACTTGGGTATTTTGGTTTAATTAAGGATGTGGTGATATTTTGTTGATCACCATAAGTGAGAAATAAATTATGAAAGAAGGAAATGAGATTGTAATAATGATTTGAGGAATAGATAAAATTTCACTATGCTAAAAACTAAAGTGAGCCGGTGATAAGTTAATTAATTATTTGTTATTGTATTATTAGTTGGTATTTTTGTTAATTCTAGGAACGCATAATTATACATATTTATTTTTTAGAGTGGACTTGATCTCTCTCAAATTTAGTTCTTGTATCAAGAACTTGAGGTAACCACTTTCCACTTGTTGTACTTGCTTGTATGATGTTTGTGAGTGATTTTTAATTATATAAATCTATGAAACTACGTTGGTAGTGAAGTTGCCTTGTGAGATTTATTTTGGAATGATTAGTGATATTATATATTATGGATAATGTGTTTTTATGGTTTCTTGAGCTGGAATAATATTGTTATCTTAATGATTATTCTGACGATGCATTATTTTTATAAATCTCGTTCGGAACTCGTATATACATGCCAAGATTATGATTGTTTATATGGATGGATGAGGAGTGGTGATGGATGTGAAGTGGGGATGAGAGTTATTGTGTATAAAATACCACGTGATATGCCACCATTTGATGCACAGTAGATGGCTTTGACATTTTCAAGGCATTGGTATCACCATTTTCCTTTGGCCATGTAACATCCCATTTGAAAACGGCGGAATTTTTTTTTTTTTAAAAAACGTTTCCAAATATTTCAAGCAGAGTAGTCAGAGTAGAGCATTGGAGCGAGTGAGTAACTGATTCATAACAAACATCAACCATAGTGTAACATTGTAATGATTACGGTAATCCTAGAGTTTGAAATTGGATAAGCGAAAACGATAAAGATAGATAAGTCTTTGGTTGTACGTCTTTTGCTTGCCTCGATCTTCGATCCGTATTCCTCCGGATCCGATGCTATAGCGAGATTCAATTCACCGCATTGAATCTCGGGTATGTTAATCTCAAACCCAAACAATACGGTATACGGATAACGAGATATTCTAGATAATACAACAAGTATATCACTACATAAGCATACAGCAGATGCATGATCATTATGCCGAAAAAACATAAGCATTACGCAGTATGTAAAGCCCCACAATGTAGAACAACAATAACGCTTGCACTATTCACCGGTGCCACGATACCACTCGTGTTCTCGGCGCTAGAAAAACATACGGCGTTATCATGACTATAACCCGTGTAAAAGCTCTCGTATATCGGTCTACGAACGTATCTATCACATATATGCATTTAAGCAGCACAAGATTAGTGTTACAAAGACGTGTCCGTACCTTCGTTGACGACGTTTGGGACTTCTGGCGGAAAAACGTACTTTTTACGGAAAAACGTGAAATGTTCACCAGCGGCACGTCGGGCAGCGTAACGGCAGCAAATCAAAGTTTCTGATGCCCTATCAGAGTAATATCACTTTCATTAGTGATTTGACATCATAATCGGCATTTTAGGTAAAAATTACCATTTTGCCCTTCTACCTCTAATTTGGCGGAATTTCGATAGAACTTCGTTACTTTGACCGTATTCCATTTCAAAATTATCCCCACTATGTTTTTACCTCGTCAGGCATCTTTCAATGCAATGAGGCATAAAAACAAACATAGGAAAAAATTCTCGAAACTTCCTAGATCAAAACAACGGTTCTACTATAACTACCGAAAGAACTACGGAAACTAAAAGCTAAGGACGAGAAGAACTTACTCGGAGCTAAGGCAAAACTTTTGCAGAGCTTCTCACTCTAAGTTTTGGCCAAGGTAGAGAGAAGAGGAGGTGTGAAGAATGAATGAAGAGTTCATGCCTTTATATAGGCAAAAATTGGGCTACTTTGGTAATTTTCACTTTCCAAGTTTTGTAATTTTTCCTTTCTTTTTAACCATGTAAAATCAAGTTAAAATGTGGTAAATTCTTGTCCATGGGCTGCCTTGGTCGACATATAGGGGGGTGATGTGGCATCAAACCATTGGTCCAAGAATGGTGACTTAAGCTTACTTTATGCCCGGTCCGATAGAATTTCCCCGATCGGTGTCCGTTTCGCGTAGTCTCTAAATTCTGAATTCATAACTTTGAAGATCTTCTCTTCCTCATCAATAATATCTAATTTAACTTAGATTCCAGTCCCTTACGGGGTTCCAATGATCCAGTTGAAGTTTTCTCGAAAAACATGTCCGGGCGTCCGATTACGAAAATCGTTTTCGGAATCATCAACCTCGGACAAAAATTCACCGATTCCAAATATGTCCATATAATCATAAAATCATCTCCGGATGTTGAGTTATAATTTATTTTCTTCAGATCCAAAATGTGACTATCCGCATTTTTCCTATTTCGTCTTATTAGGTAAATGCGCTACCGAAGGCCTCGGAATTAACTTCCGGAAGAGGTCACTTGAAGGTAAAAACTCACCGATCAATATTTTACCTTGACTTTGGAATTCCTATTCCTGGTTCTCTAGATAGGATCCGTTTCCTATTTATTCAATTACTATTCACTAACTTTAATTATATTATATAATAATAAAATATCATGATTTTTTTTAAAATTTATTCCTTTCTCTATTTTTCTCTTCCAATTTTCGGCTAGGCCCCTTTTTTTTTAAAAATTATTTATTTAATTATTTATTTATTCCAATTTTCCAAAAATTTCACAAAATTACCTAATTGGTCCATTCTTGTATTTAGGCTTAAAAATACCTAAACTCACTTATTTTTCACAAAATTCTCCAATTAATTACTAAATATGTTCTTACTAATTTTAAGCCAAAAACCACTAATTTTAGGGTTTTACAAAATTACTTATGAATTTCCTTTACTTATTCTTAAGTAATTAGCCGTAAATTACTTAACTACTTTATTATCACTAGTTGATAATTTTCTTAATTAAAATGCCTCATTACCTCATAATTCTAGCACGACATTTCTGTTTTCATGTTTTTCGCATTATTCTAGAATTTGAGAGGGTATTATGGTCATTACAATACTTTTTGAGCATTCTTATTCAATTTCTCCACGCTCATAATTTATCAAATTATCACAATTAGAGATAATATACTCTCCTAACTCAAATAATTATTTCATTGCCTTTTAGGATTTTTCACAATTTTCCTAAGTCATTCTCGCATATCGGGGTATTTTGGTCATTTGGCACTTTGGCCCTTAAATTCTCTAATTTCCTACAGAACTCATCCTAGAAAAATAGGCTATAATAACACAAGTCTTGCAACAATAATTCCACTTATCAGCAATAGCCAATTTATTTACCAAAATGTAATATTTCAGATAAATAAATATGCGGGTATTACAGGCCAGGTTAAGGGTCAGCCCTTGGGACAGTGACACCTTTCTATATTCGAAGGAAAGGGAACCCATGGTCCGATATGAGTTCTATAGCCTTTGACCGGGCTATACCTCATTATTGGAGAGCTTGGTGCAGTCTTGTCATAAAGACTAAACCTTTTACGTTACATCCTATGGGTTATGTCAGCGGAATAAGGGCAGGGGTGATAAGGATTGTCAGGGTATCGATTTATTGCTTGACATGTTATATATGTGATTCATGATAAGAAATTTGATATAAAAACTTTATTATAGAATTGGTGATTTTATACATTTTTAAATTAAATATCTAGTACTTTGTTATTTAAAATGTTTCATTTGGCACCTCACGAGCACATATTAGCATTTATAATGAGTTGGATTGATGCGTACAAATATTTTTCAGGTGATAGCTCTCGCGTTGGTCTATCAGGGAAGGCTTTGGAAGCTTAATCTACTTTTGTTAACAATAGTGTTTCCACCTTTTTGGGTACATATTGGATTATTGTTTATTGCCACATTATGGCTCACTTGGCGTACTCTAGTATATTTTGGTTATTTTGATAAATCTTCAAGTAAGACTCAGCTAAAAAGTATGGGCCTGGTATAAAATCCAGAGCTCAATTGTTTGCATAAAACACATTAATGAATGATTTAATAAACTTATTAATTAATAATTTTTTAAAAAAAATTGGAGAATGTTACAACATCTTGCAAAGTTTCAGTGTCATTTTGCAACATTTGGTCAGTCAAAAGCATGACACAATAGGGTTGCCTCCAGAAAACGAAATCTGGTAGCACCCAACCTTAGACCTAATCTTTGGGCTTTCAATCCAACTCTTCTAAAATCATGATTATAGCCTATTCCCACACAATTTCGCCCAAGGAATTCATTTCTAACCTCAATTTTTTTAAAAAAAGAAAATCCAATACATTCCCAAAGGAATTGGTCTGGCCGAATGTTTAGGGTTTTTGGCCAAAATTCCATTTTATCTACCGATATTTCTAGGATAGGTTTCGCACCCTTATCCCACACAATTTTTCATTCTGAACTCATTAAAAGAATCAAAACTAGCAAAATTATATCCCTTCCCTATGGTTCAGGTCTGACCGAAATCAGGGCTTATGGAACAATCAATGAAAACCTCAAAATATTCGGCTCAAATCGGAGCTTATATGTACCTCTCTCCGATTTTACAGCTGGTTCTTAATTTCAGCGGCACCTCCACGATTTAGACATCACCAAACACCTCTGAAAAAAAAAATCAAAACCCTAGCAATGTTGCTCTCAACGAGAGGAACAACGTTAGAGAAGGCCCCGGGAGCTAGAAACACTAAATCATAAGCGAAATCAGCTCTTGAGTGTTTCTCTCTCCATCAACCCTCCCTTTCTATGTTTCAGTTTTTAGTTTCATTTTTCTCTATTCTTGGTGTCTTGGCCAAAATATATGGATGGGGAAAGAGAAAATAAGGAAAGTCAAAGGCTTGTGGAAGAAGCCAAAGAAAATGATATGGCTTCTTGAGTAAGCCTAAAACTACTTGGCCATTAAGTTAAGAGAACTTGGCCAACAAGCTAAGGATATGTGGTGACTTGAAGGGGTAAGGAGTAGGTGAGGTGGCGCCCTTGATGGGGTCCACACCTTACTAACCTCATTTGACCATTTTGCCCCTCTACCAAACTCATTTTCGTCCAGAGTCAAAATTGGCAAACTTTTCAACCAATTTTGAAGATTCATATCTCATTATATTGTACAAATATCCAATTGCAGTGATTCCAAAGGCTATGTGACTATTGTTAAGTCTATTTTTAGGTACAAATACCTTCCATGGTCAAACACACGTGATCTGTCCCAGATTCATCAATTATTACACACTAGTTCAAAAAACGTTCCAGATTCAAGGGCTAAATTCAAAGATTTGTAACTCATTGTATATAGGTCTAATTGACCTTTATGACATATCAAATTAAATCTTATCATGTCTACTTAGCCATTGGATATCATTTCCTCAGTCAAAGGCTTGTCAAAACCTGACTGACTTCCAGAAACCCTATTATGCCAGCATCAAGGGAAATTCTCTTTTCTATATTTGTCACACTTCCTGAACCAAGCTTAGTCATATGTCTAATACAAACTTATCCTCGAGCCTTTAGACCCAAAATTTAGGATATTACATCAAGTAAGGCAAAATGAGCTACTCCTATGATTCTAAGACATATTTATCTAATTTGATTGGGTTCAAAAAGTTAGTTAAGTTAGTTAATAGAACATCTATTTTCTAAAACACTCTAGTCATTTTTCTTAATTTCCTCATTCCTTCTCCTCCTTGATTATTGTTGAGGGAGCATGAATATATATGGGTAAATTAAAAAAAGATTGACAAATATAAAAACTATATCATATAGTTGGAACTAAGATCAACTCCCCAAATATGTCTTATATTAAGGACCGAAGGAGTACTAGTATTTTCCACTTCAAAAAAACTTCAAATCAGGGACAGAATTGCCCACAAAAAAAATTCTGTCAGAAATTACCCACGGAATTTCGTGGGGTAATAATTACCAACGGAAATTACCCACGGAATTCTGTAGGTAATTCCGTCAGTAATATCTTTCGCCACGGTTTCTTTTGCAACAGACATTTTCCGTCAGAAATCTAATTACTAATGGAATTTTGTGGGAATTTCTGTCGGTAATCCGGCTCTTTTTTTAAGTTTTCCTTTTCTCTCCATCCATTTTTGCCGTCCCAAAAGGCACCTAAGTAATGACTAATAACTAATTTACACCAAGTTAAGTCAATCAATTATTTTGATAAAAAAAAAGTCAATCAATATTGCAAGCAAATCTAACTTCTTAAATAAATATATCTGATTTATGCCAGACACATTGTCTATCTATAATACCCTAAAAATCGTATTTATGATAAGTATCATAAATTAGTAAAAAATACCTATTGAATATAGGTGAATATGTGGTTTCAAATAATAAGTAATAATTATCTTATTTTCTAAGGTAATTACTATGAAAATTAGAAAAGAAAAAAAGCTAAAATCCATGAAAAATGTATTTTATAAGGCAGAAAATGACTTGAAAATATTATGATAAATCTCATATGGCAACAAATATTGACAAAAACTTAGGGAGTATGTTGTCTCTAATTTTAGGAATTTTTTGGATTATTTCATTGAAAAATAGAGAAGCATAAATATAATATTATTAAAAGTACTTTTTGGCCCCACGATTTTTAATATTTTACATGGGATATAAAATACCAATGTAAGTAAAATAATTGTGAGATAATAATTTATCCTAAATAAGAAAATTATCAACAATTAGTAAGTGGCTAATTAAGTAATTAGTAGCTAATTGTTTAGATTAAGATATAAGTAAATTAATTAGTAAATAATTAAATTAAGGGCTGAAATTCGTAATTAAAAAATAAATAATAATAAAAATAATAAAATATAAAATGCTTAGAAAAATAAATAAAAAATAAAAATAAAAAAATAAAATATCTAGATATTTGTAATATAATAATAATATATCGGTAAAGAGCCAACGGGACATTTGAGAATGGATAGAAATTAAATCCTACACCAAAATATAGGGATTTAGCCTATGTCATCTGGACTTTTTATAAACCAGTGAATTTCTACCTCGGAGTGGACTATCTCATAAGTCATTTCTGAAACCAACAGAGGACTTAAGATACAGGATAAATGAGAAATAGGGCAGATAGCAGAAATAAGACCTATAGAAAACAAAATAGTTGTGGCGGGGGCATGTACGTGTCTGATGGCCGAGTCCGCAAGAGAAGTTCGGTCATAATCGAGGCCATAATTATGGTTTCAACAGAAGACCACTCATCGACAAACATCCCGACCGTGATAAGATCAAACTTATGTCCCCTGAAAAATAGCTCGTCATCCATGAAAGAGAGCGATGAAGCAGGGCGAGCAGAAAGGAAATCCTAAAGGATCCGGGCAGAGCTCAAACCCGGATAGATGATGACCGAATTAGTCAACGCGCTAATCTCGGCATGGCAGGGACCTGCCTTACCGAGCTTGGGGGCAACTGTTGTGGTCCCATATATTGGGCCATCTGGATACTCGGCCCAACCAAGGGGCCTACATTAAAACCGCCCGTTTAACCAGGTGAATGGTTAAACACTACTTCACCTTGTCTGTTATGCAGAGCCGTACAGGTAGTGGAGTAGGTAATGGCAGAACGTGGGAGGCGCATAATGGCTGGTGGATAAACACATTTGCATGGGAGTGAAACCCTAGGTAATCCCTATAAATAGGAGGTTACTCACCAGGTGCACTCTGATCTCTCTTGATTGATAATTTACCATTCAGTCACACTGCACACACACCACTCCCTTTGGCGAAACGCCTTACCTGTGTTGCATTGTGGTTTGAGCCATCTCGAAGATATCTTCCTCATAGATATCATCGAGCCATTATCCTTTCCTTGAGACCTAATCATCGAAAGGACTATTGATCCGACATTAACCATTCCTAGCTCATTGAAGCTAGACATCTGTGTTCTACTACATAACACAACCTATGAACAATCTAAAAGGTGATCAATCTTTAAGAAAGCTTTAAGCAAAGATAATTCATTCAATCAAGAAAAGAAGATCAATAAAGAATCCAACCAAATACTTTAGATTCACATAGGGTTCATCCTCGCCCTAACTACAAAAGAAAACTAGCCAAGCATGGCTATAATAAAATCCATAAAATAAATCAGAGCCAGATTTAAACAAGATAGGAAAAGAAAAGAGAAATAAAGACTCCCAGAGAATCCCTCAGTCTCAGTGCTCCTCCCTGCTGATTTCACGTGGTCTGATGTGCGATCCTTCCTGATTCTCCAAGTCTCCTTCTCGTTCCTTCGCGTCTTCCAATTCTTGAATTCTCTTTCGCGTCCAAATGTGTCCGTCTTGTGTTGCGCGTCTCTGCTTAATATACGCTTGCAGTGTTGTGTGTCTGCTCTCTCACGGAACCAATCTTTTATTCAATTTAATATAATATAATATAATATTATATTATATGTTTTTCAATTTAATTTGTTGTGTGATCATGCTTCTTGCCTTTTCTATATTTTCTCCTCTCTTAGATTACATAATATCTCCTACAAAATAAAATAGGATATCAATAGATTTTCTGTTATAATATTCTTTTATCCTATATTTAATTAAAAGATAGATAAGTACATAAAGATAATTAAATAAGTACAAAAAATTAATAAATTCAATCCAATATATCCCGAGAATCTATACTTATTTAATTATAAAATATATACTTATCAATAACCGTGGTAATTTACTATGACATGTTTGGCACGATAACTGATGCAATCCTTGCCAATCCACTTCTATTTAATTTTAACAGCAAAATTAAGAAAAAAAAATCTATTGATAATTCCCCGTTTTTAGTAAACATCAGTTACTATTGTTGCAACTTTTTATTTATAAAATTTAAAATGATCTTTAATATTAAAAAACATGATTGGCACAATAATCCACAAAACTTTTTTTATTTAAATGTTTGAAAACTAAACTCCACTTCTCAACTTCCATTTTAACTTGTCATTGCCAACTTCTGACTTTTATTCTCCATAGATATTATAGACAAACATGAGATCTTTTGATTCATCATCTTTTGCTTTTGCTTAGGCTATGTTTGGTTTGAGGGGAGGGAGGGAGGAGAGATTTTTTTTTCCTCATCTTTACTAAATAGCTTATGGAAAATTTTCAATATTTCAAAAATACACTCTCAGTAAAAAGGAATATTCTTCTCATTAATGACAATTTGGTCAACATCCTCCCTAGGCTTTGTTCCCTTCTCATCCCCTCCCCTCAAACCAAATACACCGTTAAGGAAAAACCAAAAGATTATTGGGAACAAATTCTTTCTTTTTCCCATTTCATCCGTTGCCTTCCCTCCTCCAATCAAAGCCTTACATTTGTACTTGAAGAGAAGAGAAGCAAGCTAAAAGGGTTGAAGAAGTATTTTAGGAAGTTGAAAAAATATTTTAGGTATTGTCTGGTACTGAAAAAACACGAGATAATATTGAAAAATTATTTTATGATCTTGAAAAAATATTTTAGGGTATTGGTTGGTACTGAAAAAATACTGGATATTACTGAAAAATTATTAATTTGTCTGTACCTTGACATAAGATCATAAAATATTTCTTCATTATCATCCATTATTTTTTAAGTATTAGCTAGTACTCTAAAATATTTTTTCAACCCTGTTTTTTTCGTTTTTCTTCTCTTCAAGTGTGGAAGGCTTTGATTGAAGGAGAGAAGGCAACGGATGGCAGCAGATGAAATCAGTGGCGGAGCCAGGATTTAATGTTTGTGGGTGCACAATTAGTGGTGGGATTCGGGGGTTCGCCCCCGAAAATTTTGTTTAAGGAGGATAAAAGGCAACCCACTCCTTCGTAAAGTTTAGGACCAGAAATGGGGTTCAATTGAAAAGTATTTCCGAGGAAATCAATTTAAACAGAACAATATACTCTAATCCCATGGCATACAGATACCCAGATGTTACATAATCAAATTCGAAAGCAACATGCAAGGAAACATTATTATGGTTTGTCATATGTGATAGGATATTAAAAAGTCAAATATCAACGAAGGAGCAAAGGAGTATAACAAATGCTATAACTCATCAGGCTGTCCACCAGAGAGCACGACACTTTCAATAGGTTCAACACCAAATACCTACATAAAGGAGGAAGGAAAACAATGAGAACACAAATGTTTTACAACTCTACACTATCATAAACACAACTTTGTACAGATAAGTTTCAAAATTTAGGCACACAGTATTGAACAAAATTCAAGTCAAAACAGAATCAATAAGACAACACATATTTCTTACTTTAACATCTCAGCAAAGCTCATTGCCTCATCAATTCCAGGTATAACACCTACTAGTTCTAAAAACAAAGAATCCATTCCCTCAGAACTTGTTTAATCTTGTTCAATAGTAGGATCCACCTCCTACAAACCCTTTGTAAACTAGTTATAGTGAAATATTATGAGGACCTTGATTACATCCTATGACAAGAGATCAAAGGAACGGTATAAACTAAAAAAGTTTCTACCAAAAAAACAAAAGAATATAAACAATAAAAAAAATCAACTTAACATAGAAAAATAATAATTAAGAGTCAACTAACTTTTACATCAGAACGACTACAAAAGCATTCTTCGATTCTTTATTCCTTGAAAATATTGCATTATATCTTCATCATCAATCTTATCAAATATATCACGTTCAACATAAGTTAGCATGCATGAGTTAAACCAATAATCACTTATCCGATTGCGCAACTTATCCTTAACAAAAGTCATTGCAGAAAAAACCCGCTCAACACTAGCAGTTGCTACTGGTAGAACGAGTGCCAACTTTATCAACAAATAGATCAGTGGATAAACAATATCCTTTCTCTTCTCAACCATCTTCAAAGCACGGTAAAAAATTGTTTGTAAATAGGCAAAATCAAAATCAGCTCTCACATCAACAATAAAATTACCGAGACTTGAAGAAAGAAAAGGAAGATCTGCAATCTCATCAAACTCCAAAGGATAGAATCTAGCAAACTCAATCAAACTTTCTTTATTAAAATTAGCAAATGAATTACGAGGATCAAGACAACTCAAACACTCAAGCAACTTGGTATTGACATTATCAAATCGATCACCCAACTCTTGAACCTGAGTATCTATCACTGTATTAAATAACTCCACCTTAAAGTAGTGGAGGAATGTGAATGATTCCAATCTCCATCTCGATCTCCCTTTAGAACAATAAACATCATTCATATTTGGAATGTCAATATCATATTTATTGGCAAAAATGTTCGTTTCTTGAAGCAATTCATCAAAACCATTATCTCGCACCTCTTGTAAACGAGACTTGACTACCTTCACTAAACCAATTGCATTTAAAAGGTTTTGATCTTTTCTTTGTAGTGCTTGTGACAACTCATAAGAAATCCCCAAGATCAATTTCATAAGATGCAACAAGAATACAAATTCAAAATCCTCCATGGCATACAAAATGCAATTTGCATCGGTTCTTGCAGCATCATTTTTCGGCTTGTCTTCAATAATTTTCATCAAGGAAATTATTGGAGAAAATAATGAGATAACACTTGTAATTGTACCAAAATGGGAACCCCAACGAGTGTCTCTAGGTCGCTTTAAGGTTGTCTCTTGATTTAAACCTTTTTCAGTTGGTATTTCACCACAAGCAATTCTTTCAACTATTAGCTCAGACTAATTCATTTGAAGAATTTCCTTCCACTTGCATGAACCCCCACAAAGGTAGCCATTTTTTGAAGCATGTCAAAAAATTCTTGAATCTTTTTGTGATGTTTTGCAACCTTCACAAGTGTCAATTGTAACTGATGAGCAAAACAATGAGTTGCAGCAATTGACTATAAGGATGTCTCACGATGCAAACCAAGCATCGACAACACCTACATGTCGGGGTTAGAATAACAATCGGCACTCCCACCTAACACTCAACAATGATCTAAGCCTTTTCAAGGAGGGGGCATCCAAACAAACAAAATTTAAAAAGAACAAAGACATGACAAACAAGATTACAGTTTTTTCCATGGAATTCACAATGATTGGATTTCTGAAACATGTCATTGAAAGTGGAGCTTAATCACCAAGAGGGGGTGAATTGGGGATTTTAAAAATTCTTTCGGAAGTGCTCTGTTTTTCGAACACTAAAACAGAGCAAAACAAAGGATAGAGAAGAATAGCAAGACAAAAGAGTTTATACTGGTTCGGTCCAATATCTTGACCAACGTTCAGTCCCTAGACACTCTGGGATTTCACTATCACGATTGATTACACACTCTGTACTCAAGAGTAACTCTCACTATAACTTACTCCCCCTTACAAGTTGCAATCAGTGAACCCAATCACCAAGTCCCCTGACTTGTGATTCCTTACAATAAATGATTTACAATTGAGAAACTCTCTCTAAGAGTGGATAATGATAAACATTGAAGCTTAATGTATCAACATATACTTTACACAAGAAAACTCAAGAGTAGTTGGAAACTTTGAATGATTTTCATTTTCTGCAGTCTTAGTTGTTGAGAAGAATTGAATGCTGCTCTATTTATACTAAGAGAGCATTAAATGACCGTTGCCAACTCCATTATATCCGTTGGTAGGCTAATCTAGCTGTTGGAGGCACTTTGGTGTCTTCTCTCTCTAATCTTTAGTTAATTCCTTTTGCCCAGAGGATTAGTGTTGACTTTCCTTGTAATAGATCTGTTGGAAGAGCAAGTACTGCTTAGGGAAAGCAGACATTAATCCTATTAATCCTTTTGCAGATGTGTAGAGAATGTGGGCTCAAAAGGATGCAAGCTTCTGGACTTGCATTTAATGTTCTGACATGCTTTTTGCTTTTGATCAAATCTCCATTTATTGTTCTCTAAACAATCTGAAACTCACTAACAAACTCATTAAACATAGTTAAGTATAGTAGTGAATGTAAAGGAGAAGCATTGAGATCAAACAAGAAGATTTCACAAATTCGTCAAACTTGATTTTCAAACTCCGCGACCAATACTCGAGTATGTTCTTCAATACTCAAGTATGTCACTGTGCACTAATATGAATACTTGAGTATACATGTTCATACTCGAGTATTCTTCTTCCAGAGAGGCATTTCATGTTTTGAGCTTTGGACCATATCTTTGAATAAGAGCAATACTCGAGTATTCAAATCCAATACTCGAGTTTTGAACTTTTTATGTGTAAATGAGTTTAAGTCCAAAAACTCAATACTTGAGTATTCAATTCAATACTTGAGTTTTCAAAACATTTGAAAAAGAGCCAAGCTCTCTGTATGCCCAATACTCGAGTTTCAAACTCAATACTCGAGTATTCAAATTATTTGAAAAACTTTGTGAAATCTTTTCCAAGTCATTAATTGAGTATGCATTTTAATACTTGAGTATTCAAGTCATTTGAAAATGGCAAAGCTTTCTGTATGGCCAATAATTGAGTTTCCAAATCAATACTCGAGTATTCAGATGTTTTCAAAAACTTTGAGAAGACTCTGCCAAGTCAATACTTGAGTATTCATATCCATGTGTAAAGTTTGAAAAAAAACTTTCTGTTAACCCAATACTCGAGTATTCAAACTCATACTCGAGTATTCACATGTTGGAATACTTAGGTGACTCTTTGTATGATCAATACTTGAGTATCCAAATGGATACTTGAGTATTGAAAGTTTTGCCTTATGTTGAAAGAGTCTCTGTATGATCAATACTCGAGTATTCAAACAAATACTCGAGTTTTGGCTCATGGTGAAAAACTTGGAGTGCTTTCTGTGAGTTCAATACTTGAGTATTCAGAGGAATATTCGAGTATTGCTTAGCTTAATGAAAATGAGCTACTCTCTGTCAAGTCAATACTCGAGTATTGAAACCAATACTCGAGTTTTCCTTTTGACAAGTTTTTCAACTTAGCAAGAAAAACTTTAACTTGTGTTTACAATTGTCAGTTATCATCAAAACACTTAGAGAACTAACATTCTTCCCTTTTTTGATGATGACAACACTTGTAAACCAAGTTTACTAGAATTTGAGAGAGTTTGTATCTTGAATTATGTTTTACATTTGACAGACTTTTCATATCTCAGAAGTGTTTATAGACAAAGCATTTTGACATTTTGAAAGGCTTAGATATGATCAAAACATGATTGTGCAATATTCAAGAATGACTGAATATCAGAGATAGCAGAAGCAATTAAGAGTCATAAAGTGCATTCATTCATTGATATTCAAAAATACATAACAAGCTATTAAACCAGAACATAACAAGCTACAAACACTCGAACTACAACACCCTAAGTTCTACTTTTGGTCTTTCTCTCCCCCTTTGTCATCTTCAAATGGGGATGGAGCTGAGATAGAAGAAGGAGAAGGAGAAGGATGAAAGATCTCAGTTGAGGGCGTCTGAGAGATATAAAGAATCTCTGTGGTAGGTGTAGTTGGAGATGAAGTAGATAACACTTCTGTGGTGGGTGAAGAAGTGGGGATTGGAGAGGAAGGAATGATGGGACGATTTGGAGGAGGAGTGAAGGTGAAGGAAGGTGATGATGAGGATGGTCCAGACTCAGGCTTCACACCAGATGAGGAGCCAAGATGAAAGTGCTTTAGGATTTTGTCCACCTTGTCACTGAGGAGCACATTGGTGACCAAGTTAGTAGACAATTTTGCATTAAGGTCGATCATGTGATCAGATAGCTCACCATGTTGACCAGCAAGAATCTTTTCTTATAGCTCATTGTTCTGTGTAGTGACATGTCCAAGTTGCTCTTTCATAGCTTCCTGAGCATCAACCATTTCATGGTTACCTTGACGAACCTCATGTACCAGCTTGCTTATCTCATATTCCAATCGAATAGATAGTGAGGCAATGGCAGCATCCACTATTGCTTTGACTCTTTCATCAAAACTTGAAGGCGAGAGATGAGCGTGGAGGTGGAGTAGGCGAGCTTCCTTTGCTCTTGACTGAGAGGCTCTTGCTTGTGATCTTGAAGGAGCTCAAGATTGGCCAGATCCTTCTGTTTCAAAGTTGAGCTTCATCAAATTTAGTTGAGCCTTGCCAAAGAATGGTGGATTCTTCAAGGTCTCAGCAGAACCAATATACCAGATCTTATGGTAGAATAAAATAACTGAAATCAGAGATGGAAATGGTATGTGGGAAGGCCTTCTGGAGGAAAACTTGAATTTTTTTCATCTCTTGGAAAATCCAGTGGCCAAGGTTTAGAGGATTTTTTTTCACAAATGCAGTGAAAAAGTGATAGTATCTTTGAGAAAAGTGTGTAAAGCTTCCCCCCTTTTGAGGATTCAAATTATTTAATGCTCTTCACATGCGTACAAAAACATAAGTGATCGAACCATATTTTTATATGATTTCTTATAATTAAATTGGGATTTTTAATGCATTTTGTTATAGTTATTGAGCTTAAAATGCCTTTCTTGTGATAAATTGAGATTCATTGTAAATACATTAAATTAGGACTAAAAATGGCAAAATTGTCAAAGAAATTGTAATTACTCTTAATCATTGATTTTTATGAGAATATTTGATGTTAGATTAATTATTTTTTATTGTAGATGCCTGAAAAGATTAGAGCAAATTTGAAAATGAAAGTCTGAACTCAAATTGCAAAAGTTTCAATTTAGTCCCTCAACAACTTTTTTTTTCTTTGCAGTTTAGTCCCTGGTCAAAACGTGCGTTTTGACCAGGGAAGCTATACTATCGACCTAAAAAATGACGGGTCTTGGAGATTAAAAAGGGAGCGAGACGCGTTTGGGGGATATCACGATAGTGCCGCGGAAGCGAGACCATCGACCTTCATCATTCATGCATCACCTTCACTCTTCACCCTCGCCCGGTGAGCGACCTTCTTCCACCACCACCGTCCTTCACCGTCAGCGACAACCCTTCAACCACCGTCTTCCTCCAGTTCTGGTGAGACCAAGCTCGACATTCAGATTCTCAAAACCAGCGTTATTCCTCCTTCAGCTCTTCTTCCACCACTCATCCGTCCTCATTCTGTCACTGCCACCACAGTGCCATAGCCAGTGACCGTTCTGACCTTCACCTAGAAAACCAACTTCCTCACTATCGTTGGCTTCCTTGATTTTGGGGCTTCATTATCCTGTTTCTATTAAAGTCGACTTGTACCTCAAATGCCTATGGGGATTTCGATTTTGCAATTTGGGTTGGATTATCATAGCACTATGTGTGGCTAATTGGCTTTTGCTTCTTGGATGAGGATGTGTTCTTGAGCTTAATGGGCTTCATAGGGGAGTTTTCTATCATTTCATTAGTCTATAATTATATATTTAGATTGCCTAGTTTTAGGAATTATTGTGTATAAATTCTGGAATTGAGATTAATGTTTATTGTCTTTGTTGGTTTGATAATTGTAGTTGAGATTGGATTTTGTAGTGTGAAAAATATATGTGTTTTAATTTCTTGTGGTTGCAATGGGATTATATTAACTAGCGTGTTATTGTCTAATTAATGTTGTTGATTTGTGCCCTTTGAGGGACTGTTATGTACTCAATTTCAAGAAGACTCATGTTTCATTATTCCAATTTTAATTGCACATCAAGTGGTTTTTAACAATTTCTCAAGAGGTAGTGGTTAGCTATGTTTGTAGGAGCTACTATTAATTGAGAATATTGGACTCAAGTGTTATCTTGAGGTTTTTCTTAAGACTTAATGAATTTAAACTCCCATAATCTTTTATGAGCAATGATAGTTATTTCTTCATTACCAAGAACATTCATCATTAATATTTTCACTTCAAAACCATTTCATTCACTCATTCACTATTTTATAAAGAAAATACCAAAAATAATAGTTTAGCATTTAATTAAATTGTATTTCTCTTTAGTTTATTAATTCGAAAATCCAAAATCTATTTTTCCCCTTGTTTTAATTGTATCTTCATGGCATTTAGATTATCTAGGAATCAATAAAATGCTCCTCGAGAAGAGAGAACGATCCTTGGTTTGCCTATACGCAATCCTTGGTTTATTTTTGATTGTGGACCCCAAGGCTAAAGACAAAAAGGCTCCCATCAAATGGTGCCGTTGCCGGGGAGCTAAGTAATTGGCTCCCTAGGTAATCTAATTGTCAAATTCACTTTTGACAAGGGGTTTCTCGTGTGAAGTTTGATAGTTTTGCATTTTTCATTTTTCAGTGCACATATTTTTGGATTTTTGCATCTAGGTAGCTTGCATAGCATTCATTGCATTATTGCATTGTTTTAACTTGGTAGCTTCTGTGTGGTGTGTTTGCATTTAATTCGATATGATGTTGAGCTTAAATGTTTGAATTCACCATGTCTCCAAGTTAATTCATAGATACTTGCTTCTTTTGTCATTTTGAAATTTCTTTTTCTTTTGCATTTACATTTGTAATTTCTTAGATTCATTTTCTTAGTTTTTATATGTTATAGTTTGAGAGTGATCTTGTGATTCATTTGGGAATTAATTGTATTGAACTTTCATGGCTTGGTTTAATGGTAATCAAGATTCATTTTTTCAATCACACTCTTTTGTAGGTGATTCGACCAGAAAGAAAGAGTTTATCTCTCAAAGCATCAATTCCATTCAACAGACAATACGGTCTCTTCAAGCTAAATTGGGAATTCAAGATAAGAATCCAATTGGTCAAGAAGAATGTTATGGTCCATTCCATCACTTATACCATGAACTTTACCACCAATCTCCATTCCAACCTAATCACTCACCCTATAGATCATACCATGAACTTTACCACCAATCTCCATTCCAACCTAATCACTCACCCTATAGATCATACCATGAACCTTACCCACAACCTCCATTTCAAAAATATCATCAACTTTCTCACTTACCATACCATTCTTCCTTCCAACCTGCCATCAACCACTTCATAAACCTCCGCCTTCATTCCATCCCACTTCCCGACCATGCCATCCATCTCATGAATCCCTATACCCATTTGAGCCACCTTATGGACATCATTCTCAACCATGTGTGCCAAACCAAGAACCTACCACTAGTGAAGTCGTTAGAAAACTCCAAAAACAAGTGACTCAGACTGTAGACGAAGAGCGGTCATACAAGGTCAACTTTCACCATCAAATGGACTCTATAATGAGACGAATGGAACATCAAGAGAAAGAGAATGAGAGAATGGAAAAGGAAATTGAGCGTCTAACTCAGCAATCTGTTAACTCTTAGAAATTGACTACATTCCAACACATTTTCACTATTTTTACCTATTTTTGGTTCAAAATGTGCATATGAAATGAAGTTTATAGAAGAAAATGTGCATATCAAAGTGTCAAGCAAAAATCAAAGAAATTCTTGTTATATCCTATAGAGTTTGTTGTTTAACTGAGAATTGATAAATCCTCTCTCTTTTGTAGAAGGATAGAGACAAGTTTTGAAGCTCTATAAGAACCAAGAAACAAGGAAAGATAAAGGAGGTGAAGCAGTGCAAAGTTAGAAGAAACCTGTATAACTGGCCACAACAAGTTGACAAACTGGCTGCGGCAAGTCGTGAAAAAGTGTAGAATGTATAGCTGCGCGTTTTTCATTTCAAAAGCAGAAAAACCCTATTTAACCTAAAGGGAAGGGCCGAAAAACACACTCTTGGCACAAAGGAACAAATGGGCACAAGGAAGAGCTTGGGAGAGAGATTTAGACAATCTTGGAGGCTTGAGTGCTTAACCTAAGAGAGATTTTGGGGATTTCACCTTGGTTCTTCCTTTTTTCTCCTCTTTTCTTCTTAGCTTCTTCATGTATTCAGTAGCTTTGCTTAGAATCTCTTTTTATTTGAACATGAGTAGCTAAATCTTTCATTCTAGGGTTCTTTTGACCATTTTTATGGATTAATACTTGAATATTCCTCTCTTTTGGTAGATAAATATGTGTGTGTGTGTGTGTGTGTGTGTGTGTATTGATTTCAACCTTGGCTTAATGCTTCTAAGTGATTGGCCAACATTTAGATGATTTATTCACTTAAGTTATGACTTGAGAGAGCTAATCTAGGTGTAGAACTTGATTGAAATCATGGTTGTCTTGAAGTTTACTTGATAAATGGATAGTTTGTTGGTAAAATATAGATATATTTACTAATCTTGCATTGTCACATTAAGGTTGTTGCTTAAATATTGATTCTCATTAATTGTAGCAAGAGATTGTGCATCTTAATGAGAAGAGAAACTTGATTTTGACTCGAGAGAATGTGTCAAGTGTTTTTGAACCTTAGATTAACACATATATGTATTGAAATGCTACTAGAGAGGAAACTAACCAAGTTTTATGAAATGCAAAAGGGGAAAAAGAATCCTAGACTCTATTATCCTTGAAGTCAAAGAGTCATTTGCCTTTATCAATTTGAAGTTTTAGAAATAGTCTTTAAAAAATTCTCATTCCACATCAAAACTTTGTTTTAGCTCAACTTGATGAAATTCACTAAGCCTCTTGCTTGACCAATTTGTTAAACAAATCCTCGTGGGAACGATACTTTACTTATCACTTTATTACTTGCGAAACTCATGCACTTGCAAGGCGAACACAATCACAAATGTTGAAGACAAATTTCCAAGAAAATCCTCTTCCCATGTTCACACATACACAAGAAGTGGAGCAACTAGAAGAAAGCAATGAGAAGTTGGAGAAAGCAATGGAGTGGCCTGCACAAGAGTCTTCTATGTGCCATACTCCACAAGAAACTGGTCAACCACATACACTTCCATATGAGCCACCCACTCCACCATGCCATGAACATCCAGCCCAACCCTCTACTCCTCAACCTTTTGGACTTGATGCCTTCCTCACCTTGCCATATATGGATGCTCAAACCTTTACCCTAAGAAGAATGTATGACCAACTAAAGGTCAGGCATCTAAATTTATTCAAGCTCAAAGAGGCTCTTCCTCATGGATTCTCTGAGGAAATGGAAGTGGAAATGGAGGACATTGAAAAATTCTTCAAGGTATTTGTTCACTATGTGCTATGGATAAAAACCGAAGGAGAAGAAGGAGCTCCATGGTCATGTACCTCTAATGATGATGGAAAAATCGAAGAGCAACAACTAAATGCCACTTCACAAGTAGAAGTTTCCAATCCTTCGGTGCTTATTCCCACACAAGCACAAGAAGTGAAGCAAGTACAAAAGAGCATTGAAGAGTCTTCCTTACCATTTGGTAATGATCTTATCCTAATTGAAGTAGACTCTCCTACTACTTTAACTAATGAAACAATTCATGATTTGAGTGATGATGAGGTGGATGAGCAAATTATTGTTCAATTCCCTCAAATGTTTGAAAATGTAATTGCTCAACCCATTAGCTCTAGTAGTAGTGATTCGATTGTACTTGTTGATAATTGTGCTCCTACTTCTTTGTGTGATGCTTCAAGTGTTGAAAATGCTTCTCTTCATAGTACTAGGGATGATAGTGATAAATTGAATGACATATTTTCATGTTCTTGTGCAGAAGATCAAATATGTGTAGATTGTTATCATGAAAAATGTCATTTGCTGATTGAGTTTCGAAAGAAAGCATTTGGTGACGTGGTTGATTCCACCATTAATCTTGATGCACCCTTTTGTACTATTGATGATTGTAAGCATGTCAATTGTGAACATGTTGACTCTTGCATAAATGCTAGTGTGGTTGATGTAAGTGCGACCGACCATAGCCTAGAAAAAGATATTTCTCCTGAATCTAATGAATTACATGATAGTTTAATAAGGGAAGATTCAATTGTTTTGCTTGATGACATTATAAATGAAAATGAATCTTTCCATATGATTCTTTCTTATGATTTTCCACCCGATATAGACAAAGAAAATGATTCTTTTGAAAATTCAAAAGTTGTGGGTGGTAATGATTTGAAAAATTCTCTTCCTTCTTCCACTCTTTTTCCTTCCATCTCTTGTGTTTGCAATAATAATGTGGTGTACTCCAACACTAAGTTGGATTCCGCACCTTCCACTTTGCAAATGCAAGAGAATTTTCACAACATAACTGGTTGTTTGACTCCTACTGATGGGAGTGTAATTGATTTCCTTGGATGTGATAGTTACTTGGAGAGCTTAGAACTTAACATGCCTTTATTTCACTTGAAATCTCTCAATGTTTCTATTTTCGGATGGGATACTGCTGGTTGCTTGTCTTCTTTGTTGGCATATTCTTGGAAAGGTCGTCAATGGAACCAACATCCACCGTACATTCTTGGGCCTCTTCCAATTGATCCTGAGCCACCTCCACTAAGGAAATTCAATGCGGGAGAAGACATTTTAAAAGGGAAATGCATGATTCTCATCGGGGATGAGAACTTCTCCTTCAAGTGACTCAAGATACTCTAACACAGGTTGTCTCTTTTCTCACTTATTTTCTTCCTAATTCCTATGATTATTTGGGCTTAATTGTTGTGTGAGGAAAATAAGTGTGGGGGAAGGGCACAATCCAGTAGAAAAAGTACAAATAATTTAGTTTAGTAAATAGAATAAGACCCCCTATGTATGCTTTACATTTTCTTGGCCATTACCCTACTTAATTACCATTGTCCCTTGAATTTCAACTTGTTTATCATTCTCTTTAGAGTGGTTTTTCCACATTGAGGACAATGTGTTGTTTAAGTGTGGGGGAGGGTAATACATTTGAATCCCAATTAATTGGTTGTTTTAAAATGAAAAAATGTCTTAAACTAGAAAAATTTTCAAGAATGACTTGCTCTAATACATGTCCTAAGTGGTAAAGGGTCGCATTTGCCACTTTGGAAGTGTAAATTTTGGGAAATTCTTTGAGCTTTCATGAGATCTAGAGTTTTGGCAACTTTTTAAAACCATGCTTTGCTTTTCAAGTGAATAGGAAGAGAAATGAACTCACAATTGGATTTTCACTTGCTCCTTACTTTAAAAAAAAAAAAAAAAAGGAGTTTATATATCATTAGTGCATTTAAGAGTTGAGCATTATTTTAATTAATTGCAATGTTTTGATTGGTTGTGTTTGTAAGGTTTGCACTTGGAATAATTAAGTAGAAGTTTTGTGGTAAGCTTACTATACAATTGATTGTGTTAGAGTGAGCATTGGAGAAAAACCGTGTTGGAAGGATATTTGAGCTTTAAATTCTTTTTCATGTGTGCATGTTCACTTAGTTTTTCACCTTCTAGAACTTGTTTCAACTCTTTTTCGAAACGGGATTTGCGTTAATGTGATGAAAATGAAAGGGCATTCAATCTTAATCCCTTCACCCAAACACAAACCTACATTCATCTACATGAAGGCCTTTTTGTCTTTAGCCTTGAGGTCCACAATCAAAAATAAACCAAGGGTTGCGTATAGGCAAACCGATTATCGTTCTCTCTTCTCGAGGAGCCTTTTATTGAATCCTAAGTAATCTAAATGCCATGCAAATGCAATTAAAATAAGGGGGAAAATTGGTTTGGCTTTTCAAATTAATAAACTAAAGAATAATGCAAATTAATTAAATGCTAAACTATTATTTTTGGTATATTTTATAAAATGGAATGGATGAATGAAATGGTATTGAAGTGAAAATATGAATGATGAATGTTTTTGGTAATGAAGAAATGACTATCATTGCTCATAAAAGATTATGGGAGTTAAAATTCATCAAGTCTTAAGAAAAACCTCAAGATAACACTTGAGTCCAATATTCTCAATTAATAGTAGCTCCTACAAACATAGCTAACCACTACCTCTTGAGAAATTGTTAAAAACCACTTGATGTGCAATTAAAATTGGAATAATGAAACATGAGTCTTCTTGAAATTGAGTACATAACAGTCCTCAAAGGGCACAAATCAACTACATTAATCGAGCATTCAACTTGGTGTTCTTCATACTCATTTATGTAATTAAAAAGAATACATTTGTAATAAGAAAATTAAATTTGTAGTAAGTGTTTCTCTAACAACAACAACCACAAAGAACATACAAGAAGGAAACACAAAAGGAATATCATATTTATCAATGTGGAAGTTTTTTTTTTTTTCATTTTCAAAAGTCCTACAAGAAGGGCTTGCATTTGTCTGCAACCTCTAACTATGTTCCAGCCTCTATGCTATGTATGCAAATGTAATTAAGCTCGTCAACATGTACTACATAACAAAATTACTGCATATGTAATGTACTTCGTATATTGACGAACTAAATTGCATTTGGAGCAAGTAGCAAATGAAATAATATTGGCCTCTTTATAAATTCTTCACACTCATGAAAATATGGTCCGTTTGGCACTCATCTATGTTTGTTCCATTTATGGTGGTTTTGATTGGCTAGAATTATCACCACTTAGCTTGCTTCAAATTCAATGTATTCTATACATACCATATGTTCACAAGCTACACCGAACTTGAAGCAAGCATAAATATCCGGCCTACGCACACCACCACGTATATCACATATTGAACACTTCTCAACACATGAATATGTGGTCTTTGCAACCAACCAAAGAGAATATCAATCAAGCATACCTTGTACATCTATTTAGCCTCTTTTCAATATACACACACCTAGTATGTACATTTCCATTGTAGGTTCAACCTTGTGATATATGTAGTGGTCGGAGGACACAAGGTGTGTATATATTACTAAGAGGATAAAATGCGTAAGAATAAGTGTTTGTGCAAAGAAATAAAATGAGGGAGCATCAGGTTTTTGACAAAGAAGGAAAAGGAGTATTGAGGTTTTGTGAAAGACAACAATTAAAACTTCAATGCAAACAAAGAAAACGAAAGAGAACACTAACAGAACACAACAACAAAACATCTATTGAGGGTTTGCGAAAAGCAATGATTTTTACCGAATGTGAACGCAAAATGGTGACGAAAAAGAGGGAAAGCCCAATAGCAAGGAATACCAAGCCATCTTGACGGTGGATAGAGAAATATCATGGTGGCCGGAAGCAACGAAGAGAGGAAGAGCGTGTGCGGGGGACTAAGAGATGCTAGAAATGAAGACAAAGAGTGAAAGTGAGTATATATACTTCAAGTAACATTTTCTAGACCGATTCTTATTAATTATCATTGTCCATAAATATTTCTAGAATAGTTCTCATTAAAGACCGATGTCAATATGTTACAAATATTTTGATTCATAACGACACCGTCTTTCAAATCATCAGGTCTAAAATATAATTTTTTTAAAAAAGTATAAAATTTTAGAAACATATAAGAACTTTCGCCTAAAGGTTTTCATCAACAATAGATTAATAATATGAGATAGATGATGATCATCAACAAGCACTATCAAAAGGCATAAAAACAGAAATTTTTTCATTAATCATCGCACTGAAGGCGCAATATGCATATATGAAATCAAAAATTACATTAAAATATTATATATGATGATCATCAACAAATTGGCCACAAAATAACAACTGCATCAAAATATTACAGTAGAACATTAGGTTCTTGAAACCCAGGCCTTCAGAAGATCATCATCATCATTCCGTGAGACTCGCCGTGCCTAGTCCAAATACGGTCGACTATGTCGTTCAACACTGTTGCCAACTCCTCCATTCATTTGGAGAAGTGATCTTGCCTCACTATAACCTCCAAAGTGGTGATGGCCTCAGCAATCTCATCCAACGTTGGAGGTCGCAGGGCCTGCAAAGAGAAACTGCCGATAGCTGTCGTGAAAGGAGAAGAGGGAGAACACTGCCTCTTTAATCTTGCCATAGTGGATGTGTTGCCGCTCAAACAAGAAAGAGATAAGTAGAAATGAACTTTTGAATTTGAACTTAGGAACTAAAGGCGCCTTGGTATTTATAAATGGGATTGGTGGTCGGAATGTTCAGATGATATTGATTAGACATGATTATAGGCGTTGGAAGTTGAAACGTTATGTATTTACACCGGTCGTATTTGAAATGCAGTCTAAATAATAATTACGAGACCTTATGCTCATCTTATCTGGTGTAAATAAAAATGAAACATTAGAAATTAATAAATGACATTTTAGACTAGTAAAGACTTAAACGATGGTTCGATTAACATATTTAGACCTTCCGCCACTATTTGGCTTGAATGTAATCATATTATATTATATTTAAATTACTAATAAAGTATATATATTCTATAGAAAAATTAACTTATCAACCCAGAGAAAAAAAAAACATAACAAAGATACAAGAGACGTGAACAAGATCAAGATTAAGAAAAAGATTATAAATTAAAATATTTTTTTCATTACTAATAATATTTTTATGCTAATCGAAGGTAGCATCGATACATTGATTATTTTTTTTTTTTTTTAAAAAAAAGCATTAATTTACCTACTAAAAAAACCCTCAATCTTCCTCCTCATTGCCAAGGGAAGAGGAGAAGGAAGAGAAAGGAGAAGAGAGGTCATCTGATAGATTGTACTCGACATCATTGGCATCGAGTAGAAGGTTGAGCTTCTTGTTGATAGTGTGGAGCATCACCAAGAGTCTTCTGAGAGTCTATTGATACGATCCACCCTCGCATGGAGGTGTTGCAAAAGCTGATTCACTAAAGGTAGTGGAGGTTGTAGAGAAGGACGAGGAAAAGGAGCATTTCTTAATCCAATAGGCATAATATTCCATTCATATTGCTAAATGGTAATGTGAATGTTGTTTTGTATTGGTCCTTTTCATCAATATGAATCTGCTAAAACCCAGATTTCATATCAAATTTAGAAAATGTCTTGGCTGAATGAAGGTTGTTAAGAAGATCAATTTTGTTGGAGATCGTATACCTCATCCATTGGAAGGCTTGGTTGAGAGGTTTATAATTAATAACCAATCAGGGTGCTCCCCTTTCTATTTCCGCATTCTTATTCACATCAATTTGTAGTGGATGAGGACTAATGTATGATAAGGATTAATTTATTAGATGAAAAAAGAAATTAGGGACTAAGTTTTAAATGAGATAAAAGTTGAAGAACTAAATTATATAAAGTCATAGTTGAAAGACCCAGTCATAACTAATTTAAAATTTGAAGGACTACAAGATTATTTTTTCCATATATAAACAAATATATGTAATAGATTATGTATCAGAATATTATATATATTTAATCTGGCAAAAACTGTCCCTAATTCAATTTGCGATCCATCCCTGACTAATTCAATGTTTTTTTAAGTGTAAATTAATATATGAACTTTTATTTATAAAGTTGTTGTTTTCTATTTTTTGGTTGTAAATTTGTAGTGTTGTTAATTTGTTATCATGTGATGATAATTCAAAGTTTTTTAATGTAGATATGTGAAATTTTATTTATAAAGCTGTTCTTTTTCTATCTTTTTGGTTGTAAATTTGTAGTGTTGTTAGTTTGTCATTATGAGATGATAATTCAATGTTTTTTTAGTCTAAAATGATATGTGAATTTTTATTTATAAAGTTGTTTTTTTATTACTTGTTGTAAATTTGTAGTGGTGTTATTTTATTATTATGTGATGACAGACTGGTCAATGATGTAAAAATAACAAGGAAAAACTAATTCGCATGTCCTTATATATAGTTTACCTCAATTTTAAATAAGTCCCTATAGTTTTTTTTTTTAATTGGGTGCTTATACTTTAATCCATTAAGTCTAGGGAAAATATCATTAAAAGATAATTGAATTTTGGGTCATTAAAATTTTTAAATCAAGTTAGATGTGTTAAAATAAGATTTCAGAATTTAATAATTTCACTTTACTATCCCTCATTTGATCCTCTCACCTGATCACTACCAGTGATGATTTTTTATTAAAAAAATTCTTGTTGGGTTAAGAATGAAGAAAATGATAGCAATAAATGAAACTAGGCATAGCAAATTGTACGAGGAATATTATATATCTAGTGGATGAGCTCAAGAATTTTCTACGAACTATTTTCAACCATTTTTGCCATACACGGATTTCCCCCTTGTCCTAGTTTTTTTTAATGGAGCACATCTCTATAGACTTTATGAATATGTTGTGTTCTCAATGCTCATGGAGGAAGTGGCATAAAATTAACGAGAGTTCAGGGGGTGCTATACAAAACTCGAAAAACAATGAAGATAATTTTGCAGAAGGAGAATGGCTGGGGATGAAATAAATTAAATTATACGTTCCACTTCAGTGGCCTGATTTAGGATGAACTGTTATCATCACTCTAGATCTAACAATAATTTTTTCTAAAAAAAAATAAAAAATCTTTTAAAGAAGGGTTTGTAAGGTAAAATTATCAAATTTTAAAGACATATATCCTAATTTAGATTTTTGTAAAATATAATGATCTAATTTAAAATTTGGATAATTTTTCAGTTTTCTTTTAAAAATATTTTCTTTTTAAGTCTACCCATCCTTAAGGTTTAAACTGTTATAACACTATTTATTTTAATGAATTGAAGGATAAATAAGATGACACATAACAGGACTTGGAAGCCAGGTGGATTAATCCCCATTATTCTTGGGTGCTTCACTTTTTGTAATAATTTTTTTCTATGAATAAAATCGCATTCGACGTCAAACATTGTTTGAATGGCAATAATGATGTGAGTCCCAATGAAAAAAATATATCGACATGAAACAGCGATTGTTGCATGTGTATGTGTAAGAAAAAGAAGCTTCTTATTGCCGGAGATCTTTTGAGACACAAAAGAGAAGACTGATGAGACATGAAGATATGAAATAGATCTGTTGGGTCACAATGGGATTGAGATGTACGTCTTGATCTTACCTGTTCAGTTTATAGAAAATATTATTAGGTAGAATTAGGTCCAATTCTGTTTTGAAAGTTTTTTACGTAAGGTTGTGGATATTTAAAAGTCAACTTTAGATCAATTTTGCCACTCAAATGTTAATAAATTTTTTTTTTAAAAAAAAGAGAGTAAAACTGCTCTAAATCTAACATCGATTATTAGCATTTTTAACGTTCAAAGACACTATTACTCCTTTTTTGCACACTTCAAAGGGCAAAATTAATCCCCAAAAAAAAAAACAATCTTACTACTCATCACGGCTTCAAAACAAAAACTTCTGGACAGAACTAAACCTTAACCCTTTTAGGTAATTTAATACACTTTACATTTACTTCAAATTACTGTAGGTTTACATAAGCCACGTATGAAAATGAAAAAGAAAAAAATAAGAGCCAATCTATGAGGAGCTGTAAAAGGCAAGGCTCAGTCCTTATATATCGTCCTCTTCTGATCTCCTTCTAGCTGTTGAGCTCTTCATGGCTTCACTTCATCGTCTTCTGTCTCTTGCTCCTCTTCTACTACTCATAATCCTGTCTGGTAAATACTCTTTCGAATTAATAGCAGTCACATATATTTGTTCTCTAACTGAAAAGGAAAAAAAAAAAAAAAAAAAAGCTGACTAATGAGTATTTCTATTCTGATGATATTTATATGCAGTACAAAACTTGGGATTGTTGGAAGCAGAAGCTCGTAATGTGAAGAATCCGACAAAATTGTTGTTCGCCTTTGGAAATTCCTATTCAGATACAGGCAATGTTAGGAGAGATGTGGTCGCCAGTTCCTGGACACAGCCATATGGAATTACCTTCCCCGGAAAACCCGCCGGCCGTTTCTCCGACGGTAGAGTCCTCACCGATTTTCTTGGTACGTATATGCTTATCTTGGTCTCTCCGTCTCCTTACCGTTTCAGAGAAGTCTCAATGATAATAAATACGTGTGTGTGTATAATTTGTTCAGGTAGTAAGTATAAGATTAGTATGAGAAAGACATTAATTAATTAGAGGTAAAAATAGAATTCTTGCATTAAAATTTAGATAAACTTAAAGTGTTACTTGTATACAACACCAACCTTAATTAGCTTATGTGAGAGAAGGTTACTTATATTGAGAATAGAAAGGATCAATTTTTTCTCAAACTATCTTTATTGAATGTTCATAGCAAGGGATTTATATTGATGGTAATTCCAATGGGAATGGTCATAGAGACAATATTTTTAGAAAATCTACCCACAGTTAGATAATTAACCTAAAATATATATATATATATATATATATATATATATATATATATATATATATATATATATATGGGAGTATAATTTGAATGGTGGGGCTCATTTATTTGCTGGCCTTCCATTTTAATTATCCATCTGAATGCCCCAGTGCTTATCAGCATCACCTTTGTCCTTCCAATCAAATTATTAGAAATACCCCCTTTTCTGTCTTTCTCATTTTTTAATATACACACAAAGTACATCACTATCCAATAAGTTAATTAGAACTAGTTTAGAATCTAATAATCTGCATAACTAATAAATCAATTTGATTTTAGAATATTAACGATTAAATATAATGCGTGCAGCTAAGTATTTGGGAGTGAGATCATCGGTGCCTTACAGAACAGGGACGGACAGAGGGGGGCTAGGGGTGCCCCCCAAAAAAAAAAAAAATTGAAAAAATAAAATAAATAAACGTTAGTCCAAAAGTGCAATAAGAAATAGGTTAGGATTTGGCTACTTTCTTCCCTGGTCTTTCCTTTGCTTTCATTTGTATTAAAAAAAAAGAGAATATAATAACAATATGAATTTAACAATATAAAAACACGTAGAGTAAGAGTCTAGTGAAGTAATCTTAATTTTTGTAATAGATATCTTTCAATTTTTTGTATATTAGGTACGTGTCATATTTTAAATACTTTTATTTATAATGTAGCATTTTTTATTTTCACCCCCATTTGTAAAATTCCTCCGTCCGTCCCTGTTACAGAATGAGAAATCTGATGCCACAACGTGTGAAACATGGCATCAACTTTGCATATGGTGGCACTGGCGTTTTCAATATTCAATACCTTTACAGCAGATCCTAATATCACTCTTCAGATCGATTTCTTCCAAGCTCTCATAAGAGACAAAGTGTACCCCTCCGCTGACCTCCACAACTCGGTCGCTCTCGTCTCCGTCGCTGGCAATGACTACAGTTTTTATCTCCTAAGAAATGGCGCCACTGAGGTAAATTCATTTCCATGTCATTCATTTTCATTTCAGGGAAATCAGTAAACCTTTAGGACTTATTTGATTCGGTTTTTTTTTTTTTTTTATTATAATAGTTTCATAAAATTGTTTTTCAAATAAGTTTTAGGAGAAAAAAAATTGTTTGGATGATTGTTTTAATAAATTATATTTGAGAAAAAAGTATAAAATCTTGTTTAAAATAATTGTTCTTAAAATCAATTTCTGTAAGCCCTGAGTCTAACTGGAGAGCAAGCTAGAGATAGAGAGTGATGGGTTTGGGTTTGGGTTTGAAAGGTGACAAATCAAGCTTAGCTAGGTTGGAGTTTAAAGGTGACAATATTCAAGCCATTAAGCGATAAAAAAAAAAAATAGGGCAGTCCATTTGTACAGGGAAAAAGTAAGAAAATACAGTCAAAATAAAATTAGTAAAGAAGAAATAATTATGTTGAATTTTAATGATTTCAAAGGAACTCATTTGGAATTTTGAAATGTTGCTAAATATAGAAAATTACCTAATTGCCCTTGCTTTTTTCAAAAAAAATAAATAAATCCTCAAACACCTTTGCGACCCATCGGTCGTCGAACTCGACGCCGGTGATCTTGCCGGCCATTGGAGCTGTCTAATATTTTTTTTTTGATTTCTCAAGCAAAAGCCATCATATGTGTATTTAAATTGTTAATATGTATACTAAAGTAGTAAACATGATGCTTGAATATTTCTGAACAACTACTTTGGTTTTGTTTTTAAGCACTCAAATTTACAATATTAACTACTTTAGTTTCAATATTGACTACTTTTGTTTCTTTAACTAAAGTAGCCAGTCAAAATAGTTAATATCAAAACTAAAATATTTAATATGAATATATAAGTTGTTAATAGCGAAATAGAAGTAGTTATTAAAAAACATTCAACAAGTATCTTATTTAGTATTTTAGTATACAAGTCAATAACTCAAATATCCATTTTGACAACTTTTACTTAAAAATTCAACAACAAAAAAAGATCGCTAGAGTTTTGGTGATTCTTTTAAAAATAAAAAACTAAATGTAATTAAGTAATTTCCCACATTTCGCAACATATCAAAATTTCAAACTAATCATTTTGAAATTATTAAAATTCAACATATTTCTTTGTTTTTTTTTTTACTAATTTTGACAATATTTTTTTGTCTTTTCCCCCACCTATATATTACCCTACCCCATTTTACATGGAAAAAAAAAACAGCTTTAATCTTACATTGAACTTCACGAAAAGTACGTGTCTTTTTTCTCTCTCTCCCGTGAGAGCTTTCCTCTCCTACGAGAGAGTGTTAAGTTTCTTAGCGAACCGTTCGATTGTTTTTGTTTTCGTGATCGTCGGACATTGTGGTCTCTCCGCTGTGTATTTCGCTTCGTTTCTGTTCTTGTTTTGCAATTTTTTTCTTGGTGTGTGGGTGTCTTGTGGGGTTGTGGTGCTTAGGATAGGGTTCAGGTGTGTTGGCGGGATGGAGGGAAATCAGAGTAGGGGCTCCTCTACTGCCAAGGAATTAATTCTAAACCTTGGTCGGCAGACGGAAGCGTGTGGAGGTACTTTAGTAGGGAAGATTATTACAGGTAAGAATCTGAATATCCCCACGGTGGTTACAATGATTAAGAAGGGATGGCAGATGAATGAAGAGGTGGAGGTTAACGAACTGGATCGTAGTCAACTTGTCTTCCTTTTCAGGTTCAGAGATTCAGATTCATTTGCTCGGGTTCTTAAGGGCCGCCCATGGTCTATTCTGGGGTTTATGCTTAACCTTCAGAAATGGGAGGACTTTATGGTTCTGAAAGATGTAAACTTTGGCTTTTCTCCTTTTTGGGTACAATTTCACGATCTACCCCTTGAGGCTTTTGATGATGCTAACACCATAACCTTGGGAGATGCAGTTGGCAAAACAGTTATGTATGAGAAACCTTCGGTCGAAGGGAAGCTAGGAAGAGGCTTTTTGAGGGTTCGGTCCCTGATTCGGCTTGAGGATCCTTTATCCACCGGTTTCTGGGTTCCTAGAGGTCGGAAGGAGCGTGCTTGGGTTTCAATCAAATATGAAAGGTTACATATTTTTTTCCTTAAATGTGGAAGGATTGGCCATAACGGAGGGAGTTGCGAGGTATTAATTCGGAGATAGGAGGTGAGGAATCCGTAGATGATTTCGGGAAGCCGGCCGAGCACTCCGCAGTTAGAACTCTAGAGGAAGTTCTGGAAATTCACAATCGGGGAGTGGGATGAGGCTGAGTTTTATTGAAAAAAATCTCCGCTAATGGGTCTCGCTAGGAGGGTTCGTCGGTCAATGGAGTTGCTACTTTGGGCGAGTATTCGAACGACGTAAGGGGAGCAGGCTAAGGTTGACTCTATTTCAATGATAACGTGTCGGGAGGAAGAGAGGTTCTTCGAGGAAAGGAATATGGTAGGTGTGGTCCCTGATTTGGAATCTGACCAAGGTCTGCAGACGTTGGCTTTCGCGGCTAGTGGCAAAAGTCCTGGTGACTTGGCAGAGGTTAAGGTTTCTAGGAATGAAGGCATTGTCAAAGAGGTTGTGGTGGGCCAGGTGAATGAGGAAGATTGTTTCAGGGCCTAAAGAGTATCAGCCTAGCATAGGGAGGTCCCTTCTGCGAATATGGTCAGCCCTGGTCTCTCTACGGGGGCCCAACTTTATCATGTGGAATTTCCAAGGGAGGTGAATGTAGAGAGTTGGACCCAAAGTGATATGGAGCAGCAGAGGAAGTCCTGTCTGGGAGAGAATATTACCTCTGTACCTATAGTGGGGGCCCATTTATACAACGTTGAATTTCCGGATGAGGAGGAGATAACATCTTCAGACATTATTCTCTCTATTGGGCTTTCACCGGTTTCGGCAGTGTCATTTTCCTTGAACCGGATCACCATTAAGCGCCCATATGAAGACCGAAGGGCGAGTGTTAGCAAAAGACACAGGAAGCTTTCCTTTGATGATCTGAGTGTGACCAACCTTTGAGACCTTGTGCAAACTCATGCTACGCGGGGAGACGTAGGAATTTCGGGGCCCTTAAAAATCTTATCGAAGTAATGGTGCGAGACTCCTAGAGTAAGTTCGAGTACCTCGAATTTTTGTGGGGAAATTGATTTCCCGAAGACTGGATTTCCCCCAAAGCAAAAGCAAGATGATGATCGGCTAGCAATTCATTTCTTAACGCGGTGGTTGGGTTGGACCGGCCTCGGTTCGCCATGAATCTCTTGTCTTGGAACTTCCAAGGCCTTGGGGTTGCCTTGGTCGAGAACTTAAAGGAAGTTTGCTTAAAAAAAAAACCTCAAATGGTGTTCTTAATGGAGACCAAGCAGAAAGCTAGAGAGGTAAGGAAGATTAGACGGCGTTGTAGTTTTAATGAGGAATGGGTGGTTGATCCGGTTGGTCACAGTGGCGGGTTGGCTCTTTGGTGGTCCGATTCGATAAAGGTAAATATTCTTTCCTCTTCTCCTAATTGTATTCATACTTGAAACACCCCAATTTTCGTAGCATAAATCGTGCGGTGACACGTGGTTTTATAAAAATTTGTCGAGTTTTGAGATGCTACGACTTAGCGTAATGCGAAACGAAGAGCATGTACTAAAAATTTGAACAATGAGTTTAACAATGAGTAAGCGATATAAAAATACTCGAGACATATCTTGATGCGACGTATACCGATATATTATAAATTTCCTGAAGGATTGTTCATGTGATACAGTAATACAAAACTTTATAATTACAATTCTTACATGTAACTATACCCTCTTCAACCAAGCCTTTAGTAGACATGGGGCATAGAACCTAACTCAGTTAAATCATCCTATTTGGCCAGGCTGGGTAAGGTCTAGTGGAAGTCTCACCGAGTATTTACGGCGACTGATTGACTGAACCACATAGACGACCCTTTCTAGTTTAAACACCAAATAATATGAAGTAACCTTATTAGATTCATGATGTAAGGTAGGTTTGTTATCTTTCTTTTAGCGTTTACTTTGACCGTGCCTTCTCATGGCTCGTCTATCGGCGTCTTTTTACGGCTCCATCTACTAGTGTCATCTACGGTTCATGATTCTTCCCTATCTATTAATTAAGGCGAGGTCCAATGCCCATTGGACCTCGGAATCTGATTAACCTCATGTTTATGTAAACAATATATATATATATCACAGGTATTCATGTCATTTTAGCAAATATCACTACAAAAGCCCATAACAGATGTAGGAAATACATAATTAAATATGTAAGGCAATAACAATACACAGCCCCTACAGTATGTTTGTTACCCCAGTCTGCACTATCAAATCCAGTGCCACGATGGCCTATCGTGTCCTCAGCGCTAGGAAAACTCTCAACGGTATTATTAAAACCATAACCCGTGTACTCATGATTGTATCAAAAATAACTAAGACAGAGTCTCAGTATAGGAACACAGCAATCATGTATAAGCATATCACAAGCATCAGAGTCAGTGTTACAGTACGTCACGAACGTACCTTCGTTGATGGTACTTCGGTACGTTTTGCGGAAAACAGCGGTATTTTTGACAGCGGCACAACAGCGGTACAACAGCGATATGATTATCAGTGATATCCTATAAGGATAATATTTATCAACTTTTAGTATCATAACAGGTATTTTAGGTACAAATTACCATTTTGCCCCTAGTTTGCCTAATCGGCGAAATTTCGTCAGAGCTTCGCTACTTTGACCCTATCTCTCCAAAATTTTGACATATCTATTTTCCCAATATATTTTCAAAATAAATACCATATTTACCCCTAAACATGATATCTAAACTATCTGGGAAATTTAAAGATAAATCTAGCATTTCTACTGTATCTACTGAAAGAACTACCAAAGCTTAAGACTAGGGACCGAAGAACTTACCCAGGGCTTTGCTACAATTTTCTCCGGACTCTTCCTTCTCTCTAAAACCTCTCTCTATTTCGAAATTGCAAGAGGATTTGGTGTGGAAAATGAAATGGATTGAAGGGCTATTTATAGGAAATTTTGAAACACTATTCATGCTTTTTCATATCGGATTTCGACCGTCAGATCTAGGGTTTTTGCAAGGCTCAATCTTGGCCCTCCATGTGTGTGTGCTGACCTCACTTGCCACTAAAGTCAACAAATTGAATTCACAATGTGATGTCATCCACATGCTTTATGAGCCGGTACCGATAAAGTTCCCTGTTTGGTGTTCTAATCGCGTATTCTGGGAGAATCTTAAAAATCAGGTAGCAAGGCCTTGAAGTTCTATTCTTTCTCTTTAAAACTACTTGGGTTAACTAAATTTTTGATCCCATTAAGGGTATTATTACTGCTTAGAACATTTTTGGACATACGCCAACGGTTACGGAAATGACTTCCGTAGCACCAACTTCTACGGATAAAAATTCACTGGTTTATAATATGTCTTGACCTAAGAAACTTAGTTCATGGTTTTCCACAACGGATTTATTTTCCATTAGTTCTCATTTCTACTATCTGCCCTTTTCCTCTTTCATCTGGTCTCTTAATCATTCCGCCGGTTTCGGAAATGACTTCGGAGACAGCTCATTCCGAGATAAAATTATACTTGTTTATAATAGGTCCTGATGTTAGCTACTTGGTTCACCTATTTTGAGATAGGATTTAATTTCTATCGGTTCTCATTCATCCAATTGGTCTTTCTAAAAATATCTCATTTATATTATTATTTAATATATAAATATCATGATATTATTTTTGAAATAACTACAACCCCTTTCACACTACAATTTTCGCCTCACTTATTATTTTCTTTTAATTATTTTTAATTAATTTACTTTATATCTTAATCATCTTATATTATCCCATTAATTACTTAATTAGTCACTTACTAATTGTTGATAATTTTCTTAATTAGGATTAATAATTATCTCACAACTATTTCACGACATTGGTATTTTATATCCCATGCATTATATTAAAAATCATGGGGCCATTTAAGGTTCCCAAAATAATATTAAATTTTGCCTCATTATTTTTTTAAGGAAAATATTCCCATAAATTACCTAAATTAGAGACAACATATTCTCTAATTTTAAATAAATATTTCATTGCCTCTTAGGATTTATCATAATATTTTTAGGCCATTTTATGCCCCATAAATGCATTTTATGGATTTTGGCTCTTTATCTCTAGAAATTACCTTAGAAAATAAGATTATTATAATTTATTATTTGAGACCACATATTCACCTATCTCCAATAGTTTTTTTTTTTTTACTAAATTGTGATACTTATCATAAATACGATTTTTAGGATATTACAATACTTCATTGAGTCTAGTGAGATGGATATACCTCGATATATTTCATTTATCTATGGCCCTCCGATTGAAGAAGAACGAAAGGTTTGCTGGCAAGTGATTAGGAGATGGGGAAGGAATATCTGTGTGCCTTGGTTATGCCTCGGGGATTTTAATGATTTGTTATCTCAGGATGAGAAAGAGGGGGGGTTGCCTCGCGCTTGGCGTAAGATATTCAATTTCAAATGCTTTGTTGCCGATTGTGAGTTGGATGATCTAGGATTTAATGGCTACAAGTTTACCTGGTGTAATAATAGAGAGGACCCTGACACAATTCGGGAGCGTATTGATCGAGCTTTAGGCAATGTCCAACTCAGAGAATTGTTTCCAAACCTGCAAGTCTTTCATCTGGAGCCAGCAGGGTCAGATCATCTCCCTCTATTTATTCAATGTCATACGGAAGTTCCTAAGCGAAAGCGACCCTTTCGGTTTGAAGTATCTTGGATCTCTCACATTAATTTTTCCCAGGTGGTTCGTGAAAGCTGAAAAAAATTCTCGAGGGAATATCAATCTGTCATAGATGATTTCCTTGGGAGATTAGATAATTGCATATCTGTTTTGTGCAAATGGAGTAAGAAAGAATTTCCTAATGCCACTAGAGTAATTGAGCATTTAAAATCCGGCGGCTAAGTTATCTCAAGGGCACTCACTCAAGATTCTTGGCGTGCAATAGTGGAAATTAAGTCCTCTCTGGATAGATTTCTTGCTCTTGAGGAGCAATTACGTGGCAACGTTCTAGAATTCCTTTGGTTAGAGGTGGTAATAATAACTCTCAGTTTTTCATTTGTCTACTATGAAGAGAAGAAGAAGGAATAATATCCCGAGTATAAGGGATGATGCGAGTAATTGGTTATTGGAAAAAGAGGATATTGCACATAACTTTACTCAATTTTTTCAAGATCTCTTCAAGTCCACTGCGATTGAGTACTACCGACATGGGATTTGTTCTGAATTTCATTGATACCAAAGTTACTGATGATATGAATAGGAGCTTGGGGTCTCCGGTTACCAGGGCTGAAATTAGGGCTGCGGCTTTTAGTCTAGGCAAGGCGAAAGCTCCTGGCCCTGATGGATTTTTCGACCTGTTTTATCAGGCTTCTTGGGCGGATGTGGGGGATTCGGTATGTTTAATGGTTCAGGATTTTTTCGCAGGTAACTCCCATCTGGATGATCTTAATGAAACAAATCTAACGTTGATCCCAAAAGTTGATAAGCCGGATCATGTTTCTCAATTTCAGCCCATTGGACTATGCAACTTCTCCTACAAGATTATTTCAAAGATCTTAGCTAATCGAATAAGACCTCTCTTTGGATTGTTGTGTTTCCCAAAGCCAAGGCGCATTTGTACCGGGCGTTGTATACAAGACAACATTATTATAGCTCATGAAGTCTACCATTATCTCCGAAAAAAAGAAAAGGAACAAGCATGAATTTGCCCTCAAGATGGATATGAGTAAAGCGTATGATCGTGTTGAATGGATTTTCTTGGAGAATGTTTTGCTTCGCTTTGGTTTCTCATCGAATTGGGTGGCCTTGATTATGAAATGTGTTCGTTCGGTTCGGTTAAATTTATGCCTTTCCGGAGAATGTGTGAGTTCCTTCCTTCCAAGTAGGGGACTAAGGCAATGGGACCCTCTCTCTCCATATTTATTTATTCTTGTGGCCGAGATTCTTTCCCTAATGATCAAGCAAAAGCCATGTGACAAAGCAGCATTAAGGGAATTAAACTAAGCAATAGTTGTCCCGTGCTCACTCACGTTTTTTTTTTTTTTTTTTTTTTGCAGACGATGCTCTTCTTTACATGAATGCGAATCGTGGGAATTGTAGTTCCTTATCTTATATTCTGCAGAAATATTGTAGTGCTTAAGGTCAATTGATCAAGTTGGACAAATCGAGCATTTTCTTCTCTTGTAATACTCCCGATGTGGTTAAGACTATGGTGGGCTGTTTTGGGAATTCCAACTTCGGAGGACCGGGGAGATATCTTGGGATTCCTAGCATTTGGGGTAAAACGAAGAATCAAGCATTGGCTTATATTCATGAACGGGTCATTAAAAAGGTTCAAGGTTGGGGCCACTCATTTCTCTCTTTTCTTGGAAAGAGGTAATGATCAAAGCGGTAATTCAAGCCATCCCGATTTACCCCATGCATTGCTTTAAATTTCCTATTCAAACTTGTAGGGAATTAAATCGGATCATTGCCAATTTTTGGTGGGATGGTAGTGCTTTCGGGAATGGTTTGCATTGGAAGGCTTGGAATACTCTTACGTTTATAAGGGCCATGGAGGTATGGGATTCCGAGATTTGTTGACTATGAATGACACATTGTTGGCAAAACGGCATGGAGGGTAATGGTGAGACCGGGATGATTTGTGGGTTCGTGTCCTCAAGAGTGTCTACTACCCCAAAGGAGAATTTATTGATGGAAAAAGGGGCATAAAGCATCCTGGTGTTGGTCAAGTATTATCGATGGTAGAAACTTTATGAAGGGTGACCTTAGGTGGGATGTGGGGTCGGGTACTAATATTAGAATTTGGGAAGATAAGTGGGTTCCAGGAGAAGTTTTTCCAGTCACCGCCGCTAAATACCCTCAATCCTTATGTCACGCATGGGAGGGTTTGTGATTTGATCGTAGATGGGTACTGGGATCTTTATCCTGTTGCTCGCTTCTATCGGTGATCTTATGGAGGCGATTTATAAAATCCCCATTTCTATTAATGGGTTGGAAAACAAACTCATCCGGACCAATGCCAAAACAGGTGCATATGAGGTTAAATTGGGTTATCACCATGAGAAGAAGATGCAATTGGGATGGCACTCCAGGACCGGGGCCCTCTATTGTTATCTCCCCTTCCTCTTAGAGAAGTATGTGGAAGATTAAAACAGTTCTAGAGTGCAGCAATTCCTTTGGCGTTGCCTCAATAACGTTGTTACTACAAATGCCTCACTTAGCCACCGACATCGTTCCTATAATAGAATACGTCGGATTTGTGAAGGGCGGTGGAGAATCTTGAGCATTTATTTTTTCATTGCCCGTGGGCACTTGTATTTGGTTTGGTTGCTCCTGGGTGCTAAGTTTGTTCCTCCTTGGTGCATAATTTTAATTCCTGGTAGCCGAGTATTTCGGGTAAGTCAAATTTGTCTCCTCAAGATTTGTCTCTTATATGCTGGTTACTCTGGTTTATTTGGAAAAATAGGAATGGGAAAATTTTTAACCATATAAATCCAGACCCTGCTTGTGTTATTAACTTGGCAAGAAATTGTAATGAGGAGTTTTGGATTTCATTGGATAAGGGTCGGGAGGCTTCGTCGGATTGCGGTGGGTCGGATTTGTGTGGTCGTTAGTGTCCACCTTTGGCCGGGTTTCGAAATATAATTGTGATTGTGCTTATCCGGTGATGTAAATCTTTTGCTTTTATAAGTGTGGTGTCTCGCGATCATGTAGGCCATTTCAAGTGGGGTTATATTGATAAGGTTAAATCACTCTCTGCCTTTATGACTGAGGCTTTAGCTTTGAAAAGAGTTTTGTTGTTAGCCTTAGACTTAGGTCATGACAAGGTTATTTTTGAAACTGATAATTTATCCTTGCAGACTTGTATTGTAGCTAAGTCTCTTGATTTAGGGGATTGGAGGTGTAGACATATTGTGCATGACATTGTTTGTCTTTTTAATTCTAAGGTTAGGTTTTCTGTGTGTTTTACCCCAAGATTGGGGAATCGTGTCGCTAAATCTCTTGCAGCTGATGCTTATAAAGAGGTGTACCCAATTGGGTGGGTCTTCCAACCATCACCTGCTTTACTCTCACTTCTAACCTTGGATATTAAGTTGGCGAATTTGGTGCCTGATGATGTATCTCCTCCAGTCTCGTGATGAGGGGGACTATTTCCAGTTTTTATTTGTTTGTTACTTTTGTTGCTTTCTGGGCATTGTATTGCCACGTTTACGCCTTTATTTTTCTCAGACTGGGTCTTTATATGTATCAGTTATTCGCTTATTTAATAGAATGCATGAATCTTCTCGAGCAAAAAAAAAAAACTTCACGAAAAGTAATTATTACGACTAAATTGTTATAAAAGTGAAGAAAATCTAAAGAAAAGAGTAGAGAGGAGTCAGAGAGAAATTCTAGAGAGATGGAGGAATTCTTATTTTAAGTGTATTCGAATGTTTACACAAGACCTCTATTTATAGACCTTCAAGAATTACTATGCAATGGACATCCACATAATACCTATATTTATAACACTCCCCTTGGATGTCCATTATGAATGTCTCATTAAAAACTTTAACTAGGAAAACTCGGTGGGATAAAACCTAGCTAAAGAAAATAGTACATCATCCATCGATACACTTTCTTATGTTGCCTCATTAAAAACTTTTCTAGGAAAACCCAATGGGACAAAAACCTAGATAAGGGAAAAGAGTACAACATGTATCAACGCTCCCCATCTTAATTACATCAGATTTTCTAATGCCGCCTCATTAAAAACCTTTCTAGGAAAACCCGAGTGGGACAAAACCTAGATAAGGGGAAAAGAGTACAACATGTATCAACGCTCCCCTCTTAATTACATCAGATTTTCTAATCTTTGCCTCATTAAAAACCTTTCTAGGAAAACCCGAGTAGGACAAAACCTAGATAAGGGAAAAAGAGTACAACGTATATCAACTTGTCTTTCTAAATTACATCGATTTACTCCCCTTGATGACTATATTACTTCACTTGTCTTTTGTGTTGGTGAAGAATTATCTCATGTTAATAAGCATGATAGTGCCCTTCTTCAACTTCTTTGCTTGAGGTCGAAATTGTTCTTTATCCACCGCAAATAATTTAAGTATATAATTGATATGACTTATCCAAATAAAATCAATCTAAGACCTCCTTTGTATAAACAAAAGATCTCATTCTTTAGGTATTAAATCTGTAATCCAATACAGAATTTCGTTCTTCTCAAGTCCTTTATTTCAAATTCTTTCTTTAAACAATTAATTGCCTTATTGAAGCTCTTCAGCGTTTCAATAATGTTGATATCATCAACATAAATTACAATTAAAACATCCACATCTAGATCTTTTCATAAAGATACATGGGCATATTGATTCATTTTCTTTATACCCTTCTTTCAACATATATTTTTTGAGAAGATTATACCACTGTGCCCTAATTGATTTAAGTCATACATAGACTTCTCCCCTTTATTGTTCTTAATAACTTGAATTAGATGTTTTTAGCATCCTAAGTCCTTCAGGGACTCGTGCTTCTAGCACAATAAATCATTTGATGCTTCTGGCACCTTAAGTTTTTCGAGGACATGTGCTTCTCGCACCTTAAGTCTTTCGGGGACATGTGCTCCTGGCACCGTAAGTCCTTTCCTACCACTTTAAGTCCTACGAAGACATGTGCTACTAGCACTTTTTGATTCTTTGAAGATTCACGTAATATTCATGATTTAGTAAGCCTTATGCATAGGCTATATAACAATATCTAATAGACGCATAATTTTTCTTTCTTTCATAAACTTCCAGATTAATAAAATATTGTATCCACCACAAAATCAAATCATAATCATATTAAACTTTGTGATAATGTTTATTTTCATATAAACATTCATATATCTCAATTTGGACTTCACGTCCATAACTATCATAATATGATTATATTGGCGTCTTTTCAATTTCACTTATCCTCTTGGCCAATCATTTTTTTATGTCAACTTCTTATGACATATCTTTATATAATATCCTCATTTGATCACGTGATATCATCTTTCAAAATTGTTGTCGACAATTTCATCTTTTGGTTTCATTTTTCCAATTCGACATAACTTATCAAGATCAATATAATTGGTACACGAACCTCTCTTGAGGTTTTTACAATTAGTTATGTCTCGATACTCTTCCGAGTATCTACCTCCTTAATATGATCATCATAATTATTGTTTCAATTTATCCATAACATTTACATTTGGAACCGAATAGTTTCTCATGCTTCGGGCATGCCACATTCATATTTATCTTGATTGGAGCATTTTCACCGAGTATGAGATTTAATAAATCTCATATAGGTCGTAATTCAATCAGGCAAATATATCATGAATGCATAAATTGATGAACTTCTGGTTCATTCTTCTTTGTTCGAGGATATATATACTTTGCTATAATAATGCATTCCATGTATTCACTTTTCCAGCTTTTCAATTTCTCCCCCTTATGGTAAGAAAACAATGTCAAACGACAATTGACTAATCATGCAGTATAAGTCTCCTAAATCCATTTGTTTCCTTTAGAAACATATTTCTATTTCATATAGAGACAAACAAGAAAAAGAAGGTACTTATACAACATTTATCTCAAATTTCTTTTTATATCCATCTATGTGCATTGTGGTGGGTTTATAATCATTGCACATTCAACCCTTTTAAGATGGAAATTTGTCCGGGCTCGACCAAAAGCCAATTTTACCGGGAGAATTTTGTTGGCTTATATAAATCTTTCTATATAATATCAAATATACCAACATAAAATTTTGTTCTCATAAGCATTCATCCAACTTATTTATGGAGGCTTTAATTATGATTCTTAGATCATATCATCCGAAATTGCGCGCTTAATTTATTCAAACATCAAACATTATTGCAAACTTCATATTGCAATCTCTTTTGCAAACTTCATGTTGCAAGCAAATAATCTCACATGTAACCATCTTATAGATGCATATTTTAAATTTATCATATCATTGTATGGTTTACATATGTTACTTCAATGGGCCCATATAAATCTGTTTGATATATTTCCGAGATCCATTACCAATTATGACCTATGATATTCTCATAGTCATTTATATTTGAGAACAAGCAATTATCATGAAAAATGTTCGATTCTTCAATGGATGTCAATACGTAATCTTATTTGTACTATATATTCGACTTGGATGATCAAACAAGTCATGCCAACAATAAATTTGTTTTGATAAGTAAACTTCTCGTTCTTATCGTAACATTATGATTTAAATCATAATTTGACATCCATTTTTGGGAGATCATATTTGTCATTGTGTGGGAAGTATATAAGTATGACACTTCAAAAATTAGCTCACACTTGTATTCTAGCAATCTCCCAGTGAGAGACATAACTTTCCCCTTAAAATTCAAGGATTTTGTTCTTCATGAAAGAGGCTTAATGTATGAAGTATATAACTTTCTAAAAATCCACTCACACTTGTATTATAGCAATCTCCCCTCAAGTGTGAGTCTTTTTAAATATACTTCTTATACATTCATGGATTTCAATCCAAATATGAGCTATCACTTTCAAATCTTTTAATTTATTATTGAAGGAAATTTACACCCATCATATATTCTCATTCTCCTTTCGAGGACTAAATTAGTGCATTATAATTGTGCAAGGCTGTGCACTTCGCACACTCAATGGAAAATATCTCAAATATCTCCTCATCTCCGCTCTAGAAAAATGAAGACTTACTTTCTATTTTTCTTGATCATGAAATTGTAATATTTGTTTACACGTCAAGATATGAATTCTCAATCATTTTTCATATCTTTATTGACCACATATGACCTAACCTGGTCATACTATAAATTTCTAGTTTACATTTACAAACCTTGCATTATTATTTGTAAACTTCCGGTTTACAATTGCATGTGGTTCAATACTTTTCTATATGATATCTATTTCGAGATATCTTTGAAACTCAACAAGTTTCTTTCATACTTGGTAGAATAAAATGCATATTCAATGCATAATTTTGTCCTTCGGTAACAAAATATTAGCTTTCGGAGCCTTAAATCAAATTTATACTTTCATAGCTCTTAGGAGCCTTAAATTTATACTATCAAATATAGTCGTAACATTGGTCTTTCAAATGAAGTGGGAAAACTATGCAAATTAGTCTCCAAGACTATTAGCCTTTAGAATTATTACGAATATATGGCATAATTTCTATGCAAATTATTTGTCGTTAAGACAATAACTTAAAGCTCTTTGTATATACACATTAACTTAAAATTCTTTGTATATACATATAGCTTTAAGGTCTTAGTATTTATAATAATCCATAAAATTTTTCTTGTCATGCCATTTCTTTAAACCAATATTGTTCGTTTACAAAAGAACAATTATAAAATTGATAAATTTTTTATCATAAAATAAGAAATTTATGGCAATAATAAAAATGATAAAACTTCAAATTGGTCCCATTTGCGAAAATCACCGCCTCCCAACTATTGAAATTGATTTTGAGGCTGATTTACAAATAATACTTATCTTATCAGATAGTTTATATCAAATATTTGACATTTAACAAATATATCATGACATACAATAAATACAAAACAAATGACTCTTGCCACCACAACAATAACATGAATTTCTATCATGTTTATTATACCCAATAATTTCTCTTTCTGTGGTTCTTATCAATAATTTTTCCTTACTTCCGATGAGAATTTGAACCACCATAATTACAACCATGTCCATATGTAAACATATTTACACACATATCAACAACCACAATTAAATTTATTCATTATTTCATTCACTTCTGGGAATGGAGTCGAGCATATTGGATGAGATTCATGATCTTTACAACAAAAACTCACTATTTTGTCTAATCATATGAAGGCAAGAAATTAATTCAAAATATTTCTGGACTCTTTCACAATATTGCTACTGCGGGAGCAAATTGAATATTCTCATTTATAATAAACTTTTAGTAAGAACAACCATCTTCTCATGTCATACAATCTCATTAATTTGTTCTAAAGAACAAAAGAATATTTTAATGCCAAATATACAATTTTGAGACATTTATACAATGATGACATACAAAACTTATGGATCAGATACGTTTTCATAACTTCTTTTGCAAATTTGTTTCGCTTCACAATATGTCTCTCAAGATCGTGCCAAATTATGCCTCCTCTTGGCTTCTTGCCAATATATGCCTTCTCTTGGCTTCTTGCCAACTTTTAGCTCATATTTTCATGCCAATTTTCTCTTCAATATGGCTTTGTTCGCTTATCTTCGGATAAACATAAATTATATGGTTTCGGCCATTATATATAACGTCTGATCATATAATAAGAAAAATATAAAAATAATAAAATGACAAATAAATAATAAACATAACATAAGTAAAAGTAAATGTTATGTTAGTAACATAAAAGTAAAACTTAAAGTAAATATTATGTTAGCAACAATAATAATTAAATTAAATCTGACTTAGGTTAGGAGATAAAACTCCAGGTAGGAGTCGAATACAAAATATAAATAAATGCATAATCATAAATAAATGCTAATATCAAAATAAATACTTAAACATAAATATGTTAGCAACAATAAAAGTAAATGCTTAATATTAAATCTAGACTTTCGGTTAGAAGGTTTAACTCCAAAGTAGGAAGTCGAATTAACAATAAAAGTAAAAGCTTAAACATAAATATGATTAGCAACAACAAATAAAAAAGCTTAAAAGCTTAAGAGAAATATTATGATGAAAATAAATATTCCTACACGCATTCAGCTGCATTACTGGGCATTTGATGAATAGTACTTTATTTAAATAATATATATTTAATAATATAATATAAATAGTAATTACTATTTAAATATAATATAATAATAAAAACATGTGGTACCCACGTTCATTACTTCTCCCTACCAACTGACATGCCTTGCGAAGGAAGTGTAGAAGATTTGACATAGGGAAAATTACACCTAATAACCCAAATGGAAAAACTACACCACAGGACCCATTTTCTTTCTTCCTCTGCAATCATTCTATTATTTTATTTTAAATCATCAATCATTCATTTATTCACTGACAGAAGCGTACCTGGTATCATTCGAAGCTTCATCAATGGAGGCTCTGCTTGGTCCTTCATCACCATCGCCGATCCGTCCTTCTTTCCTTTCACTACCCTCCGATGGCCGACGAAAATGATGACTGGAGTCAATAAGAGATGGAGAGTTGATGCTCTACCTCAACCCAAGATCTGTCAGCGGCGGTGTTGAGGAAGTCGAGGGACGAGCAGAAAACCATGAATCGGAGAACCAGTTAGGAATGGAAATTATTCTTGTTGGGTGCGAAAAAGGGAGTAGGTAGCTAGGTAAGGTTGATGGAGAACTTAAACACATACTTGTTCTGGAAAATTTGCAGATCTAACTGGTGGTGATGATCAACAAGAAGGAGGCTGGAGTTGATTAGCGCCGTCTTAATAACGTGTTATAAAAGTGAAGAAAATCTAAAGAAAAAAGTAGAGAGGAGTGAGGAGAGAAATTAGAGAGAAATGGATAAATTTTCATTTTAAGCCAGTATTCCGAATGTTTACACAATACATCTATTTATAGGCTTCAAGAGTTTATTATCTGATGGACATCCACATAATACCTATATTTATAACATAAATAAGTTTTTCTTTAATTTTAAAATAGAAAAATCAAACAAGGCTTCAATTTTCGTGTTCAGAGAAAATGCCAATTACCCGATAATGAAATCTCGTGATCTTTGACCAAAGAAAAATAAATCTCGTGACCAGTTCGTGCATATTGGACTTATTATATCGTTGCAGAGACCTGTGTGTCCTTTTTCAAAGGACATGTGAGTTCAAATTTCATTGTCACATGTCACTTCTCAAATTTCTTACTATTATATTGCGGGTCATCCTCAGTGGGTCCCATCTTACGTCCGGAAGAAAACAAGAGCTCTGTAATGAGCATGGTCTATTATTACTATTATTATTTATTATTAATAAACCTAAAGAATGTAGTGGGGGGCGTATTGTAATTGCAAGCTCACATGACAGAAAATAATGGCACAAGACTTGTAAATAACAATGGCTAAATTATTGACGGTTTAATATAGCTTCAAATCTTGATGGGTTTTAGATCTTGATCCTTTTTTTTTTTGTGGCATTTCTGATCTTTATGTTGAGGCGGCTGAAGTAATTTTTATCACTATTATCCTAAATATAAATCGCGTGAAAAAGTTAATGAAAGCAAGTCAACCTACCACCGTTATCCCAAACGTCTTATATTTATTGATTTGAAGTAGAGGTAGAGTAGTCCTTAAGATATATAGAATTAACTAGCGAAAAAAATAAGCGAAGAGAACTGAAAAGTCAGAAATATAATAATTAGATTAGTAGAGATTGAGGACTTTTTGACTTTAGCATGAGGATACAATGATGTTTTGAGGGAATTTTTTGACTAGCATGAGGATACAATGATGTTGTTCTGCCATTACTAGTGAGATAAAGTAATTCTTTAAAGAAAGGGAGAGTAAGAAAGCATTTTGGGATCCATAATGACAGTCCTAAGGTGACTTTGTATTTGAGTAATAAAAAGAGAGAGACAAAGCACTTTTTAAATCATAAATCAAGGTTTTGCCAGAAGAGGTACACCTAAATATCTTACGGTTCATTTGGATTAGCAGTGTAGAAGTAACTTTTCTAGTATGATTTATACAAATTTAAGATTGGATAAAAATTATAACACATTATAGAAGATTTCTGAGAACAGAGCCTTGAAAACTCTTTGCCACACTATTCGATCGGCATTAAAATAGGTAAGTACCTCTTTAATTTTCACTTCACCATGATGTTTTTCACCTCTCTGTTTGTCTCTAATCCTTTTAAATTTAACTTTGAAAAAAATAAAGTAGATGCGTAGGCTTACCAAAAAGTATATTTAATTAACCAAGCGGGTAAACTTAACTTGGAAGATAGCTATGATGAAATTATACGATTTAGAATCTTTAATGACAACATTCTTTCTAAGTGAAAACTTTAGGGTAAATTCACCTAAACCCAAAACAAAAATGCGTGGATGAAACATGACTATCATCTCGGCGATATTTGGTCAACTTAATGGTCAAACTTAATAGAGATAACGAGTGAGGATAAAATTGCTATAATTTAAGAAAGCTTGGTAGTAACGTTGCAAAACACTTTCGGGACAAAATTGTCACATCTTGTCAACTACCGGGCCAAAATACCCCTAACCCTTTAGTTATATGACACCTTCAAGTGTATTTTAGTCCTTTTATAAAGCATATGATAGTTTTAAAGAGCATTGCAGATTTATTTTTCATATGCATACAATTAACAAGGGAGAGGGTTGGAATTAATATGAGGTTTTGTGTAATTAATAAGTGTAATATTGAAAATCATTACTTGCATTTCATAACAGTTTTAATGGTGATTTTAATTAATTGTTTTTAGAGTTAAAGTGTGCCCAGCTCCCGAACTATTTTGGAGTTGCAATCAACGCCCTAAGATATTTGTAGGTACAATTTTGACCCTAAAGTAATAAAAATGGGGCAATTCTCACCGTAAGATAACTGACCGTTAACAACCGTTAAGTTATTATTCATCTTCATCAAAGTCACGATTCTTCTCTCCTCTCTCTCGTGATACAGACCAGAGGAATAGTAATTAATTTTGTGGCGAAGTAGTGAATTACCCAAGGCAACCATGGCGAGGAAAAAGAATCTGCCTAGCTGGCTGAGGTAATTCTACTGTTTCGCCACAAAATTAATTACTATTCCTCTGGTCTGTATCAACGGAAGAGGAGAAGAACCGTGCCTTTGGTGAAGATGATGAATAGTAACTTAACGGGGGTTAACGGCTCTGTTATCTTGGGGGGTGAGAATTGCCCCTATTTTATTACTTTAGGTCAAATTAAACCCATAAATACTTTAAGTTGCCAATTATACCTCCAAAAATAATTCGGAGTGGTGAACGTAGCTTAACCCTTATTTTTAGTACTTAGAACGGGGAGAGTGGCATGCGCATGCGCTCATATATATGTATGTGTGTGTGTGTAACATTAAGAAGCACACCGCCAATATATATACAGATATGACTGATACGTTTGCATGTTTCTTTTTGGATGAACGAAAAAGGTGTCGCTGGAGTTTTGGTGTCGGTGGTGAAGCAGATGGTTAAAAACGTAGCTAGAAATCATGCATTGGGAGTGAAGAAAATTGCAGTGAGTGGTCTTCAACCCGTAGGCTGCCTCCCAAAACAACAGCGTTATCGTCATTTTCCCAGTGCAACTCCACCTATAACGACTTCGCTACTCGCCACAACAAACTCTTACGCCGAGGTCTGGCCAAATTGAAGCATCAAGAAACCAACAACGACAATTCCAGCATTATCATTTTAGACCTTTACGACAGTTTCATGTCCGTACTGAACGACCCCTCCTCTTACAAAATAAAGCACCAATTCAAGCCTTGTTGCGTTGGGGTGAGCAGCCAGTACGCTTGTGGAAGCGTAGACGACAAGAGCATGGTCAAGAAATACAGAGTGTGCGACGATCCTAAGTCTGCGTTTTTCTGGGATTTGGTTCACCCAACGCAATCTGGTTGGCTTGCTGTTTATAATAACTTGCGTACCACCAATAATGTGCTTCAACAACTTCACTACTAGGGTAGTTCTCTTATTCCCCTCATAAAAATAAATAAAGTTGCAAGCTTAAAAGTCTATATATATGTTTGTTACGTTGTCATATTCAAAAGGGATCATCTTGTTATTTTTATAATTCTCGTGACATAGTATTGTAACGCTCTCAATATGATTAAGATCATGAGAATTTGGTGGACGTACGTACGGCATCCAAAAGGTTATTATAATTTATAATGTCACATTTTAAGTCATTTTACTTAATTATATCGTTTGCATGCAATAAAAATTGAGTCTTGACTATTAATAGGTATTGGGTGTGGCGGAAGGTGTCAATCTCTTGCAATGTAATGAATCAAAAGATTTGAATATTTATTAGAAGTCCCCACATTTAGTACCTTACAATAGCTCAAATGAAAAAAAAAAAAAAAAAAAAAAAAAAATCCATGCACGAGGAAAAAACTCAAGTCTTGACTCTTGATTATTGCAAGCTTGTTCTAGAGCTTATTTATTACTCATTATGATCCTTAATTTAGGATTTGATTATAGAGTTAATGTTATTCCTAAAATTTAAGACTTATTTTACATGTTTATCAGTTTTTTTCTAAATTAACTCTATTGATATTCCCACAACAATAACCAAATAGGAGGAGGAGGGAGAGAATTAAGAAAGACAATCAGGGTGTTTAAAAAAAACATGTCATATTAGTAAATTTGATTAACTTCTTTAATTTAATCAAATTAGTTAATTAGGGCCATAGGAGTAATTTCCACACATCACGGGTCCCACGACTGAATTTGTTGGATGGAATGACTGAAAATTCCAACGGTGATGCATGTCAATGATCATTTCACTTGGGTCATTCAGACAGCAAAATAAAGATTGAGAAAATTACGTGAAAAGGTTACGAATAAAAATAATTATAAAAAAGTTCCTTTAAATCACCAAATTTAAAAGTTTTAAGGGGACTTTTTGTAATTATTTGTATGAAAAAAAATCGGGTTTTTAAATGTTGTTGTAAATATGACTTTTACTGTTGTAAATGGTAGTATTTTAAATTTTGTTGTGAATATAGCATTTAACGTTATAAATCTATGTTTTTTGTTGTTGTTAATACAAATAATATCAAAAAAGTCCTTTGGGACTTCCGTATAATTTGGTGATTTGATGGACTTTTTTATAACTATTTCTTTTCCTTGGGACCTGCATGTAATTTTCCCATAAAGATTTACTATATTTGTTGTTGATGAAAGAGGGTGGACTAGGGTTTTTGTTGTAGGTCTTCATTATTGAGACAATGTTATCCAGTTGTAATTAAGAAAAAAAAAAAAAGGAAAGATTTACTATATTCTTTCATGTCCACGATACAACTCATATCACTTATCAGAATTAAAAAATAACATTAAATTCATCATAAATATTTTAAGAAAATCAACTTTACTCTTCTTAAATGAGGTTTTGAAGGAGAGAGAAATTACAAAAAACACATTATTTAAGCATTAATTAAATGGAAAAGATTGATAAATAAATATTAATTTCTTTCTAAGTGACTTATATTGCAAATAAAAAAATTCTTCTAAAAGTAACTCAATTTTATTGTGGAACGGAGGAGTTTATAACAATAGATTAATACTTATCTTGCCATTTCTACTATACAATGTAATTTAGTACCACTCTGCCCCTTATTATACAAGTTCAGTTTGACCAAAAAAAAAAAAAGGTCCTAAATATAAACCCACCTTGAGAGGCATTAACGATTGTTTTCTAATTTTATCCTATTAACAATGTTGATGAGAGAAAATGTATAGCATTTTTTTCAATACCCATTATTAAATACAATGAAATTTAGTTGGTAAAATATGACCACAACTTAATTCCAAACAGTCAAGATATTGAAGATGAATATCCACTTCATATATATTCTGATCACGAGACCCTTCTCTTGTATATGATTAATATTGTGCTGACTCCATGACAATCAAATATATATAGCTTAATTTATTATTAATGAATATACTCCGAGTCCAGTTTCAGTGTTGATTGCAGTGAGAAGGACTTCAATGAGATCAGCACCGTACAAATATATAGTTTCAACAGTCTATATTTATAATTTTTCAAATGATGATTTGTAAACAATTTTTTATTTTTTGGAAAAAACTAATCCTAAAGAGACTATCTTTAGTTTAGGTTTGTACATACTAATTTGTTTTTCCAAAGCAAAAACTTAAAAAACCTAAATTTGAACTGTTTAGATTAGACATGGATGGTACAAATCTTGTCCCAAACAGAATCCACCACCATATGGCATATACACGAACTTAATTAAGTTTCACTACTATAGATGTATCTATATACAACGATTTTTTTGGATATTTAACAGTTTTCAACCATTAAATATATGGCGTCAACTATTTATATATAACGGTTTTTAACCGTTAAATATTAGGCATTATATTTTATGGTTTTTAAACACGACCGTTATGTAAAGGGGATTATATTTAACAGTTGTCAGAGTATATATGACTGTTAAATATATCAATCTATGATTAACATTGATTTGACTCCAAAGTCAATCAACTTATAGCCCAAGTAATTAATGACTAATGACCAATTTACTTCCAAGTCAAGTCAATCAATAATTAAGGAAATCTAATCTTTTTTTCAAATAAATAGTCCGATTTACGCCAAACACATTGTAAAATTTATTCTGCCTACATAATTCCACTTATAAGTAGCAACATTTAAAATGTTTTGATATTCGGGCAATAAATAAATAGAATGTTTCGATATTTATATTTAAAGCATGTGTAAGTTGTAACGCTTCAGGGTTACTTAAGTTCATTATTGGCTCTGAAGCTGATTACAATGAGATTTTTTGGGCTAAAATAATTATGGCTTGACCAAAATTGTTATGATATATATAGAAGTAAAAATTCCAAACATAGAGTTGTAAAATTCCTACTATCATAGTAGATTTAGACTAAGGTTATTAAAATCGAAATGTTCACTAAACATGGTAGGATATTGGGTCAAGATTGATTGGTTAGATCAAGATCAGACCGGAACCAACACAGGAGCCAAACTGGTGAGAAAGTGAAGGTTTCAAGGTTCTTAATATGAAATTATAAAGAAAATAATAAAAAATCAATTTTTTTTAAGGAAAGCAAAACTGGGCTAGCTCTTGATCAGATCGGTTGTAGTTTGATCTGAACCATTCAGTCGATTTAATAACCCGCTGTGAATTTAGTTAAAAAGGATATCAGACGAACATAACAAAATCTCTAAAACCAACACATAATAATGAATTTTACGACCAATTTCCTATAGAAAAACAATATAAGTAATAGCCAATCTAAATGTCATTTTAATATATCATCCTTCTTAGTGTTACTTTATATTTAAAAAGCTAATTAATTTGGAAACAGGCATACTTTCAAATAATTCTAAAAACACAATACAAGAGTAAGTATGGGTAGTTAGCAAAGTAAATTTTTTAGGCATAATTCACGCACCCATTATATATAGGGAAAATCTTTTTTGAGGGCCCTTTTTGAAGAAAAAAGATACCAAAAAGGCCCTCAAAATCTGATAATACACGAAAAAGAGGTATTTTGAGAATCTTTGCGTGAGTTGTTAGCGGCGATATAGTTGTTAACAGCGCAGGTCATTAACAACTAAATCAGCCCCATTAACAACAACTTTCTAACTAAATCAGCCCCATTAACAACTATATATCGATGCATAATGTTAACAACTATATCCCAGTCAAGATTAACAATTCACGCAAGATTCTCAAAAATACCTTAGGCACTTTTCAGGTATTGTCAGATTTTGAGGGCCTTTTTTAGTATTTTTTTCTTCAAAAAGGGCCCTCAAAAAGATTTTCCCTGATATATATTATTAACATAAGGTTGAACTCATTTTTATTTTTTTTTGCTCGAAAGGTTGAACTCGTTACAACATCACATTTAAGAAAGTCTCAAGTCCCACTTGGGATGCTGTAATTGAGGAGGCAAAATTGGAAATAGAAATGAAATTGAACTATATACACCCCACTGCTGGCAAGGTCTTCCTCCTACCACCGCGACGCCATAGGCACAAGGGAAGACGGAAGTGTAGCAACGTCATACCAAAATCTCCCTCAACCGTGTCTTGGCAGGTATATCTCTTAAAGCCATTGTTATCTCCGGCAAGAAATCTTCACCAGCTACCAAGACGAGAAAAATCAAAGTCTCGAAGGGAAGACTGGTAGTTGGGTTCTAGTGCTCAAGGTAAAAAATAGAGGTGAATGGGAATTTGGGTTAAGGGCATTTTGGTATTTTTATATACAAATTTCATATGCATAGCAAACATATTTTTAACCGCCTATCCATGTCCATTTCTACATTCATGTAGATCTCCATGTCCATCTCCGTTATCAAAATCAATTCCAATATACCAAAGGAGCCCTTAAGGAAGTTTTTTTTTTTTTTTTTTTCTTGGTTAGTTGGGTTACAAGGCCATGACAGTTAGCAAAATAAATTAAGGGTTTACAATGTTTAAAATTCACTTGAACCACATAAGCCAAAGTAAATATTATTGATCAAACACTCGCGGCTCGCCACACACACATATACGAAAAAAAACAGTTGTTATGGAATAAAATATTAGTCCCACCGCTCGAGTGTGGGTAACAAGAAAGCGGCTTGATATTGCGGATGTGATGCCAGAACATTTGGGCTTGGAAGACAAGAAGGCAAATCGATCCAAACCTAACCTAAGGTATCCACTATAAATAGATGGTAAATCCTAAAGCCGTACGCATCTTCTAAGCTCTCTCTCATCTACAATTCTATTTTTGTTGTGCACACACCACCCCCTTTTTTAAGGTGGTAATAACGGTGATATTCTATTCTCAAAGGTATCTCATCCATGGATACGTAGGAGGGAGCTATTTGATCCTATATTAACATCTTAGTCCACCTAGAAGCTGCACATCCGTGTTCTTATGACGTAACATTGGGCGCGTGGGGACGTTAAATTGTGATTCCTACCACAAAAAATGGAGAAAATGGTCGGTGATTCCAAATCATCGCAATTTACGGTTGCAACGAAGATCTAGTGGATTGTTTCGTTCGACAACATTTGGGGAGATCGGGCAATAGCGGTGTCCCGCAGAGTCCGGGGCGAATGGATTTTCCGAACGAAAATTCGGAGATCAAGCTTCGAGTGAACGAAGAAACCCATTGACACCCCCGATGCGGTTGCGTTATGACTTCTCGATGAACACGATCTTCCTAAACATTTTCGATTCCATGTTCAACCAGGTGATGATTTTGCCGAAAGCGAGTGTGAGGACGGGGTCAATCCTTCATGAATATATCCCGGAGTCAAGTTTGATGAATAATGCAAAGTCGGCACTCATGTATCTAGGCCTTTCATCACAGTCGGCCTTGGCTCAAGTATCTCCCTTGGTTGCCGATTTTCTACCGGATATTGCCTAATGCGACTTACAAGGCCGCATCAAAGCTCGACTCGACTCGGCGCTCCTCATGTAGAAAGCGGCGACATGAGAGGTTCGAGTTACCTCGGATCGTTAGGATGGAGCAAAGCAGGAAGTTTCAAAGTTCGTGCGGAGCTATCGAATGTCGGGAAAAAAGTGGAGGAGGCCTTATGAAGTATTTTCATCCGTGCTCTGTGGACGTTGAGATGCGTACTAATTTGAAATGAAGAATGAGTTAATGATGGCAACCCATTATCGATCAATGCAAAAGATAGATTGTGTTGAAAAGCTTTAAGGCGATACGAAACGAGAACATTTGTTTGGCACCTTGAAATGAGAATGCTCCACAAGCACACAAAAGATTAGCCTACATTATCGCTCTAAAGCACGGTGATCCACGTCTTTCTAAAAGAATTACTGCGATGCCTTTTTGCGAGGATGCTAAGGATTCGAAGATTAAGGCTACTTCGGAGATATTAAAGAGCGGGAGGATCCGAAATTATATTCTTAGTGTTATGGACCAATATATTGGGCCGAGCGGGTTCCGGCCGAAGAAGGGAACCGCAGTGAAACTCCCCTTTTTACCCGGGTAAATGGGAACGGGTAAATGGTGCTTGCCACTACTCCATCGTGTCTTATATGTGCAAGCACCGTACGCATAGTGGAGCGAGACACGGAGAACGTGGGAAGTGCATAATGGGTGAAGGATGGAAGCATTTGCATGAGTGAAACCCTAGGTAATCCCTATAAATAGAAGATTACCCGCGGTGCACTCTGGACTCTCTCTATTTCCATTACTTATTATTCGAGTCCACACCGCACACACACCACCCCCCGGGCGAAACGCTTACATGTTCATTGTGATCGGGCTCTCTCGACGATATCTTCCTCATAGATATTATCGAGCTAGTGCCTTTCGTTGACACTCGGCCGATGAAAGACTCGTGATCCAACATTAATCGTTCGGCTAACGCAGAGTGGACATTTGCGTTCTTTCGAACATTGGCGCCGGCACGTGGGGACCGTAAACTTCGATTCCCAAACCAAACAAAAGCAAGTCGACCACTCAGAGCATGGCCGCGAGCACCGAAGCCATTGTCGGGCACCTCGGCAAGGTCGACCCACCGGATGAACCTCAACGTGATCAACAGAGCGCGATCCAGTTCTCGACTCGGTCGCTCCCAATCCTAATCATGTAACGGTGGTAACTAAAGGCGAAACGGAGGATACAAGCACGCTCTCCGCATCCGAGTCTAATTGCTCGCGGGGCGGCCGGGTTCAGCAACGTTTGAACCTTCCCCCCGACACACGAACTCCGGGAGGAGCGCCGGAGACATTAGGGTGTTGAGAAGACGATCGTCACTTTTTCGCCGAATGGAAAATATGGAAACTCGTCACCGACTACAAAGAGAGGACAATGTCGACTTATCCAGAGAACTGGACCGGCCGAATGCTTGGATTTGGCGGCGGAAGAGCGTGAGCGGGTACGCCGGGGAATGGATAAAGCGTGTCGGTCAAAGGGAAACAGTGAAGAGCGCAAAGGCGAGATAATCTTGGTACAAGTCGGGTCATGACCTCGACCTCGGTTCATATCGAGGAAGAATGTGGCAAAGCGCAGGAGGAAGGAAAGATAGCCGATCATGACCGAGATAAAATCACCGAGGAAGATCACGGGAGATTTTGCTCCTAAAGGAACAGTAAGGCGGTGGTATTAGAAGACCACCCGGCTTTCGCTCGGGATATGGAAGACCCACCCGGACTACGCGCATGACGGCCCTTTGGAGTGGACGGGGACGTCCACGAGGCTCACCTGGGGTCGGCCTATCTCGAAATAAAAGGGACTATCCCGTCGTTCGCATTCCTAAGATGATCCAGAAGGACATTGTGGAGATAGCATTCTACACCCGATTTTCAAAAGAAATTATGGCGGCCACCTATCCCAAAGGCTTGGACTCGCGGGAATTGCCAAAGTACAATGGAGCGCAAGACCCATTGAGACCACGTGAATAATTTCAAAATGGAGATCGGGGTGAAGGGGATCGGTCCCGTAATCCCTCGGTTGTTCGCGGGGACCCTCGGGGAGGCCCGCCCGAACTTGGTTTCATTCTACGCCATTGGAATCTATCCGGGACATGAAAACCTTGGATCATAGGTTCTACTCGATTTTGCGACTAGCGGAAGTAGCCAAAGATCAAGTTCCAAGTGGATCAATTAAATCAGGTCGTATTTGAAACCTTAACGAGAAGTACTTGGATCGGTTTCAATACCCACGGCCCTCCGGGTGCACAGGCTAAAGAGGAGCACGTTTCCGGTGCATGATAGCTGGTCTTAATAGTACGTCCTACTCAAGAAGTCGGTTATGAAGAGCAGATCCTCAAACTTTGGCGATTTAGGGACCGATCAAAACGCATTCGGAATTAGAGCAAATGGAAATGATGAGCCAAGGGCCAAGGGAGAGGAAAGAGCCCACCTCCCAAGGGCAATGAGCAACACGCGGTCGAAAGCCGGAGTCCGTGGCCGTGATAAAGAAAGCGGACAAAGAGGAAGAAGACCCGAAAAGAAGGTTTGACAAGTATACGCAGCGAGCGAGAAATTTGGAAGAGGTGTCGGCAACCGAGATGAAAGTTTGAACGATCCGGCCAATCCGAAGAGATGCCGCTCTGGATAAGTCCGCTCGTGAGTTTCACGATCGGCACGGTCCCACGCATTTCTTTGGACTTACGCGATGCTAAGAAAAATTTATCCGTGAAGGCAAGCTCTGTCGGTTTGTAATCCAATCGTAGGGACGGCTAAACAAAAAGCGCCCGGGGCGAAGCAAAAGCCCGCCGGAGAAGAGAAGGCGAGATCAAAGAAGAAAGACCCGGACAACGATGATGACTTTCCCGGCTCCAAATATAATTGCAACGGGATTAGTGGAGGCGGAGGGGGACTCGATAAGCAAGCGGAAGAAGTATCTAAGGGAGATCCTCTCCAATCGAGACCGCCCGAGTTTTAAGAGGGACGATGCCAAACCCGAGCCCCGGTCCTGTGTTTTACTCGGAGGACTTAGAAGATGTACCTCGTGGCTCTACGACAGATTGGTCATGTATAACATCCATTTTCAAAAGCCGTATATTTTTTTTTCATGAGTATAGCATTGGAGCGATTGAGTAAGCGTACATATATTAAAAATGTCGTAAAATGCATTTCATTTACAATAACAGACATTGTACGGGAGTTTTCAAAAATAATGACGAGAGGAAAGTCTTGGTAGGGCCTCTATGCGGGCTTGCCTTTCCTCGATCTCGGTCTTCCGAACGATGCTATGTTAAGATTTGAGATCCAATCACGGACCCCAGGTAACGGTTAACCTCGTGTTTACATAAATCATTATAAGTACTAGATATTCATGGAATTTTGACGACACTTACTACGTTCAAAGTAGGGTATACATAATTAGATATATATGGCAATAACAATACGGTCGGATGTAAGGTTAAGGCACGAGGAGAAATGTACATGATCGGATATGCACGGCAATAACAATACATCGGATGTAAGGTTAAGGCACAGCGGACATTGGACATAATCGATATATGGACGGCAATAACAATACGATCAGATGTAAGGTTAAGGCTGTGAGAGAAAATACAGCATGATGAGGAAAATACATATATGCATACAAGCCATCGAGTTAGTGTTACGATCGCGAACGTACCTTTGTTGTCGACTACGGTGCGTTTTACGGAAAGCGGTAATTTTTTGACAAAATGTGGGGTGAAACAAAGTCCGATTATCTCGAGATATCCTATAAGGATAACATTTATCAACTTCTAGCACTATAACGGGCATTTTAGGGTACAAATTATCATTTTGCCCCTAGTTGGACCTATCGGCGGAATTTTGCCGTAACTTCGTTACTTTGATCTTATTCCATTTCAAAATTATCCTCATTTATGTTTTTACCTCGTCGGGCATCTTTCAATGCAATGAGGCTTAAAAACAAGTACGAAATATATTACGAAACTTCCTAGACCAAAACAACGATTCTACTATAACTACGAGAAAGTTAACTACGGAAGCTAAAAGCTAAGGGTGAAGAACTTACTCGGAGCTAGGCGGAATGTTTGCGAGCTTCTCACTCTAACTTCTCTCTACTCTTTGTTAGAATGGTTTTGGTGTGAAGAAATGAGGAGGAGGGGGTCTATTTATAGGGAAAAATCAAGGACACGGATGGAAATTAATTGTCACTTTATGAAATTCAATTTTCTCCATCTAATTGCATTGCCGACATGCTCCTCTTACTTTAACCATTTAATATGTTTTCAACTTCATCAAATTTTGATCCCAATTTCGTAAGCCACAGCGTTCCCCGTTAACAAAACAACCCATGTTCTTGTGTTCTCATTGGTTGGTTAAACTTTTGACTTTTCAACTTTACTTTATCCATATACACTATGTTAACTATTAAATAATTCTTCACTTCTTTTACAAAACCGTGTGATCCCTTTTTTGCTCTTCAATTTAGTTTTTTATATTACTTTATATTATTTTAGAAAGAATTTCCCCATTGGTTCTTTAGATAGATAATTACTCCGTTAGTTAATTAGGCCTTAGGCATTAATATAATTCATATTAAATGCTTCTTAATCAAACTTCATTGATTAGCAATTTATTCTCATGCTAATCCTAATCCCTTATTGGTCAATAATCTTCAATTTGGGTTTGCACCTAATTAACTTCAAACATTCCCTTTATTCATGTTTAAACAATTAGCCATTAATTATTTATTTAATTACTTACTAATTGTTGATAATTTTCTTAATTAGGATAAATCATTATCTCACAACTATTTTACTTACATTGGTATTTTATATCCCATGTAAAATATTAAAAATCATGGGGTCACTTATGATCCAAAAAAAAAAATACTTAATTGTTGCCTCATTATTTTCCAAGGAAATAATCCAAAAATTCCTAAAATTAGAGACAACATACTTTCTAATTTTTCATAAATATTTTACTGCCTCTTGGGATTTATCATAATATTTACAGGCCATTTAATGCCTCATAAAATCATTTTAGGGATTTTAGCTCTATCTTACCCTAACTTCAATAGAAATTACCCTAGAAAATAAGATAATTATTACTTCTTATTTGAGACCACATTATCTACCTATTTCAATAGGTATTATTTTGAATTTATGATATTTATCATAAGTCGGATTTTAAGGGTATTGGTCATCACAGGGCGGTGCTCAATTGCTTGTGAAGAAGATTTTCGTGGATAACGGGAGTCGGTAGACGTCGTCCCGTGGGACGCATTCAAAAGAATGCGGCTTGATCCCGAAGATTTGAAACCTGCAGACGACATTGACCAGGTTCAATGGCCGCGATACATTGCCCCAAAGGATATATCGATTTAAAGTTCACATTAGGAATGAGAAGCCTTCAAAGTCCGAGCGAGTCGGGTCGTTAGGCGATTTTCCTTCCAATACAACATAATCCTAGGAGCGCCCTACAATCCACGATTGGGACATGTTGGTGTCTTCAAAGCAACAAAAGTTGGTTAATAGGAGGAAACCCAGAGATCGTCGTAGTTGGGGTGACCAAAGGACTCCGACAATGCTATTTCGACACGGTCGAAAGTGAGACCGACTAGAACCGGAAGGAAGGAGTAAGGCGTCAAGGAAAGGATACGGGGAGGTCGGTTAACCTCGTGGAGCTAGATTTGCGAAAGGAGGAAAAGATGCAAAGGACGGAGCGAAGCGGGAGTTAAGGACTTCGTCCAGGACCTAATCCGAGCAAATTACCAAGATTGGTAGCGGCTTATCCCCGGAGATCCATACAAAGCTCGAAGCACTTACGGAACAATAGAGACATCTTCGCACGTGATCATCCCGAAATCCGGGGGTAGATCCCATCTTATCCGCCAATTTGCCAATCGGCCCGGAGTCAAATCCGGTCACCCAGAAAAGGCGCAAGATCGGGACGGATAGGAAGAAGGCCCTGGAATCGCATATCAACAAGTTGCTGGAAGCTGGCTTCATACGAGAAGTACAGTACACAACCCGGCATCGATATAGTAATGGTGAAAAAACCCGGTGGCAAATGGCGGGTTTGCGTCGACTATAAGGACCTCGACAAGGTTTGTCCGAAGGATTCTTTTCCCATGCCAAGCATAGACCGGTTGGTTACGGCTAAATGCAGGTTCAAGATCTCTCCTTCGTGGATCGTACTCGGGATATAACCAAATTCCCATGCATGAGGATGATCAAGAAAAGACAGCGTTCATCTTGAAAAGGCCAACTCGTTATAATGTTATGCCTTTTGGGTGAAGAATGCGGGGGCCACATACCGAGAGAATGATGAGCCGGATGTTCGAAGATCGGTTGGGCAAAAATGTTGAGGTCTATATCGACGATATGATTGTCAAATCCTCCCAGTGGGAGACCACATCCAAGATCTACAACAAACGTTCGACAAGATGAGAGAACATCGGTTGCGGCTCAACCGGCGAAATGCGCTTTTGGGGTGCCGGCGAGAAAATTCTTGGGTTTCCTACTTACGCATAGGGGGAATCGAGGCCAACCCGGATAAATGTCGGTAAAGTCTTAGACATGCAAACCGCCAAGAAACAAGAAGGAGGTGCGGTTAACGGGGAGGTCATGCGGCTCTAACAAGGTTTTTACGGAGGTCGGCTGAAAACTCTCTCCCCTTCTTCAAATTGTTAAAGAAGGAAACATCTAAAGTGAATGGAACATTGAATGCCAAAAAGCTTTTGCAAAGATCAAGAATGTCTATCGCTCCACCGGTCCTATCTCGTCCCGAAGCCGGGCGAACTTGATTTTGTATTTGTTTGTGGGATAAAGAAGTTTGTCGTCTTGCCGTTGGTTAATGAAGAAGAAACGGGACAAAATCCGATATACTTTGTGAGTCGAGCTCTACGGGGGTCCGAGTTGAGATATCAAAACCGGGAAAAAATGGCTTCGCCATGTTGGTGGCGGCAAGGCAGTTACGCCGTACTTCCCGAGAGGTTATACGTGGTGGTGCGCACAAATCAACCAATCCGACAAATTCTCCATAAGCCCGACTTGGCAGGTCGAAGGGCTAGTTGGGCGATAGAGCTGTCCGAATCCGACATAGTTTACGGGGCCGGCATGCCATAAAATCCCAAGCTTTAGCTAACTTCGTGATGGAGTTAACTCCCGGGAAAAATCCGGATGAGGACGGCGACCATGAAAGCAACATAACTTGGAAGTTGTTTATTGACGGATCGTCAAATAAAAGGGGAAGCGAGGCGAATTATTATCGAGAATCGAGGAAGGAGTCTCCTGGGAACATTCCCTCCCGTTTTGATTCGCAACCTCAAATAACCAAGCGGAATCCACGAGGCACTCATCGCTGGATTTGCGCAGGCCGGGAAAGTGGAGCCAAGAAAATCCATGTATCCGTGATTCCTAGTTGGTTGCATCTCAAATAGAAGGTAGTTACCAGGCTAAAGACCCTTTAATGGTAAAATATGGAAAAGGTGAAAACCGATGGCGGACTTTGATGACGTAACGGTGGTACATATCCCCGAAGAGGAGAAAACATCGGGGCCGATGTTATCAAAGGCTGGCAAGCACCAAGAATCCGGAAATCACCGCACGGTGGTTCAGCGAGAACCTTCCACAACCGAGGGCCTGTGTCATGATAATTTTAGAAGCCCGATGACCCGGCGAAAGCCGATCGCGACTTACTGGAGAGGGGAATCTCCCGAGAAGATGTTACAAAATGCCGGGAAAATAATAAGAACGTCGAACACATTTACCATGATAGACGACGAGTTATACCAAAAAGGCATTCATTCCCGTTGTTGAAATGTCTCGATTCGGCTAAGGCCGAATACGTGTTATCCGAGATACATGAGGGAATAAATGGACACCACGTTGGTGCCCGGGGCATTAGCGCGGAAGCGGTCGGGGCCGATACTTTTGACCCACTATGGCCGAGGATTCCAAGGACACGTACGCCGATGTAACGGTTGCCGTAAGCATGCCAACATCATTCATACCCCCGATATGAGTTAACGGGTATTTGGGCTCCTTGGCTTCGTTCTACAAATGGGGTATGGATCTGCTACTGGCCCATTTAAGAGAGCCCCGGACGGTTGCGGCGGCTTATTATGGTAGTAGATTATTTTACCAAGTAGATAGAAGCCGAGCCGTTGGCAACACTTACTTCGGCGCGGAGTACGAAAGTTTCTCAATCGAAACATCATATCACGGTTTGGAATACCGCCGAGATCGTAACGGTTAACGGAACCCAGTTCATTGATAAAGGTTTCGCGAAATGGTGGCCGACCTCCGTATTCGGCACCATTTGCCTCGGTTGAGCATCCATGATCTAATGGGCAAGCCGAATCGGCCAACAAGGTCATCCCGGGACGGGTTAAAGAAGAGAATGGAGGATGCCGATCGGATTGGGTGGAGCAACTATATCGATCTATGGGGGCACCGCACCACATTCAATCGACAACCCATGAGACCTATTCGGCTAACATACGGATGCAAGGCAATGATCCGGTCGAGATCGGTGAACCATCGTAGCGGAGAATCGGGGCTCTACGAAGAAAGAGGAAAATAACCGATGTGTCGGCGTAGAACCGGATCTGCAAACGAGGTCGGAATAAAGCGCGTTGTCAAGAATTGGCTACTAAACAACTCATCGCCTTGATTGGTATAACAAGAAGGTTGTACCCCGAACTTTTGCCAAAGGAGATCTCGTCCCTCCGCCGCCGATATAGGGAACAAGAACGCCGGCTAGGGTAAGCTGACCGCAAATTAGGAAGGCCGTATCTTGAAGTAACTAAAACTTGGGCAAAGGCCTAATCGGAAACGCTGAAGGAGAAACCCATAAAGCGGACATGGAACATGATAAACTCAAGACCTATTACGTTAGCAAGTTTCTGTTTACTTCATCCTAGTGTCTTCTTACGGAAGTAATGTGTCTTTGAGTAGCTTTTAAAGAAAACTTTTTAATGAATTTGGTCGAGAAACCCGTTTTCAACAATCTGACTGTACTATGATTGCCAAAGCGGCGCGCATTAAAACATTAGGAATCGGAGGCATTCTAGCCGGTTCCAAAGACCATGTTCCAATTAAAACATGTAGGAGCCGAGGTATATAAACCGGTTCCAAAGACCATGTTCCAATTAAAACATGTAGGAGGCCGAGGTATATAAACCCGTATCCAAAGACCATGTTCCAATTAAAACATGTAGGAATCAAAGGCATTCTAGCCGGTTCCAAAGATCATGTTCCAATTAAAACATATAGGAATCGAGGCATTCTTAGCCCGGTTCCAAAGATCATGTTCAATTAAAACATGTAGGAGGCCGAGGTATATAAACCTGGTTCCAAAGACCATGTTCCAATTAAAACATGTATAGGTCTGAAAGTATATAAACTTAGGTTCAAAGACCATGTTCCAATTAAAACATGTAGGAGGCCGAGGTATATAAACCTGTTCTCCAAAGACCGTATTTCCAATTAAAACACGTAAGGATCGGAGGCATTCTAGCCCGGTTCCAAAAATCATGTTCCAATTAAAACATGTAGGAGTCCAAGGTATATAAACCCGTCTCTGCAAAGACCATGTTCAAATTAAAACATGTAGGACGCCAGAGTATATAAACCCGGTTCCAAAGACCATGTTCCAATTGAAACATGTAGGGCGAGGTATATAAACCCGTCTCCAAAGACATGTTCCAATTAAAACGATGTAGGAATCGGAGGCATTCTAGCCCGGTTCCAAAGATCATGTTCCAATTACAACATGTAGGAGTCCGGTATATAAACTTTGTCTCCAAAGACCATGTTCCGATTAAAACATGTAGGAATCGGAGGCATTCTAGCCGGTTCCAAAGATCATGTTCCAATTACAACAGCATGTAGGAGTCCGGAGGTATATAAACCCGTCTCCAAAGACCATGTTCCAATTAAAAGTGTAGGAATCGAGAGGCATTCTAGCCGGTTCCAAAAATCATGTTCCAATTAAAACGTGCAAGAATAGGAGGTATTGAAACGATTCCAATAAAACATAATTGGTGACAAAGTGAAAAGATATTCGCTCAAGGTAAATTCATAGAAGTAAACTTTAATGTTGATAAACACTCATACAATCACATTTACAAAGACGTAGGCGGCCATGGCCACACTGACAAAACAAAAAGGCCTCACCAAGAGAATCCTAAGGCAAAGTACATGGTAAGACCCGCTAAAGCTCGAAGGTGGGGGTGGAACCCACTCTTCTTCCCCGTCATCTTCATTAACATCTAGCGGAATCGTGTCCCTCCTTTTTGACATAAGACAGAGATCCGGCCCCGGGTCATGTTGAGAGCAATGCCAGGATTGAGAGCTAAAATCCAAAGATTATTAAAAACCACGGCCGCATCCGTGCTCTGCGTAAGTTCGACCTCGGCGGTTCCCCTTCTCTTTCGCCTCAAGAAGAACCTTATAGTGTTCCGACATCGGCACGCGCCTTATCCATAGCTATGGCGTCGCATCACGAAAGATCTTCCGCAGAGTGATATCTAGTTGGGCCGAGAACCAATTTTGACTCGATCTTGGATAAGTCGGCACTGGGAGCCGCTGCGCCTCTTTCGTACCTTCTTCCTTGGCTGAGAGGGACCGTATTTCCTCTGCCTGTTCATCGGATTTAGCTCGTAAGGACAGAAAATCCTGCTGTAGTTGGGAGTGTACCGCGACCAGTGCGTTCAGCTCAGCAGAGACTTGAGCCACTGTCCTCGGTAATTTTTGCTCGCCTCGGCATCTTGTTTCAAGGGGCCGCAACTTCTTTCTTCAAAGAAACTATCTAAGCGTAAGCCGACTCGAATTTCACCTTGAGGAGAGCGTAGAGTCGTAATAAGGAGATGGCTCTATAACCCTCTAATTCCATCACCTTTTTTGGCGGCCTCGGATAACCTAAAGCATCATGCAGAGTGTGAGCGGGGTTATGTCAAATACTTCTTTCGTCCAATCCTTTCTCCCACAGGATGCCCAGAAGGTCGGCTACCGTCGTTGATCCAGCAGATCGGTTAGACCCGAGGTTGTTCGCACGGGAGAAAAACGGAGCGGATGGGCAAGTCTTCTATGGCGGCATGTCGCGGAGTTCTATGCTCGAGGCGTGCCCCACCACGGTTTGCTTGCCTTTGACCTTTTACGAGTATCGTCTTCGGGCGTACGCGGGAGTGCGGGAGCGTTTTGACCTAGGTCCACGTAAAGGCCGGTCAGTTGAGGAAACGGGGAGACGTCGGCGAGATGGCGGGAGCTTTCTCAATGTTCCTGCAGCGATTCTTTAAAACCTTCATGAATCCGGTCTTCCCCATAGCACCGGCTCGGCGCACGGCAAGCGATATCAAGTACAAGATAAAATACAAAGAAGAAACCACACAAGCGAGCAAAGTCATGCACTACGCGGCTTCCGCCTAACTCCAGGCGTGGTTATCAAATCGGCCGGATCCACGGATCCTGTGAGGGCTAGCGGCAAGTTGCACAAGTTTCGCAAGGTTTCTTCCCGTAAATCGAAAAACTTTTAGCTTGCGGAATATAGTCTTCGGGTCTAAGGGTATGATGGTGTGTAGACCGCATAGCGTGAACATCTCCTGGTCTCCCCAATCTTTGGTCCTCCGCACAAACCAAGGTGCTGGCTGGGAAGGGCTTGACCTTTATAAAAGATGATTTAAAGTTCTTCCACGATTCATGAAAGGGTCTCGAAGAGTTTAGAAGTCACGAATACTTGAAGCGTTGTCTAGCCAAACCATTTCATTTTATCCGTAGTGGATATGTTTGTTTCTAGTGGGCAAAGAAAGACATGAAAGTCGAACGTTATAGACGAGATACGAATCCCTGAGTAGATCTCGAAGGCAATTGCAACGCCCAACCATTGGGATGAAGTTGTGAAGGAACAAGCTGCAAATGACTCAGCTTGGATACGAAAGTCGGTAAAGGAAATTCTCACTCCTAGAGGGTATGTGATAACATCAAGAAGGAAAAGAAGTGCGGATCTGTTTCCGAGCCCGGCGAGAATCTACCGATTCATGTTTTAACGGCAATCGGACGTGTATATCCCGCCCCGTCCCCAACCCCGAGTTGTGAAAGCTCGTTGACGGTTAAGGAGCACTTCACTTGCGTAACCACACTACTCATAGCGGGGGGTCAAATCAAGTGAAACTTGAGACGAGGCGTGCTCTTGGACACAAATCAGTCGGTGGACTGGTCGGGTTGGTGTGATGAAGCCATGAACACCTAAGAATAAAAATAAAAGGTAATTATCAGAGAATGACATATACCGGCGTAGCGTAATCCGGCGGACGGACAAAGACGTTTGGCCGGGATAGTGGCCGCAGCGACTAGCCGGGGTAGTTAAAGAAACTAGGTTGTGTTGCATTTGTCTAACAATAAATCGGCATCCATCCCGTCCTACTTGGGCTAGTTCAATACTTTGGCGGCAACACTCATCGCAAGGTGGGACCCGAGTTTGTCGTCGGGTTAAGAAGGCTCTCTTTGGAACAGACTTGTGGTTACAGCGAAAATGGAAGGAGGAACGGTGAGGAACTCTGGGGGCGACATTACTTTTCCTTTGTCAGAAGACAATTCCCAGGAGGAAACCTTCTTAGGTTCGAAAACTCTTGGCAAGGAAGGGTCACTATCGTTGCCTAAGGGAATGTCACGGGATCTAATCCGCTGGTCCGGAGTGAATCTTCGGTTATGGAAACATACGGAAAGGCTCGGGCCATTCGACACCTAGAAAAAGGGAGACGCAAACTAAGAACCCACCCGACGAGCCAGTACGGTAAAAAACCCAAAAGCACGGCGAAACCCGAAACGCAACATCCGAAAAAGCACTCGGAGAAAACCGCATATATGGTATGAGCCTCAAAATGAAGTCAAAAATCAAGCAAGTATAGGGTAAATGATAATACCTGGTGAAAAAGAAAAGATGCAGCAAGATTGACGATGAAAGACGCTAGCTTGGACGCAAAGCAAACTCCCGGGCCTTCTAAGAATAGTCGAAAATGTCAAGTAAGACTGCGTTTTTGAAAAAGAAATATATATATATAGACGTTTGGAATTTGAAAAGCCAAGGTCACTTACGTCGTTAATTTCTTCTAACGAAGTTAGAAACCCTAAGACAAGTGACGATCCAAGGGAACGTTCGGGGGCTTGGCGTGGAGCATTAACTACGCACGAAAACCAAAGGCCTAACAGTAGCCAATCCGCAAAGATGACGGTTGAGTACTAGAGGAATGTCGAAAATGTGGCACGTGGATCCTGGGTCCTATTGAAATTTCTTGAAGCGCAGTTACTTTTAACTTAGCCCGGATTGGCGGCCCGTTTTTGCTCAAAAAATCAATCCATTCTTGAAGGCGGTCAATTTTACTTAGCCCGGATTGGAGGGCGTTTTGCTCAAAAAATCAATCCGTTCTTGAGGGCGTTAATTTTAACTTAGCCCGGATTGGAGGATCTTTTGCTCAAAAAATCAATCCGTTCTTGAGGAGGCTAGTTAATTTAACTTAACCCGGATTGGGCCGTTTTTGCTCATCAATCCAAGATTTCTTGAAGCGATTCAATTTTTAACCAGCCCAGTTGGAGAAAGCGTTTTTTGCTCAAAAAATCAATCCGTTCTTGAAGCAGTTAATTTTAACCGCTTCAGGATTGGAGAGCGTTTTTGCTCAAAAAATCAATTCGTTCTTGAGAGCGGTTAATTTTAACTTAGCTCGGGATTGAGGGCGTTTTTGCTCTAAAACCAATACGTTTGAGGGCGGTCAATTTTAACTTAGTCCATATCATGCCGCGAGAATGGAAGTGCGTTGATTTTAATCCCAAGCACTTTCCGATCATGTACCCGGGATTCAAAAACAAAGAGCGAGCGATACGCAAGAGACAAAAAGGGAAATTCAACAATATGCAGAAAATATTTTCCATTGATCAATGAGAAGTTTACATCACGCTCATACATGAAGATAAACTAAATCCTGGCCACAAATATGCGCAACACAATATCCTGAAACAAGAAGCTTGTAGCCATGTGGAGAAATGGGGATTAAGAACTCTGCTGACGGAAGAACTCCCGGAAGCGATAGGCGGAGACCCTTGTGGGATGTTTGGATACGGTGGACCTATTGATCCATCTTTGGCACCTAGAACCCTAACCGTGGCTTACCCATGGCATGACGGCTCCAAGTCCGAACAACCCACACAAAAATCTCCGTGTATGTCCCATCGAAGCATGTCCGAGATCCCAATGGGAATATTTTGCAGTAGCGAAGATCGGGAAAATATTCCCAGAATTTCCTGACGCCCGTTGGAGGTTATGGATGAAGATTGGCAAATATTTCGAAAGAGTTGCCGATAAAGACCACAATGGTATAAGGATTGATGTTCGGCTTCTTCTTCCTTACTTTGCGCCCACTCGTCAAGAGAACCGTTACAAGGAAAGATAAAGGGCTTCTGACCGACATCCCACGACATCGGCGATTCTCGTTTGGTCTAGAATGGAACTTGACACGTGGAATGGAGCAAGAAGGATGAATATGCATAGGCTTATATAGACAGGGCTCAAACAAACGTAGCGCATAGCTATTTATGCCTTATTCACCCTAATCTCCATGAAATACGCAACCGTCGGGGCAATCAATACTCTTTATTGAAAGCTGCAGCGTCGGGCGGTGATAAATGTTACAAAACATTAAAGTACAATAATGGCCACATTGGGAAAGGGCTTACATTTAATACGTACGAAAACCAAAGGGCATCGTTACCAAAAGGCGTGAATCCATATCCCTATGAGGATCAAATCACGATCGAGTAACGCCATCCGATATTTGCAAACCCTTTATGACAACCAATATTGGGGGCAATGCATGGGAGAACTCACCGAACCGGGTAAGACGGAGGCATAAGAGCAACGAAGTCAATCTCGGTTATCATAAAAATCACGAGAATTTTTACAACAAAGCTCAACGCCACGGAAGGCAATTTGCAACTCGCCGGCAAATGGCGAGAAGTTCGGCCTACGACCGATGTCATTAGGAGTAGTTCCAACCAAAGACCGGCTCGGACGGCACGAAGTCCCAGTGCCGCGGTAACATCGGACTAATGAAAGGCATCCCGTCGTCTATGACGACAAAACGGGACTAATGGGACTAGAACTTGAAGGATTCTCTTCCCACCTGAGCTCGAATGAGAGAAGACCGGCTTAATCTCGGCACGCCGAAAGCCCGCCATACCGAGCTTAGGGGCAACTGTTATGGACCAATATATTGGGCCAGGCAGGTTCCCGACCCAGTAAGGGAACCCGCAGTGAAACTCCCCTTTTTACCCAGGTAAATGGTCCGCCACTACTCCATCGTGTCGATATGTGGGGACCGTACGCGTAGTGGAGCAGACCCGAGAACGTGGGAAGTGCATAATGGTTGAAGGATGGAAGAATTTTCATGGGAGTGAAACCCTAGGTAATCCCTATAAATGAAGATTACCCAGGTGCACTGGACTCTCTCTTCCATTGCTTATTATTCATCTGCCGCACACACACCCCACCCGGGCGAAACGCCTTACATGTGTTGCATTGTGATCTCGAGCTCTCTCGACGATATCTTCCTCATAGATATTATCAAGCTAGTACCTTTTATGGACACTCGACCGATAAAGACTCGATCCAACATTCGTTCCCCACCACTCTAGAGTCGACATCTGCGTTCACTACGTAACACTTAGGAATCCACATTTCTTTATATCAGCTTAGGGAAACTAAGAAGAGCTGGCTTAAGAAGTATATTTATACCAACTCTGGTTTCTGTGTTCGCCTTCGCCGTCTGCAGAATTACTTTGGTTACTCAAATCTAAGGCTGAGGACAATGTAAGTTGATGCTCTTTCCCTCCTTAAATGCGTTGGCTCAGAGAATGCCGAGGTGCATGGTGCCGAGATGCATGGTGTGTATTGGACATTATCCGAGATGCAGAAACTTTGACACACCAACGTTGAATAGCATCAAGTGCAATATTGCCACCACGATCCTACGCCGAGTTGCACCGTGTATGTGCATTTATGGGGTATTGTGCCGAGTTGCACCGCGTGTGTGCATTTATGGGGTATTGTACCGAGATTCCCTGTGTGTGTACATGACCGGGATACCTTCATCTATCCAACGCCTGGATATCCCAGGATCCATTGCTGAGATTCCCTTATGTGCGTGTATCGAGATAATTGATGTCGGCATGCAGAGCTTTGGAACTGAGATAGTCGAAGTCGGCTTGCTGATAAAAAGAACCAAGCAGCTAGGACAACTGGGCTTCATCAAAACAGTGCTGAGATAATTGAAGTTGGCATGCAGAGCTTCGGAACTGAGATAGTCAAAGTCGGCTTGCTGATAAAAAGAAGCAAAGTTGGAACTGTAACGTCGCTGGGTCCCACGCTCAGTAATTCTGGGATTTACGTCAAGGCAAAGGAATTCCTGAAGAAGCCCGACCACGCATCTTCACTCCATTCATGCAGAATCATGAGCGAAGAATAAGAGAGTTTTTATAGAAACGAACTCGGCGCATCCAGGTTTTCTTTTTGACCCTGCCAAATATGGCGCACTGAATTGCAAGATAAACAAAAGCTAGTTCAAAAGATTGCTCGACAATCAGAAGATACTGGGTTCAAATGATAG